>VZRM01004389.1:262676-348925 GCA_013397955.1 Grantiella picta | reverse complement strand
GGAGGGGAGGGGAAGGACGCATATTAAAATATTGTGTTGGTTTCAACAAAGCAGTGGAAATATCACTTATCATTGTCAGTACAAATACTAACACAGAGCACCCAGAGTAAACTTTTACAATGACTCATGATTTACCTTCACAGGAGAAAACTTTGTCTACTAAAACAGACTAGAATGATAGACAGTGATGCTCCTGCTGACAAAGCAAAGAAACTCAAAACCATGGTGAGCAACAGCTAGACTTCACTGGCTCCTCCAAAGGGCAGGTTTCAAAGGATGTAGTAGGAGAGGAGGTGCAGCCCTATATCTAGGAAAGCTACAGTGAAGATGAAAATCCCATTTTCAGTTGTCTGACCAAGGCCCAGGCTTCTTGGCATACTGCTAAAGACATCAGAACAAATTCACTGAAGTCAGGGTAGCTGAAGGCGTCCCATGGAATTTTCTAAATTTCCTTCAACTTAATTGTACTCAGGTACATCAAACATAGTTTGTGGAAAGGGCTGAATACTACGTACAGTTACAGAAATTGGCTTCTATATATGTTCAGTGTTACATAACTTTCTTCTGACCAGATTCACAGTGCCCTGACAGCCAGGAGGGCCAATCCTGTCCTGGGGGCATCAGGCACAGCATAGCCAGCTGGGCAAGGGAGGGGATTGTCCTGCTCTGCTCTGCACTGAGGCAGCCCAGCCTCGAGTGCTGGGGCAGTTTTGGGTGCCACAATGTAAAAAAGATATAAAGCTTTTAGAGCTCATCCAAAGAAGGGCCATGAGGATAATCAAAGGTCTGGAGTGGAACCCATATGAGGAATGGCTGAGAGCACTTGGTCTGCTCAGCCTGGAGAGGAGACTGAGGGGAGACCTCATCGCAGTCTGCAACTTCCTTGTGAGGGAGAGGAGAGGCAGACACTGATTTCTTTTTAGTGACCAGTGACAGGACCTGAGGGAATGGCATGAAGCTGACTGAGGGGATGTTTAGGCTAGATAGTGGGGAAAATGTTCTTCCCACAGAGGGTGGCTGGGCACTGGAACAGGCTCCCCAGGGCAGTGGTCACAGCACCAGCCTGATAGAGTTCAAGTGTTCAGGAGGCTCTCAGGCACATCGTGTGACTTTTAGGGGTGGTGCTGTGCAGGGCCAGAGGTGCTTTTCAACTCAGCATATTCTGTGATTCAATCCGGGTACAGTTAATTTCTGTTTTTCTCTCTGTCTTCTATTGTTTCTTTCTGCGATCTACTACTCTTCTGAGTGTTGCTCTGCTCTTTCCTCTGTAATTTTGTTTCTTCATTGTATCTAGGAACTAGAATGGAATATTCAAAAAATCATCATCCAGCTTCACAACTGACACTCCAAAGAACTGTGAGGCAGCTCCCACTTCAGTGAATAACCCCATCTGCAAATTTCTTCCTGAGTTTACATTAAGTTCACATTCATTTCATCTCACAAGGTTTCATTTCACAGAAATAAGAGCTTTGTTTTTTCTTTTATTAAAAAATGTGAAATCCTGAGCAATCTGAATATAGAGTGAATAGAAAAAAAAATTGTCCAAGCCCAACCAGAGCACCTAAATCCATCAGTAAACACTGTTTAGCTTCCATTTAATATTATGAGAGTATCTGCATGCAATTTTTTAAAGTAAAATGAAGTTCAATAAATATGTGAAGAAATTTCTATTGATTGGATTCCTCCTTTCTTTTTCTTCCTTGAAAACTTCAGTCAAAATCAAGCAGAACCAACCCTGTTCCCCAACAATCCCAGAACAAACAAAATAAAATCTAAGTCTTCCGTCTGCACGTGCTTGTCCCTGCCTCTGAATTAAATAAGCCCAATAACTGTGACAAAGAGACATTGGCTCTAAGCCGGATGCCATACCAGTAATGGGGAGCAGAATGTAAGTTCCACACACGGGAGAATTTATTGGTAACTCAATATTTTTCCGAAGTGGATTCAATAAACTTCAAGCAGCAACTTTACTTTTTATTAGAAATATTAATTTTCAGGGCAAACTTTTTTTCTTCTGGCCTCTTTGGCACATTTCTGTCACGGGTCTCATAAACGTCACACAAAGGAAATTCTGCTCTCTCATGGTTTAAAAAGGTTAAAAAAAATGGTTTTTTTTTTTCTGAGTTACAATTTTTTTTTCAGTATTTGTTGTCTGCTTCCCTCCCAGATAGTCTTCCTGCAAGTTTATTCAGCTGTCTTGCTTTCCATTGTTGTGAAAGTAATGCCTTTCTGGACTAGTCCAAGGCTTTGCCTCCGTGCTCCATTCTCAGCCCATTGTTTCATGAATTATTTTTCCCTCTCTTACTAGCAGTGTTTGCTAGTACTCTGCACTGGCTGTTTGCTGGCCTGTCCACAGCATGCACATGTTTTCTTTGGGTGTAGCAGTGGCTCTCGCTCAGACAAGCTTGGGCGACCAGCCGCATGGAGCGAATGACACCGAGGAAGGGTCCTGGTTGGGAAGAGACCTTTTGAGTAGAGTGACAAAGAAGTGCACACCCAGGACACCTTGCAGCTGGCATCCTCAATATGTATCGGACAACGAGTGCATATTGAGCCCTGCACATCTCCCCTCCCCTATCCCATATTTAGTTAATGTTCTAGAAAGTTCCTCTTTGTTCCCTCTAGCCGAGTTTCCCCATTGGGTTTCAAATTTCTGTACCTTCCCTTCTCGCGTCCCCATTGCATGGCGTCCCTGTCAATCCTGTACCTCTCGTGCTCCTGTTGGTCCTCCTGTGTAACCCCCTCCCAGGCTGCAGCCCCTCTTAACCCTTTGCGCGGTCACATTCTGGGCTCTCGAGCTCCAAATCCTGACCGTCTCCATCCCCTGCGTCCCTCCCCAATTCCACCTGCCTTCACCGCCCTGCTGCTCCTCCCAATAAACCACTGGATNTAACTCATATTGAGCTGTCGCAAACTCACTCTCGCCTCGCATTAGATTCTGATCCCGAGAGACTGCATTTCTTTATTCTTGCCTTGTCTCCTGCTGGCCTTCGTCCCCAGAGTAGCTCTCGCCTTCACCTGCGAGCTTCACTGCTGCACCCTGCTGGTGCCCAGTTGACGCGGCGGCTCACCCGCTTCCTTGTGGCTTCGGGGCTTGCCGCCTGACCCCAGCGGAACACCCAGGCCGAAGCCACATTTGGGGTCTTCATGGACTCCCCGAACCATCACCATATTGCCACTTGCTCAAAACATCTTCTGATACAGGCAGCTCTTCCTGCAGTGTGCTGGCATTTCCCTTCCTGCTACAAGAAAAGATTTTTTTTTTTTTAAATCTGGTAAGAAATGAAATTTTTGGTAACTGGTTATTGGGAGAAACAAAACAGGTCAACTTCCTTCCTTCCTCTACAGAGGTTGCTGAGTTCCCTCAGGGTTTTACAGCACACAATTTTTCCAGTTCTTTTGATGATAGGTCCTTATGAATCCCAATTTATCCATTATTCATAATCTAATAAAAAGCATCTCCAATCATGAACTTAGTTCTTTACTCTGATTGTCCCCAATGTTTTTTACCTTTTCCACAGCCAGTGGCATTGCTTTTATTGTTTTATTTGCTTCTGGAATGCAATGGATGATGAGTCTGTCCACAATTAGGATTTTCAAAGTAGTTAACATTTTCTTATTCAAATATAAGGAGCAGGGAAGAAATGTATTCAGCACAAGGAAAACTTAATCTGGTGTTTGGGTTTAAATTGTTAAGAAATATAGGTTGTTTCAAATAATCTTAATGTGTTTCTTTCAATCTAAATGGTATTCCAAGGTTTTAACACTATCTTCTTTAAATTATGCTGTTTTTGTAAGTAATGAAATTTAATGAAGATATATAAAACTAAAAGCTCTGCTTTTAAATTTCAAGAGGAAATATATCAACATTTCCAAAACAGAAAACACTTTGTTTAGAAATGTTCAAGTTATATAGCTCAGTGTTTGACATGGTCTGCTTTTTATTTTGACCAAATTATTTGCAAATCTTTAACTCCCCAACAAAATGACTTTTTTTACCAAATTCACTGTTCATTAAATTTTTCATAGATCTGCTGGTGAATACTACAGAAAAGTAACAATGGCTATTATCTGTCACAAAACAATATGCTTTAAAAAAAAACTTGCTTATGATGGACCTAGAAATAGGTTTTATTTATACATGTCAGGTATATTTACAGTCTAGGATCCAAAAAAGGTGTAGGTGGTTTCGTTATATAAAATGTCCTATTAAAAGTGATGCTAGTCCTTCATTTTTAATAAGTACATAGTATGTCTGTGGCTGCTCTCTGGACCTGAAGTTAAAATTTCTTGGGGATTTCTATATTTTAAATGTATTTTATAATGGGCGTGATTTGGGGGGTTTTGTTTGGTGTTTTTTTGGTTTTGGGTGTTTTCTGGGTGTTGGGGAAAATAAAACTAAATCAAAACAAAATAAAATTCTGTCTCATGTCCCGTTGGCATTTTCAATGTCTTTCTCACATAGGAAAAGCTGTGACAGTATATGACACTTCTTTAACTTGAACAGAACTGAAAAGATTTTTCCATCCTCCTCAACTGGCTGCTCTTTTCAAGTGTTTCTTACATCAGGAAGGTCAAATAATCAAAACCCCACATTGTTCTCAGACTACTTCTGGAATTTATGTACATATCCAGTCAACCTTCACTTTCAAGAAGCTTTTGATTTTAACAGCAATTTTGGTCAGAAATGTTCTTGAATGTTTTAACATGGCATCAGTTCTGTGTATTGGAAAATGCCAGCTATATACATTTGTCCATACTTGTAAGTGGCAATTGTCCAGAAGTCAAAACATCATTGATGTAGCAATGAAAATATGGAAACAATTTTATCATGAGTCAACAAATTCATTGCCTTTGGCTTAGAATAATCAACCTTTCAGTAGCTCCATCTATGTTTTCTGTTATTTAAAAAAGGGAGAGTGAAAATCAATCTTCAGTTTCTTATGAGCAATTCCTTATCATTATTTTAAAAACGTTTTAAATTCAAAATTAAATAAAAGTGCTAGGATACAGTCTTAAGGATACAGTCTTAAAAATATAACTTCTCATTACTTCCATGTTAACTCATCTGTCCATTTTACCAATCCTTATCTATTATCTTGAAGAACAGATTTTTTGAGGTTTTCCCTCTGTGACAACCTAATGTATTGACACAACAGCTTGCTTTTCTTCCTTGGGATTTCTAGATATTGAGTCAAAATTAAACTTCTCATTTTACTGTGCTGGAGCTGCAGACGTGATGATCACTGAAGGCAGGATAATGACACATTCAGTTACTGCCTATGTGAAGGTGGGGGGTTTGGGGCTTTTTGGGGTTTTTTTGGGGGGGAGTTGTATTTAGGGCTTTTTGTTGTTGTTGTTTGATTTTGGTTTTTTGTTGGTTTGTATTTGTTTTTGTTTGTTGTTGCAGTGTGTTCATGGGTTTTGGGGTCGAGAGACCAACCACAGGGGGCAGTGGACAAGGCAGAGATAAGGAGTTGACCTGGACTGTTAGATTATGGAGACTTGTAGAGACCAACCAGGAGCCCCTGCGGCTGGGAGATTAAACATGCATATTAGCAAGAGAGTATTGGTTCTGCATTCTCCCCCGCCCCCATTTCATATATGGTATATGTTCCAGAAGCTTCTCCTTGGTTCAATGTATTACTGGTTTCCTGAGTGTGTACCCTCCCCTGCTGTAAGTCTATAGGTTTGTACCCCTTTCCTTCTCCCCTTGGGCTTTCCCTGGTTGGCTCCCTGGAGCTAACTACGCCCCTCTTCCCTTCCCTTTTGATCATCTGCACCCCTGTGTTCAGGGTTCACAGTCTTGGGTTTCCTGCCCCTCCACTGTTCCCCACTTTCTGCCCCTCTTTGCCATCCCTGGACCTTCACCTGTGGACCTTAATAAATTCCCTGGAAATCACGTACTGTGTTCCTACATTTCTTTTGTTCCACCTCGTTTCCTGGTGAGCTTCTGTCCCCCAAGCTCCACGCCACACCAGCGTGCTCCACTGCCCTGGTGCAGCCCAGCATGCATCACGGAGCAGCCAATTGCCTTTCAGTGCGGCGTTGGGGCTTTCGGCTGTGTCTTGGGAATGCAACACTGCAGTTTGTAGGTTTTGTTGTTGTTTTTGGAAAAAACTGCCTGTGACAACTCAAAGTTAGGAATAATCAATGGAAAAAACATGCTACTGGATGTAATATGTCTGAGATCTCTTTCTATGACCAGGATTCTGAAAGTGGATGTACACATAGTAGACATAAATACATAGTGCTTAGTAATGGTGATATCTCTGTTTTCAATTTAAATACGGGTCAGTACTGAAAATTACTGTCTCATTTCAGGGCTAGATTGTCTGCTTCCACTGAATTTTGCCAAATTCTGGTTAAAGATTAAAGACAGCATGAGAGCTTTATCAATTTTATATATCCATATATTCCAGGAATCTTAAATGGAAGAAATTATATACCTTGAAAAATTTTGTGTAGAATTGTTGATCTGGGAAATTAATTGCCAGTGTTGCCCATTTGAAAAAGAAAAATGAGAACTTACTTTATCCCTGCAAGTTACTACAGGAAGATCAACAAAACTCTGTAGTCAACAGAATAAAATATTGTTGGCAAAACTGACAAAATCAGTGTGATTTCTTTATGCATGTCCACACCCAGATGGGAATATAAATGTGATGTTTTTTTCTTGAGCTAAGATCTATCCTCAAACTGAATCAAGATGTAAATGGACTTATTCCAACACTGCCTGGTGGTGACCAAAGTTACTGTAAAACAGCTGATATTGATATAGTTACAATTACAGCCACGATTTTGTTGTTCAACACATGGGTCTATATTCCCAGCTTGAGGAAGATAGCTCTGTCGTTTTGTAGTGCATCATGTCTTTCTGTATTTTTATCATTTGTAATAAAATGACAAAAGTGATTCTTTAGTTTGTCTGAACAACACTAATACGCACATGTGTATTTGTTTTCATCCAATACATTGTAATTAATTTAATAAAAATCCAGTATTTCAGAGGCAGGATGTAAAACTCACAGGTGTTGTGAAATAATTCCAGCTGTAGACAACGAGTTCTATTAACCTGCAAAACTAAAAGATATTCAGTATCCACCACTTCTCTCTTAAGCATATTCGAAATTTCATATCAGAAGTACAGTAGACATTAATTTCCTTAAAAAAAAACCCTTCATCTTCAGAATTAATGTAAAATTGAAATAAAAGAAAATGAAATTCCCAGAAATTCACAATGCCATGGAACAGAAAAAACTCTGCAAAAAGGAAAATTACTTTCCTTAAAAATAGTCATGCTCAGATAATTTGAATAAAACTTGCTTTCTCCATTCGTATAAAAGTGGAATCTTTTTATAATAGTTTAAGTGGAAAAAAAATACCATCAAAGAGAATAAATCAGCCAAAATAGTTTTCTTGTGGAGCAAGGTTTTCTACTCTGCTTACTTTAATTAAGCAGAGATTTTTTTTTGTGCTTGTTCAGTGAATTCCCACTTCTTGAATTTCCATACCTGATATGTATTTAATATATAAGGGTAAGGAAAAGTCACAGGCAAGCCCAAAGCCAAAGACACTTTTTGCTAAAAACACTGTTCAGCTTTGACTTAATAATGTCCACTCTGTGCTCTGTACAATTTGTACTTCACAACTCCAAGTTGACTTACTGCATTTGCTTTAATCAGTTTTGTTTTCACAAGGCCAGAGGTGCTCTTTTTTAATTAGCGTAATGAACAAACAGGAGTTATCTCATATCTTAGTTTGTCTCTGTAGAAAGGATCATTAAAATGATCGTATTTATCTTGTTAAACAGGAATATTGGTTCTATGCTCACACTTCCTCTGCTACATGCAGGATAGAGCTACAGATAAAACAATTTAATTTATTTAATTTCTGTCCCCCAGTATAGTTTTTTTTTTTTAATTTCTGTCCCCCAGTATAATTGATGTGTGAGGGCAGGACTTCACTCTGGGGTGTGTGGGCTGTTATCTCTGCTCTCCAGCATAACCACCTTGACTGGTCCTGCAGCTGATGGTACCTGTTGCAAGATATTCTCTCAGCATAAGGAGGCACCAAGTGTCCAAGACGTTAATGGCAGCCAGGAAGCAGGTTCCAGTGTTTGAACATAGCTGTAATGAACCATTAAAACAAAAATAGTAACCCAGTCTTTCACCTTAGGCTATTTGAACTTCCAAATACATTGATGGTTGTCCAAGCCCTGAGATAATAATGAACCTGCTAAGTAAATTTAAGTTTTTACAGGACTTGAGTTTGTTGGGATTTCAGCAAAATCTGTGCAGAGGAACCTCATATCCCCTGAAAAGAAAAGACCAAGTATTCCTTTCAGCTTATTGCTTTAAACTGACCTAAACAAAAAAACCCAAAAACCAAAAAAACTAAAAAAGCAAAAAACAAACAAAATTAAAAAAGAAATAAACAAACCAAACCAAAACAACAACAAAAAAGTAAAAAGGTTCACTTTACGTTTCTTCCATAGCTTTGATATAATTTTCATACATGTGCATTTCAGCAGCTATATATATCACAGCTGTATATCACTGACAAGATCTGTGAAACATTTCCTAAAAATGTGTATTCCACTTTAAAATGCCTCACATAGTAATTACTGTTTTATGTACAGTTCACTTGGAATCTATGAATGAACCAAAGACCAAGAAGCAAGTTCCATCACATCCTCAGTAAGACTGGATTCTGCCTCATCTTGACATCACAGTAAACCTGATATACCACAGGGTCTGTGCAAGTAGAAAAAACCTTCCCCACAGCAATTGTAATGCCTATTCAAAGGACTCACAGCAGCAGTAAGTCATTTCACAACAGGAGAAGGATTTGTGGGGCCGTTCCTTGTCCCAAGCCAAACCCCTCATCAGCACTAATGCCTTGATGTTCTGTTGGCACATAGAGTGGCAAGGTCCACTTTTGTGCTGCTGTTGAAATGGATGACAGTAGAGTGACACAGTACTCTGTGTTTGCTTGCTGCATCTCTTCAAGTTGTTTTTAATTGTTCTGAGGCGGAACTTAGAGTAACTTTTCAGTTAGACACTTTCTGAAGTCAACTGTTGACTGTTTTTCTTTTGGAGTGTGACAAAGGTGTCCAGTTTATATTTAATTCATACTAAAAAGTTGATTTCTGCGATTATGGCAACCAGATTTGCTCAGGGTGAGGTGGGGTTTCTCTTGTGATACTCCCATGAAACGCTAGTCATCTTTAGGACCAAATAGCATTTGGAAAGGTTCCTATGGTGAGTAGGCTTAAGGTTTTAATAGTTTCCTAGCTCCCACAGAAGAAATTTTCATCCCTCCCTATAGAATTTATGTTAGAGCTTCCCCATATGAAAGCACGAAGTCTGATGGCTTGTTATTTTTGGCATCATGTTCATATCAATTAAAGTGGCATGAACTGAATTAATTCTGTGGCGAGCACTTTATCAGTCTGCTTTGGAAACATTTAATACCTATGTTGAGTTCACTTTATAAAAGGCAGGTGATTTTACAAAATATAATAGTATGGAAATTCAAGTTTTATTGCGGGGAGAATGGGAACTTCAGACAACTCTGCAACCAAGTCTGACGGGCAGAAAGAAGTCCTCTATGTATTTAAACTCTTTCTCAGAAAGGGGTTTAAAAGAAGGTCATCCTTCCTCAGCCTCAGATTTTGGCAATAGTTTAAGTTTAAGGAAGTTATGCAGGTGTAATATTATTACTTTGTCCTGCAAGTTCTAATGATGGCAAATCAGATAAATTTATAAAAATGAATTATTTATTAAACAAAGATAATGGTTGAAAGATCTTAATCAGAATTACTCACTACATGTATAAAACTGAAAAGAACTACTAACAGATTACAGAATAACATAAAACATGGCACAGATGTACCTTTATTAAAGCTAGCAAAAGAAACAGGATTATTAGGAGTCAAATGTAACTTACCATTGAAACAATGATAACGAACAGAGATTCCTTCAATGAAGCCCTGGTAGTAACTGTGATGCAGGTGTCCCTACTCATGGGAGGAACCCCATATATTTTCAGGAAAATATATAGAAGATTTCTACTTTGTAGAAGTTTGCTGTGGCTTTTATAGTTGTAAAGTAAATGGCTGTCAGCCAAAAATCCAGTTTACCTTGTCAAATGTCACTTCAAAAGTAGGATGTCTTTGCAGCTGGGAAATACCAGACCAGTGCTAACCCCATAGCACCAAAATAACTCGCTGCAAGTTGGCTTGTCCTGTTTGAGTTATCTGGGCAGTTAACAAGCAACAATTAAATTCTTATGGGGGGTGAGATGCCGTACTACAAGCTTACAGTCTCTATGTCTCAGAAAACTAGATGTAGAATTTGACTGTGAGCCCACAGCAATGTCTACAATCTATTGATATCCTTACATGCTCTCAGTATTTATCAACTATTTATGTTTTAACGCAAATGTTTTGTGTAAAGATAAATCTCATGTCCATGTTTCACTATGTTTAGAAAATACCTTCAAATATCTCTAAAGGGTTATCTTGCTCTGCCTGCTGTCAACATGAACCAGATTCATGTCTTTTAAGGAAAATTTAGTTGGGTGTAAAGGCAAAATCACAACTGCTTTCAAACAAAGACCCTCAGCAGCTGGGCCAATTGACTTATGAAAACATCCATCTGCAGCTGTTCTAGAATCTGAATATATTCTTAGTAGAAATAGTGTTGTGGGTTTCTTCTGACAGTAATTTTTTTCCAAAAACATAGAGTGACTTTGAGAAGATTTTAGAGTCAAAATAGTACAGTGAGGAATGTAATCTCAATAGAACATTAAATGTTAAAATGTGGAAAAGAAAAATAGAAGGGAGGAAGGAAAGTGGGAAAATAATTTTTGAGGTACCAAAATAGTTTTGCCTTAAAATGTTAATAAATTTAAAAAATCTGTACAAGGTTCAAGGATCTTCTGAGCACAGACATGAGACATTACTTTCTATATGAACAGAGCTACTAAAAATAAATTAGAAGATGTAGACTTTCATACCATTTGAGTGGTATGAAGGTTGCTTTAGGTTTATTTTATAATAAATATAGCATATTAGGCAGCCAATAGCTTATTTTTACTATCACAATTTGTTAAGATTTTAGAGGTAGTTGCTTTTTTTAAATTTTAAAGTGTCTATCATATTATTTTTTTCTTATTACACATACAGAAGTTTTTTCTGAAAATTATGTAATATTCCACAAAGTATTTGATGAAAAATACATGGTAAATACTGTAGCAGTTTTTCTTTGTCAGGAAACCTGTTTCAGGACAAGAAGCAATGAAAGAGAAGGAATACATGGACTGTGAAGTTGGAACCAAGCATTAAAGTGCCATCCCTGGCTTCAACTTGTAATAACAATTCAGTCAGGGTCTTGGGGTGAACTTCTGCATTACACCTCAATGCGAAGTCAGCTGCGTGAGCACAGGAGTCAATCTTTTTTTGCCCTTTACTCCCTGAAAACAAGAAGTAAGAGCAGTGACTCTCTAAGAAAAGGAAGCCTCTGCTAGGAGTTAACAGTAGTTTACAAAGTGATCCTTATGGGGAATAAAATGTAACTTGCAAAATAGTCACATACTTTGTGATCAATGATGGAGCCCTTAGCTTTCTAAAGTACCTTCAAAAATATTCAGAGAGGCATTTATAATTATGATATTTATAATTATGGTATCTGTTACAAATAAAAAGTAAGCAGTGAGTTGTTCCTATTTTTTCTCTGGAACAGAACAGAGACACAAAACAGATTGTTACATTTCTCCACAAACATGCATTTGAAAGCTGAAGTTTCATGGAGAATCATAAAAATAGCCCTCAGTATACTGAAGAATCATATAATTGTCATGAAAACTGGGATGCCAAAATAAAATTTCACTATGCGATGAAATCCACTGCAAAAAATTATGCATTCAACAGATTGTGGGGTTTTGCACTGTTTACCGCTAAATCATTTTATTTCAGCATGTTTTTAAAGTGTATTTCCAATACAATTTAGTTAACTTTCAGGCATAAACACACAGTACTCTACTCTGCATTCAGCCACTTATTCCTCATTAATATAACTCAAGACTGACTAGAACCAGATATTCGTAGGAGAAATTAATTTGTGAATACATCTGGAAGGGAAAATTCAGTATTACATTTCATTGTAAAGACAACATTTTTCAGTCTTTTTATTCAATCCGAGTAGGTCACCTGGCTCCTGATTTCTTCAGCCACACATGAGACAGAAAGAATGCCAGGAGGTGAATATATTTAATCAACAAACATAAAATTCAAACACTTGTGTTCATGCCATCTGCATGCCAAAATATAACAATAAATAATTTTTTAAATTACTTTAAATACTGGACACTTTTTAGGGAAATCATGAAGGACACACAGCCCTTCCCTTTATCTAATGTAGCAGTGGCCCTCACACAAATGGGCTCGGGTGACTGACCTCAGGGAGCAGCAGCCCCGGAGGAGGAGTCCTGGTCCAGGTTATGGTGACGGAGTGGAACACACCCAGGACCCCTTGCGGCTGACAATATTATCATGCAGCAGGCGAGCAGCCCATTGGCCCTGCCCATCTCCCCTCCCCTTCCCCGTATTTGGTTGTTATTCTAGAATGTTCGCCTTTGTTCGCCTCAGCCGAGTTCCCTAATTGGTCTTTTAATTTTGTACCCTCCCCTGCTATACCCCCATTGCCCTGCACCTGTGTCAATCCTAGTCTCAATGTCCTCCTATTAGCTCCATGTACCAAACTCCTCCCTTTCAACAAGCCCTTTTAACCTCGTGTCACTGTGTGCTGGGGGCTCTTGAGCCTCAGATCCTGCCCTTCTTCCAACCTCCTCACTCCTCCCCGTCTCTTCGCCTTTCGTCCTTCACCTCAGACCATCAATAAATCCTAAGGATCTCAGACCCGTTAGCCTGCATTTCCTTCCTTCTGCCACGTTTCCTGTTGGCCTCCGTCCCCCGGGAACTCAGTCCTCTGGCCCGCGAGCTCCACTGCCGCGGCCAGCCCAATGTTGACTTGGTGTTGCCCGGCTCAGCAGCCCGCCTCTTGGTTGTGGCTTCGGGACGAGCTGCACCCCCCGGGAAGAGCAAAGCCACAATCTGGTAGTCTGGAAATTATCATATAATATTTTCTCAGATAGGTTTTCCATTGGTATAAGAAATTGTGTTTTCTGTTGTACATATTAAACATATCAGTATCTTCATTATGAGACCCAAAAACGGGCTAGGGCAGCAGAATTGACACTGTCTGTGGAGCATGTAAATGCAAAACTGTGCCTCACCAAACATATTTTTGAGATACCAAACTTCTGGACTCGGAAAACTCATTTGTTTCTTAAGAGCATTCCCTGAGCAGTATTCACCTGGAGCACTTGAGAAGCTCAGCCTTTGGCACTTCCTGTATCTCACATGGATATTGTTTTCCACTGAAACTCTGAGTTATCGTAACAGTTCAGTGTTGGAAGATATTTTTCCACTACACTATTTCTGAGTATTGTATAAACTTTCCTTTAGATAAAATTCATAAACAAGTCCCAAATTTAGGCTTGTTCTGTGCTGTTTGTTTAGATCATTAGATTGCTGAATCAGACTCTTTGCTTTATAGCTGGATAAATAAACCCAGCTCAGAACATGTGGTGCTTTCTTTTTGGAGATTTAATTTTCAATCTATTTTTGAAAGAAAATGTAATGGTGTTTCACAGATGGGTACTACCCTGCACTAGAAAAGGAATTACGGCACTCTTCCATCCTCAGCATTACTTCTTTAGTTTGCTGTAGCTAGCTTTAACATGAGCAAGTTAGTTACTGGTGAGTTTTCTCTCAGTTAAATGTTTCTTCCTGGTTGCCTAGTTGTCTGTGATGCACAGCCTATACACCTTTCACAGGGTTTAGGATTGCACCCTGAAGTCTCAGACCATGGCCACAAGAAACTGTGACATGCAGGGTTGCAGAGTCTAAGTATTTGGCTTTACTACAAACTGGCCGACTGGCCCAAGGTTGTCATTAGAAAAATCAGCTGGTTTTCACATAACAAAGAGGTTGAGAGTGTGGAATATTCTCATTACAGCAGAATCCCTGGTAAATAAATACCCTATTGCTTTTTATTTGAAAAGACTAGTGTGGAATACTTGTCATGAAGATACAGTGTCAGTAGAGACAGGGTAGCTTGCATATATGAGAAGATCTTTATAATTAATATTTGTTCATTACAATAGAGTTATTTCTTTACTGTTTATAAAATATATCATCCATTTATTGTGATATTATTTGCCAAAAGACCATGCTGAAGTTCACTGGCATAATTACTACATAGTTACTAGACATGTCCTATTGTGTGTTGACTCTCACTAAAATGTTCCCTATGAAACAATCTCCACTCCTTCTGAAAGTAAGATTCACGTTGGTACAAGATTATGCTGACTTCACCTGCACCATGCCTAGACTAAAATGGAGGAAGAACAGATGCAAATTTATCTTAACTCCCTAACTATTATGCAGAAGATCAGCATCATCTTTTAAACTATCTTTTCAACGCTATTATTACAACTTTAAAGAAGTGCAGAATATTGATTAACTTCCATAACCGACATGGAAACAAATCAGAGGAATATTAATTGCTGAGAAACCTTCGTAAATTGAAGTCGAATTGCACAGCCTGCAAAGAAGATTAAGGGCTGCTTTTCTCTCTCTTTTTCTACTTCTGAAATTCTATTATTGTGGTGGGAAAAGTGATAGCTTCTGGTATCCGCAGAGAATACTTTCATTTTTTCCAATCATGTAAATTTCATTTGTTCAGACATCTATAACGAGACAGAGGTAGCTTACAATAATTTACATTTCAATCTCCCAAATGCATGTGAAGTGGAAAGCAGTTCTGTGACAATAAAATTTTATTAGCTGAGCTAAGTGTAATTTACAGTTAATATATGAAAAACTTCTCAGTTCACTTCATTCTGTCTGATAAGGCAGAAAGAGCAATATATTAACATAATGGATCTGTGAAGTGGTTAACACTGTTTACTCAACATGTCTATTACACATGGAATTTTAATTTGAGGCTTTTTCAATGAAAGTGACATCAAAAATTGACAGTTATTGATTTGGCAGCAAGGTGATTTAACTGTTTTTACATAAATGAAAATCAAAATCCAATTAAACTTGACTTTCTAGCTGAACTGTTTATCACTGACAGAATGCTGGGTGACAACTACTGCCACATAATAATTCAGGAAAGAGAGAAATGCTTGCTTTCCAGGTTATCTGTAGATACAGCAGACCCAGGGGCATCTAGGCCTTCGTCTTCTCAGTCGATGTATTATCTGAATGTCCACATCCCCAGGAGTCCTTTACAGATAATATTCTAGAATAACAAATTAGGCAGTGTAAGTCTGGTAAGCTGCCAGATGCACACACAGAGTAGTTACCCTCTGAGACTGGTCACAATTGAGATCCCAGAAGCACAAATGATATGGATTACACTGCAAGTCTGGGCATATTCAATAAGATTTCACATTCACATATAGTGTGATTTATTGATTATTGCATCAAAATAAGGTTAAAAAATTCCTGTTGATAAATGTACTGGTATTATTAGAAAGAACTGTCAATAGTATTACAGTGGTAATAAACAAAAAATAATAAAGCTTTTTCCATAGGTGTCCCTGTATATGGGGCATTGCCCACCAGCACACCAGGATACAGAAGTGGAGTCTCGTCTGATCTCCTCCTATGAAGTTAATCTTCTTTGAGGGAGGGGAAAAGAGTTTCAATTAATGTCATTTCATTATTAGGTGGAGTTTGTAGTGACTTTAGTCCTAAATTCAAAGAATGTACAGGTTTCACTTCATCAGCATATGCAAGGATATGAGACACAATGTGTATTTCCGAGTCAATTAAAAAAAGTTCAGCTTTTGATCACTGGTTGAGCCATTCCTTTGACTTAGTTCCTGTTTAGCTGCATTATTCAAACAGAATCTAACCACAAGACCTCTACACTTTCCTTCCATTGTTTAATGTCTCTCTCAGGGCAGTACACCAAACTTCCTCAGTGTTCCTGCTCCTAAGGTGTGCAGATAGTTTTTTTCTGGTCAGTTATTGTCAACTTGAATATCCTTTCTTGGCGAGATTTGTCTTCCAGTATTTTTCCACAATTCCGAGTAAGTGTGTAGTCCATACTTTATTATGATGGAATCACATTGCTTAGATATAATACCTTCTAAAGGTCTTATCTTCTATTTTCTCTTTGTTGTTTGCAGACAGTAATTAGTAGGTATCCATCCTGAACAAAAGTAGCTAACAGTTAACAACATGGTTGAAATCCTAAATTTTCTAAGGAAAATCAAGGTGACAAAACAAAAGCTCACATTCAACTTTTGAAAAGCAATAGTGCTCACAAACAAGAATTTTTTTTATTATTAAATAATAAAAATTTAATAATAACATTTGCCTCTAAGTTTAATATTAAATTTAGGTTATTGAATTGCATCTCTCTCTTACAAAAAGAATATATTATTTATGCCACAAATATGATCCATAAAAATTTTGCTTTCTGAGTCAATGTGTAACTTAGCTCCCTGTATATACTCAGATATTCTTTGCTTACCACACTGATGGTAGGGAAAAATTAATGGAGAAAGTTACAGAAGTTAATGAAGAAACAGCCCAACTCCTTGTAAAAGTAAGACATCCATCTATATTTAAAAGGTTATGTGCAACATAAGTTTCAACTCCTCAGGTTCAAAATAACAAAAAGGATATATTTTTGAGAGCTTTGTAACAGGATGGTATCTAACACTCTTCGTAAATTAAATGGTAAATTGCATCTTGTTGGGAATTTCAGCATAAAATATGACTTAGAAATAATGATTCTTATTGTTCTTAGTTACTGCATTTTTGTTGATTGGGTTAATATTACTCTTATGAATTATGAAAATGGATAAATACTCCCCAACTGTTAGAGCACTTTGATTGTGACAGTTGTTTTTCATGCCTTTCTATCATCACAGGAGCTTACATGACAGTTTTGGTTGTGCAGTCTTTAAGTATGATTTGTGGGAACTTTATACCCCAAACTCCTGTGCAGTCAACACAGACTGCAGACCTGTCAGTTGTCTTCAACTACCACATTTCCTGCAAACATATTTGCATTTATTTCCTGGACTGTTGATTTATAAAATAAAAATGAATGGCTTAAGGTGAAAGAAATATATACTAGAAGTTATTGCAAATATTACAAGCCCTCCTCATACATCTAAGACTAAAGTAGATCATGGAAGCTACATTAAATGTAATAAATATTCTTATAATCCTATTTTTTGTCTGAATTTGTCTTACAAAAATGCTTTTTTTTTCTTTGTTTTTTTCCCCCATTTTTCCCCTTTAATGTCCATAAAGATACAGGTTTTCCACAATTTTTGGAATATGTCTGCTAGTGCAAGGAGTTGAACTTAGAAATGTCTCCACTTTGGAAATTCACCTCTCATTAAAAGGGAAGCTCCTGTGGCAGTACACCAGGAAGGAATTTTTCAGCAGCCGCTGGCCATAAATGTATTTTCCTTTTCCCTGAATGGTGAGCTCATTTTGTCCCCATGGCAATCCTCCTTGGTGGGAGGCGATGGAGGTGGGAGGCAGCAGAGGAGAGCTTCCTCCCCTGGATGCCTCCAGTGCTGTCCTGGTCAAGGAGAACACAGCTCTACTCTTCAGAGCTGCAGCACACTCCTGTTGCCTCTCATTTGTCATCTTTCTTGTTAAAGCCTCCAGGATGACTGACCTTTTGTACTTCCCCTGCTAATACTGCTCTGAAGTGATACAGCCAACTCTAAAACAAAAAAAAAAAATATTCATTACCTTCTAAATTCAGATGGCAAATGTGAATACCTGGTCTGTCGCCAGAGAGACTAATGTATGAAAACAAATAAAACCTGATAATCCACTGCTGGACCAAGTCAGACCCTTCATTTACATCAAGAAAATAATGCATCAGGAAATATTTGAGAGCACTTGGCAAGTTAATGGGGTTTTGTTAATATTTCACCAGTTTCATTAAGGGGGCTAATTTTTTCCCCAACAAAAGTATGGTAATAGTGACAAGCTACCCATTCCAGAATGTACATGAATGTTACCAGTTTAAAAACATCGGATCTCACACAAACATTGGCTATCCTACACTCAAACTCTGGCAAAATAAAATGTTCTGGTTCGTAGGTAAAGCTTGAATGTACCAGTACTGATGACTCAGCTTGAGGGAGCCACTGAAAAAATTACCGGAATTCTGGCATTATGAGTGCATTTATATACTATGATCAGTACATATGAGCAATGAGGAAGGACTAGACTTTATTTGTGCCTTAAAACATCATATTTGCGCCTTAAAACATCATATTTGCTGGATGCTTCACCTGATACAAGAGATGGTCTGTTTTATCTATTCCTAGATCTATTCATACAAGATAGGTATATATTTGTCTCTAGACTTGTTAATCAGTTACAATGTTCTTTCCTTTCAGAGTTCTGTCTTCAATACGCACTTATGGCAGGATTTATTACCTATTTTCACAAAAAAGTGTAAGGAATAAGACATTGTAGGAGAACTCACAAACAGATCAAATTATGTTTTGGTGTTGGGCAATTACTCTCAAAAATTCAGAAGAGAGCTATGTTATTCCTTATGTTTAATCAGGCACTTTTCTTCTGCATCTTCCATTTTGTTGGGAGTAGAAATGGAACTTTGCAGATCTAGATGAAATTGTTGCATGAATGTCCTTATCTCTTGATTAGTTTATAGAGTTTATATCCTGAACTGGCTTACAAATTCATGGCACTTTCATTATTGAGCCATACTGACAAAATGCACTACATCTTATGTACAGCGAAGATTAGAGGAATTCATTCCTACATATCTTGTGTCCTCCTACATATTCCTCTTGCAGTAGACTTTGTCATTAAATCAGAAAATCAACATTTTCTGTCAGCAAGTTGATATCTTACTTGTAATGTAATGCCCACCTTTAAGTTTCTAGGCTCAAAGACTTCTGTATCTATTAAAAATCCTTTTTGTTTCTTAAAAACAACTATAGGGTTGTTATGTACTTAAGTGCCCATGGCTCACTTTCTGACACAGGATCTATTACTCCCTACTTTATAGAATTATGGCTATCAGCTATTACATCACTACATGTTAAATAGAAGTTTCTGTATTCGGTTCCACATTTTTTCACCTTCTGAGTATTGCTGAGATGCAGTGTGGACATAAAGGCTCGCACTGTTTTAAGACCAGCCTTCTATTTTTCATTCGTAAGCTGAAGATTTAGGGGGTGGGAGATGCAAAAGCATTGTGAGTGTCAATAATTTGTTTCTACTCTGCACTACTGAATACTTCTGATAGAAAAACTATCACTTTGCATAACATTAGTTCTAGAAGAGACTTCTCAGAAAGATGTAGATATATATAAGGATGATACATCTTATGTACTCTGGTTTAGAGAAAAAAACTATTAGTCATTTCTGTAAAGATACATAGTCTCAGATTCAAGATAAATAACAACAGGCTTGTAACACCTGCTTACTTGAATTTCAGTGCAGCAAATATGATTTGCCAGATAAAGTCTGTTAAGTAGAAGATTTATACATGTTGTCTGAAGACACTGAAAACTGTATTGTAGAAATTTACATAGGGGTATTACTATTAACTAATAATTTCTAACTTCTCTTGGAACCACATTTTGTAACATTGATAAGTGTAAAGGAACGTGTCTTAAAGAAACTTGTCACAGCTCCTTCTGGCAGAAATCCAATGTTCAATGTGCAACAAACTAGAGAGGTGGATCATGACAGTGTTGCTGAAGAACACAAAGCAATCTCTGCAAGGCTGTTGGGCTAGCAGAACTTGTGAGAGTCTGTCTGACAAAATGTTTCAAGGACAGAGGGCTCAAGAAAGGACGTGTGAAGCAAGAAGGTAACAGAAGAGTTCCAGTGACAGGAGGAGAGAGGAATATGCAAGTGTGAAAATGCCTGAAAGAGTGGTAATAAACTGGAAAAAGATGGGTTGGTGGAAAACCTAAGTATGACAAGGAATAAGGAACTACCAAGCAAAGGACTTCTGAAAGTGGAACTCTTGCAGACCCTTGAAATGGAGCTAATAACAGCTCAGCAGGCAACAGTGGCACTGACCAAGGGAAGCCATGTAGGAGCGAGAATATAAAGCTCTCTGAGCTTATAATTACGTTTGTTTTTCCTTTGATTCATAAAATTCTGTCAGTAAAGGCTGTACAATGATCTGAAGCATGTTTCTTTTTCAGAACAGCAAACTTCATACTTTTTAGAGTAATGCTATGATAACAGAAGGTTTGAGAAAACAATGACAATTTGATTCTTTATTCTCAGTTTTTGAAATGTTGTTATTCTAACTGGAAACTCATTTCTGACAACCCAGGAGGTATTCTTTCCTCACACTTCCAGGCTGCTTTGAGTGAATATGAGTAGGAATTTGGAACTTTCTGAACAACAGAAGGCTTCCAGCTGGTAGCTGATAGAAATAGATTCTCAGCCAAAAGAGGAAAAATAGAAAGAAGCCAAAGTTTGGGGGAATGTATATTAGTACAGCATGCATTACCCATATGTTTGCATACACAAAGATACATCTGCACATAGGCATTCAGTCAATATTAACACAATCTAGGTAAATGAAAATGCGAATCTGTAACAAAAATAGCATATTATGTGATACAACAGTCACTGAAAATACCCACCTCCTGAGTTATTCTCCATTTCAAAATAAAGTTCAGAATAAAGAGGATCAGGATGAATTGCTAAATTGGAACTTCTAGAGCACACTGTGATGATGTCCTGAAGAAAGAAAAGTCTTGAACAAAACTTTCCTCTATTGGACAGCTGCATTTTTTTGGATTGCGTAATCCTTATATAACTGACAATATTATGCATCAGTTACAGATGAATAGATGCTAATTAATTATGCTACAGAAAACACACTATATTTTAGGCTTTGTATATTTCCTGCAATATTTTTTATACTTTCTTACAGAGTGAACATTTTCATTACTTCTCACACAAATAACCAGTGTGCTGTGTACAACCTCTTCAAAAGCCCATATCAGCCAGTTGTGCCTGCCAAAATCAAGAGATTCTCCTCCATGTCAGACTTGAACCAAATGTTTACAAAAACAGCTGAAAACATTTTACAGCCAACTCATTCACAAAACGTTTCTTCAAATGTTTTTCAACCGAAAGTGACTTCTTCATTTACATACCAGTCAGTGATTAACACTCCTTAAAGAAATACATTTTATTGACTGAATAAAACCATGTTCAGGTATCATTTTAGAAGGCACTGGCTGCTGCAACACTAGTGCTTCAGAAACAACAACAAAAATAAAAGAAAATAGAGGCGCAGAAAGTGGGGCTGTACTCAATTCTCTATCCATATAGAGCTCTCAATTTGTATGAGAGATTTTTTTGTCGTTTTTGCTAGTTGCTATGGCAATTGGAATTCTGGTTTTGTTAATACAATAAAAATTCACTTCACCAACATGATAGAAAGTCACTAATACTATATGACTTTTATCACATTAGTACCTTTTTCATGGCATTAGAAACTCAGTAGAGGACAGGAAAGTCACTGATCCTACGGCAAAGTCCATAATAGAAACTAGCAGTTATCAGTGTGCTGTGAAAGATGTATTATTTCACAAGACCTAAAACTTTATTTCTTACGTTACCTGCTTCTGGAAGAATATTTTGCTGGTCCAACCATAAACAGCTGATTTTTTTTTTTTTAATTTGTTGTTGTTGTTGAAGAAGAAATTAGGTTTGAGTTTTTTGAAACATTTTTTTTTTTAAGTTAAACCCACAATCCACAAAATTAATACAATTATAAAATGTGGCTTTGTTCTTTTCTTTAATTTGAAGATTCTAGTCTCAAGAAGTAGGGCCTGATATAAGGATTACCTAGACAATTAAAATATTTTAGTGTTGAGGATTTAATCCTTTCAGAAGTACACAGCATAGCCGAATGTTTAATAAAGTGCTCTGTGAGAGAGCCAATAAGAGAGGTGCTCAAGAAACTTGAACTTTCATATTCATATTTATTTCAAAATAACTTTCAAAAGTTATCTAATTTGACATCAGGCATAGAGTGTTTTTGAGTTGTTTTGCTAGTACCCTCATTGAGCCTTTGGGAAAGGATGGGGATAAGAAAAAATTATTTTAAAAAATCTTTTGCCTATCCTAATACAAGTTTACTACCATACAACTTAGTTTTGTTAATACTTGGACAGAGCTTTCTTTTTTATTAAATTTGGATTAATTTCCATCATTCAAAACAACCTGTCACAAAAAATACCTAGAGAACTCATTGACATATTTTCCAGTTTAAAACCTTTTAAAAGGTATTGATTCCATAAAATATCTACTTATTTTGAAGTAAGTTATATGTACAAGTGAAACTATGGAACTAAGATTATCATACTAGAACTAGAACTAGAACTAGGGCATCAATACCCTGAATAAGAACACTCAAAATTGAAAACAAACTGCAATCAAGACACAAAGTAATTACAAATACAAATATTGAATCTCCATGCATAATGTGTTCTGTAACAAGTGGAAACACTTGCCTCTGGTGTCAATACACTGACACTAAGTATTTTCCCTTGGAGAGTAGATACTCAGCCTCTTGCAGAATTATTTAGCCATTACAAAGATTGCTGGTTTTCACACTACACAAATATGATCCAGAATAAAAATTCCCCTGCCATTTTCAGGAGAAATGCTGTGCTTCTGGAACCATGCTCTCAGACCTCAATGATTTGTTGACAGTATGCTCTCTATCTCAGAGCACAGTCAATGTACAACTTATTAACTCTCAAAGCAGAAGACAGTTTGAAGTTTCATAAGTCTCAGGCTTTGCATTGTGTGTTAATTAGTTCATATTTATGCAGCTGTATGAATCAAGTTGGCTTCTGGTCACAATTACCCGCTTTTTTTGTCTTGAAGTAACTGGTATGAATCATACTGGAATGCTTCCTGCAAAGTTCTGCAGAGGAAAAATGTTGTCTACCCTTTTGTCAGTACCAATTACTTAGAAAGACATTTTTCATTAACATTCTGGATGCAGGCTAGCTTCAGTTGGGAATTGTTTGATATTCTGGTATTAATCGTTCAACTGGAATTTCAACGCAACATTTTGTTTAGACATTGATATTATCCTATCACTTTAAGTCCACAAATCTAACTGAACATTTCCTTTGAAAACTTTAGGTGGCTAAGCTTTTAAGAAATGGTTTGTACATTTAAATCAAGTTAGTGATTAATTACTCGCTATTAATAGCAATCCTGATTTGAATTCCATATTTTGTTTATTTAGTTTGGCAAGAACATTGCACAAAACTAGAAACACATGTTTCTCTGACAGTGGAGTTCCAATTGCCAGGAGTCCCAAAGTGCATTGTGAAATGCAGTCAATCATCTGGTGGTCCAAAAACAACTTAGAGATGGTCCTTGGGCTTCCCATTGTTCTGGCCTTGCTTTGAGAGTGAAAGCCTCAGACAATCGCTCTGTATTAATGATCTCTCCGATAATCATGGAATGTATTTTTGCCCAGAACATATTGGTAAAGAAAGATACTATCTAGAAAAGATGACCAATGCCCAACACCATATGTATGTTCTTCCTAGAATCTATGGTATTTTGATCATAAACTTGCTTGCAGATCAAATATTTCAAAAGGAAGTAGCATACTGTTGCACAAACAGAAACAAGTCCGAAAAACTCCCTGCAATATCAGTCCATTCAGTGCTGTCATCTGTAGAGCATCTTTGAAGCTTATTTTTCAAAACTGACTATTTGCTGACATGTATCTAAATGTGACCTGTTTCATTAAGCTAAGCAAAAGTGAGAACAACACAGAGCAAAAAGTACCAATACTTTCCAATATAATTATATACGCATGTATATGTGATATAAACATAAGCTTGATGACATATGCATGAGATAAAAATCTAAAAAAATTGTAGTAAATAGGCAGTTAAATACAGACTGTACCATTTAAAATTACACAATTACACATGTATATTAAAAAAGAAGAAATAGAAGCCAATGTTTTAAGCTGAATGAAACTAATTTTAAGTTATTGTCTCTACTGCATATCTGACAAGTATCAGTGTCTAAATTCTCTAATTAACCTTGTGACATGTGAAAATAGAAACTGATTTTGTGCATATTTTCTCCATGTCTCCCTTCCAGACATCAGAGTTTTTTCTTTAGTTTCACTTCACCAGAAGATTTTTCAACAAATATCATCAGTAGTAGGAAATAGCATTATCTCTCTTTTAATTTGTCAATCCACAGGTACAAAAAATATTTTTACTTTCAACATATCTGATAGAAAAATATCAGATTCTCTATTTAAGGTTATTCATCATGTAAGGAAAAATGTCCCTTACAGTGGTCAGATCCCTGATCTAAAACTGAAGAAAAACCACTTTTCTCTCAGAAAATCAGCAGTTCTCTATGTCAGTAGTTGGTTTCTTCACCGTAGGTACTTGTTGAGATCATAGTATTGCCTGGGACCAACACAGATAAAAATTATAGACCTGATGCAGCAATAATCAGGCAAACATCACCTCCAGAAACTGCAGGATAGTCTTCAGAAATCATGAGTCAGTTGGGTATAAATTGGCAAAACTTTTTATAGTGTAAATAAATCACAAGATAATCCTAAGGCTTAGCATATCCCGAAGATTTGTGCTCTTTTACACTGGTTTTTGCTGCTACAGACACCTGAGGTATCTCCAGCCAATAAAGCTTATTTTTAAATATGTTTGAAAACATGCCTGTATAACCAGAGAGAGATTTCTGTGGCTTAGATAAAGTATTCTGGAGGAAGAAAATGCCACTCCTAGCAGGATAATAACTCAGTGTATTTATCCAGTAGGTGATGCTATTAATTCTAAAATAAATGTTTGCTGAAGCATTTTTAACATCTCCACCACCAGGAGATAATGAAAAAGAAACTGCAAAATAGAAAAATATAGAAAATTTTCTTGGTGGTCGTAGTAGCAGTCCTAATAATTTGAATACAAGATTGCATCAAAATGGCAAAAAAATCCCAACTATGCAAATATTTCTCATTTTCGTGGTCATAGAATCAGATAATCACAGGATCTCCTGAGTTGGAAGAGGCCCATCAGGATCATCAAGTTTGTCTCCTGGCCGTGCATAGCACTGTCCCCAAGAGTCTCGCTGTGAGCCTGAGGGTGCTATCTAAATGCACCTTGCACTCTCAGGCTGGTGCTGTGACCACTTTCTCTGCAGAGCCTGTTCCAGTGCCCAGCCACCCTCTGGGTGAAGAACCTTTTTTTAATATTCAACCTAAACCTCTTCTGACACAATTTCAGGCTATTTACTCAAGTCCTGTCACTGGTCACAAAAGACAAGAGGTTTGTACCTGCCCATCCCCTTCCCCTCTCAAGGAAGTTGCAGACTGCAATGAGGTCTCTCTGCAGGACTTCTCTGAACTTGAGGAAGCCAACAGGTTCTCCCAATTGGGTGACATCATCCAATTTACTTGGTGTTCCTTTGAGTCCTGCATCCAGGTAATTTCTGAAGAAAACTGGGCCGAGGATGCAGCCCTGTGTGACCCAACTAGTGACAGGTTACCAGTCTTATCACTGGTAACTCTTTGTGCCCAACCTGTGAGCCGGTTGCTCACCCATCACGTGATGTGTTCATCCAGATGTGGGCTGGACATTTTGTCCAGAAGGACACTGGGGGAGACAATGTCAAAAGCTTTGCTGAAGTCCAAAAATATTACATCATCTTACTTTCCTAGATCAACTAGATCAACTAAAATGATGTGAGGGTGAGGCACGAAGGGAAAGAAGCCCTGGTGAAAGTTTAGTGAAGCCAATCTAGAATGATAGTATACAATAGAAAACCAAGGTAGTCAGACTGTAAAAATTATCACTCATACTCATTTCCCAGATAAATGGTTTGCACAATAAAATGATCAAAATTACTCAATAACTTCTTTCAAAAGAGTGGTGTATTTCAAATTTTATTTCAATATCTAAAAGCTGTCACCTCAGGGAACTGTAAGCCCTTCAGCCTGGTTCTGATCAGACACAAAATAATGGAAAAGTGACTTCATAACTGAAAAATTTTAAAAAATCCAAAAGGTAAAATGATGGCAACAGCATTGTTTCCAGGAATAAAATCTTGTCAAACAGATTGGTTTTCTTTCTTTTGACTAGGTTATAAATGATGCAAATATGATTCTGTTATTGTTGTGTATCTGCACTTCTTCATTGCATTTGACATAAGACTATGTTTTTAAACTCTTGCCTTATTAGAATTTAGTAGACAACCTGCAGAGTGAATTCAGAGATATTTAGAAATCTGCCAACAATATAATCTGGTCCTTTCCTAGCAACATAGATCAATTTTTGCTCTGCATTTATTTTTATAAATCAGTTAAATGTAAAGAATTTTTTTTCAACTTATCTTTTTAGGATTGCGAAGAGTGAAAGTAGCTGGTGCAACAGCATAGTTTCTTTAACCTGAAGATCTTGATGAACAACTAAATATTATTTAATGCTTTCTATTATTATTTGATGATAAAGAGCAACGCAGTTCTGGCTATGTAATTAAAGAGAAATTGTCTGACCTCTTAAAATGATGACATACTACTTACCCAGAGTTCTCTCCTCAGGTTTATGGTAATCACAGAAAATATAATGCAAAGGTATCTGAACACATCCATGTATTAGAATAATAATACATTTTTAAAACTCTGACCTATATAAGCTACTAAAGGGAAGTGTCATCAATATTCACCTTTAAGAAGCTACACAAGGAAAAATTAAAAAATGAGAACTTTGTTACTTTTCAAGACCTTTCTGTTTAAACTACAAAATAACATTATTATATTGTTGGAAGTGAACCTAGAGAAATCTTTCCTGGAGAAGTTTCAAAGTTAAATGCAGTATCTAACTATTAAGGTCCACTACATACTCAAAAAAACTTTCTAAAATAGATTATGAATTCATTTAACTTACATTTCCAAAATGATATCTGATATATTTCTTAGAGCTAATTTTAAGGAGCTTCAGAAAAACAAATGAAACATTGGTTCTGTGTGACAGCAGAGGTAGATACTGAAACACAACACAACTTTTTGGAAATGAGCTTAAGCATTTAATCTATTTCCTCTAAAGTGGCCTGACTGGACCAACTACACTGAAACTGATTCCAACATTCTAATTTCAGCTCAAAACCAGTGGATTTAAAGAAAGGACAAGGATACTGTGACAAGGATACTGAGAATGGTTATAGTGATGCCCTTGTTTCTAAAGATTGGGGTACACTGCTGTCGAGATACAGCCTGAGGAGCAATCTTTCTGCTATATCATGTTTTCAGATTTTACTTAGAGGACCACTCAAATTGGAAAGGGGACAGTACACACGGTCTCGGACAACTGCTGTGACCATATCTTTGCATAACATAATCTTCGCCTTTTCTTTGTTAGCCTTTACCTCCAAAAACCAATTTCTGATAGCACTAATATCTTCTGTCACTAAAATGTCTAGAGACATAATTGAGAATTCTGTTTATAAGAGGTGGAGACACGTTACAGGCCTAAGTGGGAGGCCCTGTGAAATACACAACCTTAATTCCTTAATTCCATTAAATATTTAAACTTGATAAATTCACATAAAGTAATAAAAGTCAGATTCTAGATTTAATTAGTAATAAGAAGAGGGAAAAGGATGCAACAAAGAAACACCTGTGTTCAATATGAAGTATCCTTTATGCTTTGCCACTTAATTTCTAGACAAATCTGTATTCAATTAACATTTTTTAAATGTGGTCATTCACTATCCTAACTTTAATGTGAGCAGGAAGCAGCAGCTCCAACAGCAAAAGGAACAGCAGAGAGGTTTAACATCTGGGAAGAAGTTCAGCAGGACTCTGTTATGCCACTGCATCTGTTCAGGCTTTATACTGAAATGGTAATGCACATTTATCTTGAGGGTTACAATAGAGGAATTCAAATTAGAGGAAGCAAATGCTGTAATATCAGGTATGCTGCTGATGTTGTCCTTATCACCGACTCTGAAGAATCACTTTGCAAGGCAGTAATTAGAGTCGCTGCAGCTAGTTCAGACTGAGACTACCTGGGAATGTAAAAAAGACAGAGGAGTGACAGGGAGGACTAGAAAGCAAAATATTACAAAAATAACACAAAAATAAGATCAGGAAGTCAGACAAGTAAAGAGTCCTCACAAGGTTTTCATTGTAGGAATATGAAATTGAACTATGCCTAGAAGATTTTAAATGAGCTGTGGAATAAATAGACAGAATAAGTCTGAGAAGAAAATGGAACCATTTTTTATTCCTGATGATGTGTCTAATCTGACAGCAAGCAGTAAGTCATGGTTATAACCTTCATTTTCACTTTTATTTTGCTCTTCTGATTTATATTGTTACAAAGTATGAACAATCTTCTATTCTTTAAGCATTTTTGTTTGTTTGTTTATTTGCTTGAATGCCTTTTGTGAAGAAAGTATTTGTGTGGAAAGATGATATTTTCCCAAAATTTTAGTGAAAACTCAACTGATGGAGAAAAAACATAGCAAGAATATTTGTACACTTAACAAACCATAATTTTATCCTTATATAGAAAGCAATCAGACATTATGTTAGTTGACAACTACTACCAAGTAATTAACACACTTAGAGAATACAGGACTTCCAAGAAGACAGATAATAAAACAACTATTTTAAAGGGAAAATACACCATAGTTTCGTATTCTGACTATTTGAAATAAATTGAAAAGATAAGGGTTATAAACATGTTCTGGATATAAAGAATGAGAAAGACGAAAAGAGAGCAGAGGTAAGATAAAGGTGCAGGCTAAACCAAATTAGGAAAGCATTTGTTACTGACAAGTAAAGCAGGGACAGTAATCCACAATTGATATGAAACTGTGAAATGCTGACTTCTGCAGAGTCATATCACCTTACCCTGACTACAAACCTATACCTACATTACCTGCAAGAAAACAAAGGGACTTTTGCTTATTTTTTAAGACTAATAGAGTTTTACAACTAAATAAACATTGAAAATAATTCTTTCAGAAAACTGCTTGCATATTTTTACAGCAGAGTCTTTTGTGGAGGTATGGTGCTTAGAACGTAAGTCTAATGAAAAGTAATCAAGATTGGATCTATAGTTTCTCTTGCCCATATTGTCCTCAGTTCTGCCTCAAAGGGATGCCGGTATGTGGTGGCTACATGCCCTGTGAAAATCTCATGAAAAACAGGTACTTAGAATTGACAGTTGTAATTGCCATAAATTCCTGCCTGAAAAACTTGAAAACTAGGCTTGAGTTTTTCAGAAATTTTTCTTTTGGTGAGTCAAAAATACTATATTTTTAAGACACACGTTATGCAGGCTGGTAGTTTATAGCCTGTGCTAATTGCTTCTCCAAACCTAAGAAAAAATTTAAAAAATCCAACTCTGCAACAGGAAATTAAATTCTAAAAGTAATTTTCTGCAAATATTCAATAGTGTACTCATTCAACATCATTTGGTTTGACACAATGGCAATTAAATGCATCATGCAGTGTACTAAGTGCCAGTAATAATATTTGATTGTAATTTTAGGGTAATTTGAACAAATAGCATAACAACATGATGCGACATAATTACAAAATAATAGAATGGGATGATGTAAAATAAGAACTGACAGAGAACTTCACCTTCCTTCAAATTAGCTCTTTTCTGAGTTAAGTTTTAAATTACCTTATATTTAAATCCTTATTTGCACACCTGCTTCAAATAGGGCCTGGAGGCTGCAGTGAGAACAATGAAATCAATTTTCTCTCCAGCCCCACTTTGGGTGAGACACAAATATTCTCCTAAAAATATGCCATGCATTTTGAACATACGTGTGTACACAGTCATGTACTGCCATGTAAAGCTGAAGAAATACACACAACTACAGTTCTGCGTAAGATTTTCATTGAAAAAGAAATTCATTGAAGCCCCTGATCTTACAAAAAACTGCTACCCTTTTGTGTTCCCTTAAGTTTATTTAAATATTCACACTAATCTCTTAACAGAAAAGTGTCTTTCACTCATGTACATACAGCATAATTTGATATCTGCATTAGTAAGCATTCATCTTTCTCCTCTTATTTGTAAGTATGTGTATGTACACATATGCTTTGTGCATGCATAGTTAGTGAATATAGAATATGGATGTGTGTAAACATATACATCATATTTATGTTCATAGGTAGGTAGAATCTAATAAACAAAATATTTGGCTATGAAAGCAATGGTGTTAAAACAATCTGTATAAGGGATGGTTGCAAAGACACCCCTAGCAAGAAAGCTCACTAATAAGACAAGAATCATCCATGTTTCTGATGAGGTTGTGTGTCAGGTTTTTCTTTAATGCAGAGTTACATGAGCTAGAATAAGTTGATCTCCAACAGCCCCCATCACTGTGAACATTTATTTTGTGTCATGCTAATGGCAGCTCATTATTATCAGTAAGATGAGGCCTGAAGCTGTCAGAGTACATCTAAAATAATCTATTCACTTTGAAACAGGTTCAAGATTTTGGATTATGGGCAGTTTATTATCTCATGTTCTTTGGGACTAAATATATGAGATTTAAAACACACTTGAGAAGCAACTGTGGATGCCGTATTTGACTGGTCTCCACATGGAACCTGAAATGATCAAATTGGCTATATTTCTATATGGAATATATAATTAGTCAACAGGTCATTTGGTAAAAGTGGGAAAAACCAGTCAAAAGCATTTTATGAAGAGGTGTAAATATTGATGTGCGCATCATCTTTTCCCCTATATTGGATTTTTCCATTTTCCTCCTTTACTTAAATTTGAAAGGCTTTGTGTTGAAAATGTCTCCAAAGAAACCAGTAGGTTTTAATGTAAAATTTCTTCCTCAAGGAATAGATTCTAATTTTTCTTTTATTGAGGATTAAAATATTATCTTAACATGAAAGGTCTGTCTTTACTCTTGCTGAGGGGGAAAAAGAAAAGAACTTTAATATAGCCCAATTCATCAAAATGATTTTTTCCTGCTCTAGGTTATTTCTCCTTGATATTCCCTTTGGTTGTTCTGAATTTTCAAAACAGTGTTTCATACATCCATGTAGCACAAATTATTTAGCTAAGTATTACCTTAGATTTGTATTCATTGCATGTTTGTATGACTTTATCATTGCTCAGCATATTACAGTCATGAGAGGATGGCTTGTATGTCATAGCTATAAAGGCAGAAGTACTTAATTTTGAAATCATTGTGTTTTCTGCACATATGCAGGTGAATACCCAAAGTGTCGGTGTAAATACATAGTTTTCTTATTTTTATGGGCATCTTTTCCTGTGAACACTCTTACTGCTTTAGTTTTGCCACTTTTTTTACCAACACAGGTAGTTTTCAACCTGTCTTAAAGGCATCTAATACTAATGCTAGAACAAGGAAAATTGTAAGCTATATGTTTACAAGCCTAGAGGTTTACATCTGGCTTAATCTACAACAGACTCCAAAGTACAAACACTAATAAACACAGTTTTCTTTCAGCCTGCATATTCCTCATCTTTCTCATATTTGGGAAGTCAAGGAGAAGCTTCTTTGCAGCTCACTCTATGGGAAAACTCCTACTAGTAGAAAGCACAGGCTGACCATTCAGTTTGTCATCTGTTCAGCAGATGTCAGTGAAATATTTGTTTTAGGACGTCGTATCATGAAAATATTTTGGTTTAAGAATATTAAGTAGTTTCTCTCTTTGTATCAGTACCAAATACAAGACAGACTAGACCTTTCTTATAAGCTTTATACTAAGCAGTTTTAAGTATATAAACTAGTCCCTTAAAAATGTAACTTTATAAATATCAATATGACTAAAATTCTGCATGTACAAAATCCACATATTCTCATACAAAATCTAGGTGGTAGTAATGTCTTGCAAATGCTTGCATTATTTTGAGCATGTGGTTTGTTATATATGTTCTCAGAGCTCTTCAGAAGAGTCCAATTGCCCTCAGTGAGCATTTAAAGTGGGGTACATTTGGTAAATGGTATAGTCTACTAAATTGGTAGGAGATGAGGGACTAACACTGCCTTTAGCTCTAGATAAGACATGCTGATTCATGTTTTGTAGCTTATTGAGTAGCTGTAGTTCATGTGGCTTGGAGCTGATTGTTAAAAGAAACAAAAAGTGATTCTTAATTTCTCTGTTGGACAAAATTTCATTTTCTGGGCTAAGACACATATCTTCAGCTTGTGTTTAGAAACTCTATGTAAAATAGTTTGGACATGATGACAGACCCATGTTCTTATACGAGTTTTATGCTACTGTTATATGACTCATTGCTTTGTTGCTGAGAGATTTTAAACATGAAGGATTCTTTAAAAACAGTAGTCTATTGTTTATATGCACTATATTTTCAATATAATAGAAACAGACAACTTTTCCATATATGAGAATAGGTGTTTAAGGTAGCTTATTACAGAAAGGGGTACTTGGATTTTAAGATACAATGCATTATCTTTTACAGCAGTAAGAAAAATAGAGCATGAAAAATCAAATTCTATCCAGTAATGCATAACTTTTTTTCCAAGCCATCTGTATATTTAAGCTAACATAACAGGAGTAAAAAGTTTGAAATAAGGTAAATAAAAAGATTAAAAAGCATTGATACTCTTCAGTGGTATTTTTTGGAATTTCAGCATAACAATAAACTGAATCTTTGAATAAGATCAAAATTACTTTGCTTTCTTCTCATTATATACTTTTCCCTCGAGGAGAAGAAATCGAGATTTTCTTTGCCAGAGTAAAGGGTTAGCAAAATGCGAATTCAGTTTGCTGTTTTGATTTTTTTTCGCTTTCTGAATTATTTATATGTTGAGAAAAATAATGATAATGGAGAAAAAGTCTCAGTAATTTTTTTTAAATGCATCATCATTACTAAAAAAAAATGTTAGTTCCTTTCATAATGCCAAGTTGTGAGACTAAATTAAGAGTGTACAATGAGAAATTTGCACAATATACACAATATTTAATGAGAAAATCTTTTTCTCAGGAAAAAACTCCCAAAACCAGAAAACAAGATGTCCAGCTTCAGTGTAGCACATATTCCAGTATTTATCTCTGTTACTCAAAATACATACGCTCCTAGAAAATCCTATAGCTGATGAACGGTCAGATGGCTCTTGGGACTGCTCCAACACTTATGATGGTTGAGAGTGATGTTTTCAGTGAAACCAGGTCAGGTCTGCATTGACATCTATTCAGCCAAGCACAAATCAGAGCTGGTTCTAAACTAGCATTGAAAATTCTGTTATCAAACTGTTACACTTCATCTTCAAGATCCACGTTATTCCACTCTTGACAAAGCTGAGGTTTTCCTAAGGTTTCCTTTCACATTCTTATACATTCTTTGTCTTTTGAATACAGTGAGATCTTCTCCCCTCACTTCTCCCCTCAAAAAAGGGTTTTTGGATTAGTCACCACATCACATGGCAAATCCCTCTCCTGATGGTTCAACACCTTCAAGATACAGCACTAAGGACAGCCTACACTAAAAAAACTCCCCTTAGGTGTTTGTCCTCTCCACCAAGGAGAAGGGAGCCTTGAAAAATGGGTTCATGTTCTGTCTTGTTGCTATTTCACAACCAGATCATCACTCTTTTTTATTTTTTAGAACTTCTGAACAATAGGACAGGTGAGGACAAGAGATCTTTAAAGTAGGAACACGTTTTTTACATCTGGCAAGAGAGCTATAAGTACTAGATTCATGGAAGTGGCACAAAGACCATATTTAATAACTGCTGGAAATATATTTCTGAGAGGGAAAAATAGTGTAACTAATACGTTTTGCATGGATATCTTTAAGGAATATATTTGTACAAAAGGCATCCCTTTGGAGAAAAGGCATGCCTTTTGGAGGGAGACGTTTCTTTCATGGTCGAAACAGTTCTGTGCAACAGTAATAAATCATTTGTGGTATTGTTAGGTCTTTCTCATTACTAGTCTTAATCTTTTCTGTCTCTGTTGATTAATTTGTTTTCTTTTAGGGTTGCTCCCTTTTTTTTTAAATTTCTATTATTTAATTTTGTCCATATCTCTAAGTCTACTTCTGATTCTTCTGTCTAGTAACAAAAAAATAGTTTCAGTTTGATTGGTTTTTTTTGTTCCTCCCTCTAGCATTGAAAAGGACTGATGATGGTTATTTTTCCTGTGGCCTTAGACTAAAATAAATAAAAATGGTGTAGCTTTTAGTTTTCAGTCACTAATAGAGGTATCTAGATTATGACACAAGCATATTCCTTTAAGTGTTGACGCTTTTTCCCAATTGTACATTTCCTTTTTTCTAGTTAGTTTTCTAGGATGGTGAAGTCAGGTAGCTTTTTACTAAGAAAAATATATTAAAATATCCACTAGTGCAGCCTTTCTTCACTTCCCCATTGTTGTTTTCCAATTGCTTATTAAAATGGTCATCTAAAATATTGATTTATAATAATTCTGTTGTTTTTAACAAAATAAGCATTTCAATATCTATGTAAGATTTTTTTTAAAGCCTGCCCCTTTTATTTTGACAGAAAACTGTTGCTGCATTTCAAATTTCAGACATGCTAAAGGTAATTCTAAAGGCAAAAGTTAGTTTGAAAATATCCAGTACAAATCTTTGCATTTTTTAAATACCTATTATTCTTCATCAGTTTATAGTGTGGCAGCATCCAAGTGGCCCACTGAGGACATATACTTCTGTGTGGTAGATGCTGCAGAAACTTAGGAAAATATTGTTGCTCTCTTAGAGATACACCCAGTCCTTCACAGACAAGTCAAGCTTACTGTTATCATGCTCAGGAGCTAATCTGATGCAAGAGAACAAAAAGTACAGTACAATTAGCAAAGAGGATGAAATAAGGAAAAAGGATAACAAGATCACAGAGTTAAATTCACAGCTTCACAGTAAGGCCACAGAGGAGTGCTGTGGTGGATTAGTCTGAATTTCACTGTGCTTCAAACCATAAGGCTCTCCATGAAATATTTTGGTTTAAAAAAATGTTTATACTCTAAATTCACAGGACATCTTTCCCAGGAAAAGAATCCACTATTTTTGGTCCAACACTTAGTCACATTCATCATTATCTAATTCCAATTTATTCTAGCCTAAGTTTGTTTAATGTAGAAATGGAGATATTTAGCTAGCTTTCCTGAGCTGTTTCTACCAAAATTTATCAAAGCAAAACCTGTTTCATAATTAGTTTCAACTTGTTGGCTTCCTTTCACTGGCTTTTTTGGTTGCTAAAGTGAAGAGTCCATTTCAAAAAGTGGTTCTTCTTATGACAACCTTCTCAGAGACTGTGATCAAGTTACCCTTTGCTGTCCTCTTTGATAAACTGAGTAAATAAACCTACTGGACTCTTTCATTACACGGTATGTCTTCCAATACTTTAATCATGCACACAGCTCTTCTCTGAACTTCCTCAAATATATTGGTATCCTTTCTGATAGCTGACCTCAAAGGGTTTTGGAGCCATCATCATCATTTACAGGAATTTTTTATATTTTGGCTATTGGCAAAACACCCACCATTCACTTTTGAAGCATAGAATCTCACTGTTATTTCATAGCAGTATGAAGAAAAAGGGGGAAGGGGGAAGGGAGGTTTCAGGGAAGGGAAATTTCAGGGAAGTTTAAGGGAAGGGAAGTTTCAGGGAGGGGAGGGGAGAAAGAGAAGACCTTCATTACTGTCAGCGAGCATTTTTTTTTCTTTTAGCATTCAGTTTGCAACTCAGTGCTACTGCCATAGGAGAGTAGCCAGGAATTGTACTACCTGAAATGCAGTTGCTTTGAAATTGTAATGCAGGTTTAGAAAACGTTGATGCTTGAAGCACGTTAATGTTGATTTACTACCCAATAAATACAAAAACCTTCCACTGAGGCTTACAGGCAAATGGAGAAGAAACAGCACAAAGATACTTACGTGATTTGTTGTTTGCCTAATTACAAGCTGTGGCTGGTTAGAGATGTTTAGTGTGTCTTTCATGGAGTGGTTTAATTTCCTGTTTCTAAACCTCCAAGTCCAAAAAGCTGCCTGTGAGATTCCACAAGAATTTAAAACATTTTAGCAAAGTCATCACAGGCAGTTCTTTCTAACCCCAAATTTCTATGTAATGGCCTATAAAAATTCTGTTGCTGTAAAAATATTGATTAAATGACTGGTAATATGCTGCCTTGCATGACAGGTGCACCTACTATGGGATATTGCATTAAGCTAATACTTTCTCTGATTGTGACTGCCTCATCTCATCCACCTGAGTAGTACAGCACAGAGCTAATATCAGCTGTTTGTCTCACATAAAATTATATTATAGAGTCTTCTGCAGCACATGTTCTGAGAGATAATTCAAATGGAAAAAACAGACATATTTCCATCTTGACTGAAATAGGACAGTACAGGTTTTCTATGTAAAAATCTTTATCCATCTAATGCTGAATTCAGCTAACTGCTTCTGATGTCACTTGGAGGAATAGCTCTTGCTTTGTGATTCAGGACTTGTGTGTACATGGACAAGGAGTTAATTTAGGAGAGCAATTGAAAAAATATAGAAAATTAGATTCAAGAGAGCAACAACAAGGGAAGGACAGCTCCTCCCCCAACACCCCCCCAAAAAAACCTCACTAAACTATACTGCAGGACTCTCCCTCTTTCCTTTTGCAGAACTCTTCCTCTTTTCCCACTTGTCACTTTCTTCCTCTCTTCCCCTCCCTTGCTCTCCTTTCTTGTCTTTCTTCCTTTCTTCCTGTCTTTGTGACTTCTCTTTTCTCTCGTGTACCACAGAACCACGGTCAGCCCAAGCAACACAGTTCTCCTTTGCACAAAATGCAGCTGAGTTGTGTGAGGAAGTTCTGTTACAGCTTTTAATAACAGTGGGATGACTTGGGCTCCACAAACCTGAGAGAAACAGCCTCTCTCACTTCACGGGTCAGGCTGCTGTTTAAGCTGCTGTCAGAACTGCAGCTGGTAGGAGCACTTTGATCTGATAGCCAAGGGACAGACAGAGAAGGAAAAAAAAATAATTGGTGTAACCTGACAAACCTGAAACTCTGACTCCCACTGCAGTGAGAGACAAACACTAAGTGCTGGTGAGAGGGAGTGAATATTTTCAGAGCTGAGGGGACTGGACCTCCTTCCTCCTTACCCAGCTCAGTTCAAAGCAGGGCAAAAACATGTAGGTATTTCTGCCTTCTTTGCAGTAATGGTGATATCTACAGCCGTGATTACACAAGGATCATGCTTGATCATCAGTTTAGAAATATGATTGTTATTGGCTATATAGCCTTACTTTTGGTTCTGTACAATTCTGGTACTGCAACTCACTTGCCTTCTTTCAAAATTTTTTAAACTGAATAGTTTTAAAAGGCTTTTGTAAACTTGCCCTTTAATGCTTCCTCCATATTTTCCCCAATATCTAGAAAAAAAAATAATAAACAAACTGGAAAGATTTGCCTCCTCCTGTGACCCCCAAAACCTTGCTAAGATTTTGAATGCATTTAGTCTGCTGACAAATTCCATTACCAGCAGCTGTTCCACATGGAATTACCCAGAATTGTTGACCATGTGTAAAACTTTCTCTGCTCTCTTAGGTATCCATAGGGTTTTTTATAATAAGTTCCTTTAAAATTGATGATCTGGTGAATACTCTGTGCATATTTAAAAAGCATCCAGAGTAGGACACTGATAGTCTACTCAGAGAAGTATTAGTCCTGCAAAGAATATTATAGCATGTTGTTATTGTTGTGGCATTGACTGTACTCTCAGTCTTCACTCTGTCTATGTTCTTAATATTAATCCAAATAATTCAACTACTTTAGCTTAATAATAATCCTAGCTATAATAATCGATTTTCATTGTCTTGCAAAGCATGTTTTACTTCCACCTGAACAAGTGTAGGAGCCAAGATTAATGTAAGAGATTAGACAATGAAGACACATATTCCCATTCCTATGGAGATGTAAGTTATTAATAATATAACTTTAGCTATAATTAGAATGTTTTCCTGGATTTTTTTTTTGGTTGGTTTTTTTGGGGGGTTTTTTGTTTGTTTGTTTTTTCTTTGTTTTGTTTTGTTTTGTTTTGTTTTGCAGAGTCATTTATCCTGATAACTATTGGCTCAGTAGCTCATTGTGCAATACCAAAAATGCAGCAAATGTGACTTGTTTCTCCAGTTCTGGCACAAATGTGTTTGATCCTGGAAGCACATGATCAGTCTGTTGCACGTCAATAAACAGGTCTTGCTGTGCATCTGCAGGTCAGTCAGGCTGGTGCAGTCAATCCAAAATCAGAGTGACTGGACAAATCTGCAGGTTGCTTGACAATGTTATTGACCTTAATGGAATCTGAATTTCAGCCACTTGATTTGGACATTAAAAATGAGAAAAGACAGAATACCAAGAAAGGTTTATATCTTACTTGTGCTAGTGGTAGCCCTAGGGACAGCAGCGAACAATCTGTTTTTGCAGTCTATGGACATCTGGGCCCCACACTTCATTCCTTTTGATTTGAGAAAGGCTAGTAAAGTGGAGCAAGTTTATCTATAAAGTAATATCCATGTATGTTTTCAGGAGGATCTTCCATGGAATGCAAAAAGCTTTGAGTCCACAGATCAAAATAATAGAAAGCTGAAGATGCAGATACAGCCTAAATATAACATTACTATCTAATATCACAGAACCCATCTTATCGTAATCCCTGAATCAATATAACATGATAATAAACTAAAATCATGAGTATAGAAAAACCCTCAATCTACTTTTTCAGATAATAAGTGTGATTATTTAATTAAGAGAAATATATACCTTATAAGGAAATTTTCCAGATCCCTTTGTATTCTCGGAAATTCTTTCTTTCTTTTTTCTTGTTTTGCACACTTATACTCACATACACCAAAACAAGTTTCTTTGAGACTAAGACCTCTTCTACTAGTTTAGCCTAGAGCAAATGCCTGTTACTGAGTTATGAAGCACCGGAAATAGACACTTGTAAATAAAATGTCAGTGACACTATAATAACTTTCAAATCCTGTTTCTACAAAATATTCTCTAGTTCTTGCTGTACTTAGAGCAATTCTGTTCTATTTCCTTTACTCCTTGGATTCTCAGCTTGTCTGTTCTTTTAGGCTGACGAAATCTGCTGAAGCACCTTAAATCTTTATGTCATGCTGTTTTCAGGTCACATTCAGTGTTCTGTGGTAATATGATATGTAAAATGTGAAAAGTACTTTTCATCCCTCTTATTTCTAGAAGAAAGGTGAAGAAATGTTGTAGAAAAATTACTGTCAAATTATGTAATTTCTTTGTGTATCAGTCATTGCATAGCTGTTACCTACTAAATGAAAATAAAATCACTCTTTCTGTTTATTGACAGCTACATTTTTTTCTCAATGGCAGCAATTTCTCATATAAAATCTCCCACACAAATGTTCAAATATAGTCCAAAGCAGAGCTTCCTTTATTTTTGTCCATGATTCACATAGCTGTGTCTCTGTCTTTTTGTTCCTTTGAGTTTGCTGCTTCAAGTTTCTTCTGGCTCTTCTGGATTCATCATGATTGTTAAAAACAACAGGGCTTGGTGTTATACCCTGCTGCTCAGCCCGTTCAATGCTGCAGGTACCATGCTGCTCTCTTGCTACCCCTCAGGGAAGTTTACTGCTAGTTAGTTCTGCAAACATTATTCACTCCCTAGGAAGAGAAACTATTTTCAGTTTTGGTGTTGTTTTTGTTACAGTTTGTGTGTTGCCTCTGATATTCTGTCATTGCTGAAGTTACAGTCACAGGCTTTAAATCCTCATGATGTTTCCTCAAGGTTCTAAGGTTTTATGCTGGCTTTCCTGAAGGGCTGATGTATTCTAATACTGAGAATTAATTTTCCTTAGCCGGAGATCAATATAGATAAAACCATTCAAAATCTGATGATGGAGGTGCATTGATACAGTAACTTGTCATGAGATTCAGGCGGTTTTTTAAATGCTATGGTCACATGAAAATCATTGTGTCGGTCCTAACATGAGCTAAGTGGATCAGGCATGGTTGTGGCACACCATACTAAAAGGAGATTTTAGTAGATTAGAACAATAAAACAGAGTAGAATGAGAGAAGTGTGGTGGGAATCTGACTGCAGATGCATGGATGCACAGGATAAGCTTTTTGAGGAGACCCCAGGCAATAGACTTGATTCTACGGATTGGTTAAGAGAGCACTGCATTGGTTGTTGATCTGCCATGAACTATCAAGGGGATCATATCAGTTAATTGGTACTATTAATACAGATTTTTAATTGCATAGTAAAACTATAGATCACATCTTAACAGGTTGTCAGACTGAGAAAAGGGAAGTGTCTTACTGCACTAGAAGCATGTCTTGAGCTCTTGAGCTCTTTGATGCAGTTGCTAAGAATTCAAAGGTGACTCCACTGCAAATTTACTGTTCTTCCAATAAGTATTGGGATTTCCCCTAATGCAGAATCTGCACCAAATAATTCGAGAGATTTAGGGCTTCTTTCTCAAAAGCAGAGCAAATTTACTAATATATTGTCTCTGTGTAGTTTTTAGAGGTCATGGATAACTCATCTTCCACTAGTACCAACTAGACATTTTCTTGAATCTCTGAGGCAGACTGTAGTAACAATAACCATAAAAATTCTGACATAGATTTTTTTTCTTCTTATCAAATAAACTCATCATAAAAGAATAATACCTGTGGAAAAGAAAAAAGAGTAATTTTTCAGGCTATTGATTCTAAATTTAAAGTAACATCTTCATAAGTATATAAATCACTGCCTCTCATACCACTCTAATTATAATTAGATTTCAGCCTTCAATCATAAACTACTTTCTGAGGTTTTTCTTGTATTAAACAATACATGTGGCATAGTTTTAGTACTTACTGGTAGGACTGGAATTTTAAAATTTGCTGCTTACATGAAATGCCAGTAAATCAGTAGAGTTTACTTGCTATGAAATAAAACCATACTTCCAACTATGCTAAAGGCCCAGTAAACTTAGAAAGTAGCTCAAGATGTCGAAAAACAACCCACATAAAAAAAGCCAAAAAAAACCCCAAAAGAAAAGAAAACAAAAACACTGTGCTATATATCCTTATTATTCAACATTTAATTCTAAAAGAAAGTGTGCACAGGTTTTTAGAAATTGATCAATATCTAAGAGCAACTTATGTACCCAGATCTGAAAATATTTGCTCTATTATTCACACTAACAGTGCTGACAGGGAGATAAAATGAAAGTTGCTCATTGCTGTTATGAAGTTCAGTAGAAATTTTCAAAGAATAGAAACTTCATTTTAATGTTCAATCAACTTTTGTTGTCAACTCATAAGTATGAAAATGTATGATATTGAAAATATCCACAAAACAAGGATGTTGAGAAAAAAAAAATTATAAAATATAAAGATGGATTGTTTTGACATTTGCAACTTTTATTTAAAGTTTGCCTTTTAAAAGAATATTTTGCATTACTGATTAATACCCAGAAAAACTTTGGTGTACTGCTGAGGTATGAGATTCATTTAGGGACCCACTGAACAGATACTAGGTTTGTGATAATATATGTTGTGAAATACATCTCAATTTCTTTATATTCATAGGGAGAGAAAAGAAAGCAAATAAATCTAATACTACTAAAATAGCCCTTGTTAAAAACAAACAAATGAACAAAAACCCCAAGGAAACAAACAAAGAGAAACCCACATTTTCTTTCACTAGCATTTTTCTTCTATTCAGTAAAAATTCTCCATTAGTGACAAGGAAGGAATAAATTATATCTTATTCTTACTATACTCAATGTTCTCCCCTCCCTTTTTCCTTTCCGTTGCCCAGTTTTTTTTCAAGTAACATTCCCTGCCACAGAATTGCAGAAGATTTTACCTAAACAACAACTTGTAATTGTGTGGATACTTAATACCTACTCCAGTTAATTTACAATATAAAGTAATTATGAGATACTTGCATTTCTGTATTTTATTCAGCAAATAGGAAAGGTATGAGAGACCTAACCTATGAGATCTAAGCAACTTGTTTTGATTCATTTATTCCTTTTATTTTAAAATGATGATAGAGCCACACCTAGCAGAGACATTGTAATCAGACAAGGTTATCCCATGCTATTTTTCTGTCTGGCTGATTAGATGTAACAACTACTAGAAACTGAGCACTTTAGACATGAAGACTTGGTGATTTGACTACTTAACTTGAAGAGCACTGCTCCTTTCTAGACAATAGTAATTATATCTCTTCCGCTGAGCTCAGTAGGGTGAGAAGTGTAAATCTCAGTCTGTTCCTATCACTTAAATAACATGTACTGTGTTGTGTAACCGAAGAGCATCAGAGCTCAAGTCTAACTGGGTATGAAAATTGGCATTTTCACTTTGTTATTTCCACCCAGCTATACTGTCACAACAGTGGTAGTGATAGGGGAATCTCTAAGGCTTGTAAGGCACCTGCCATGAATGTCAAACTTCTTTTAGTTCCTTTGGTATGACAAGCCTTCTCCCCTTTCCCAGATATAGTCCCTCTGCCTTGCTGTGAGTATGTTGAGTTTGAGAACACCTAGATTAACATTAATCTGCTGCCAGTGCAGCCTGTTTGTTGGGTTGTATAGACAAGGTGAAGCAGCATGTTGCCACTCTAAGAAGCAAAATTTTGAACCTGGCTAATGAAATTTAAATGGGATTTTGCTTTAAATCCCCTCTAAAGCCCTGATAGTATGTCTTGAAAATGGTATGATGTAATTGGAATACCTAAAATGCCTTCACCATTTGTGTCAGAAAATATGGATAAATATTCATTGTTCACTCACTACTCAGGTAAAGGACTCACAGTTGAGTCTTCCTGTTTTCCTTCTGCATTAATCAGTTCCTTTCCATTAAAATGGATTAATTTTTTCCACTGGGTAAGAAAGAAGAAGGAAGGAAAAAGGAGAAGTAAATAAAGTTGGCTTGGACATAAGATACAAGTACATGCTAAAGGAAATGTTGCAAAAGGTAGCAAATGAAAATAATTCATAGTTCTAGGGTTTTTTAAAGAAATATGAATTTAACAGGCAAAAATGTTCCTAATTTTCAGTTATGTTGTGATGACTCAATGCATCACTTTTAAAGCAGAAGTTAATCCAAGATGTTTCATTTTTATCAAATACAGTGTTTCTTGGGAGCAGGGGAAGAGAGGGCAGTGCGGGGGGAATGACAACCTCATTGGCCTCAACAACTGTCATTCTGTTACTATTGCAAGGCCTCTTCTCACACTTGCTCTGCTGTACAGGATCAAAAAGAGACTCCTGTCAACACTACATGCAAAAAATCATGTTCTTCAGTTGGTACATATAACTGAGAGGGCTCTACGCAGGAAATCCTCACTAGTCTCGGCAATCTAAGAACCTGTCCCAACATTGCAAGAATAAAACTTCTGTCAGTTTTTGCTGACATGGAAATAATACGTTAATAACTGAAATACTTAAATACAAATCACTTATTTTAGCTTGATGTGTTTAATAAAGACCAGACTGCGTCATTATAGTGGTGCAATCATGATAAACTTCTTGAATCACCATCAGTATCCAAAGATTCCAGCACAAAATTGACAGAATAACAGCATATATCTATGAAAGACATTTGCTCATTATTTAAGCCTCTGACCGTCAAAGAATTTGTCTGGAGTGTAACAGATCTATGCTCTTTTCATTTAATTTCAATTTCTGACCCTAGATGCTTATTACATACCTTTGCATACTAAGCTAGGGCTCACATATCACACATCATCACTTCAGCTTTTAAGGTAATGGCAAGTAAAACTCATGGCAGGACTTTAATTTGTTTCCTTTTTTTTCTTTTTATTTCCCCTAGAGAGTCGAATTTAAAAAGTTTGTTATTTTATTGGTTTTAACTGAGTATCTAATACAAAAAAGAGGTAACCTGAAGTGTTTGTGTTTTAATGTTACAAATAGTCATCTAAGAAATAATGATCCTGTTTGGTTACTTCTATTTCTGTTCAAGTCTAATATGAGATGACCATGGGAAAAAAGTAATGACATAATTTATATTTACAGGTATTTTCAAATTTAAAAATGTGAATTTAAAAATCGTTAAAAAATGGCCTGACTTGCCAGCAATTTTAGAATATTAGAATAGTATGATTTCTATAAACCTGAGAAGGCAGTGTTGTCTGTCTTTGAAAACACCTCCAAATACACAGGTCATCTCCAGTTTGTTCTTCATGTCAGACATGAAAGCTGACCATTTCACAGGAGGGTTTGAAGATTTATAATGAATTAAAAATATCACGGCTGTATTTGAAAAACAGTCTGATTGATCACTGATATTTATCAGTTTGCCACAGTCCATGACAAATAAGGACTTAGCTGGTTACAGTTATTTTAGTCTCTTTTTGTTTACAGATAGTCTTACTCTTTCACCTTAACTTATATAACTGCTGAAGGCATTTATAGTCTTTTCATATTCAGGAGTGGAAGTAATGTTATTTAATATTGCTTCCAGGCCTTAGAAGGAGATACTTTCTACTACTAAAACCGAATATTTAAAATTATTCTATATTTTTATTGTATCACATTTTACAGAGCTGGCTTTGCTCCAGCAAAGGAAATTGTATCAGACCTGGAAGTTTCTGTTCTGTTATTAATGTCATATCAAATTCTTCAAAACTAAAGACAGCATTGATTGATAATGGAATTTTGGTGGTAATATTAAAAAGCATGAAATTGCACAGACTGGAAAAACATGAGCAAAGCTTGAAAATAAATATTCTCATGCAACAATCTTTAAATAAATGCCATCATTTTTAGACATTGAAATACTTTATATTATTCCTAGAATTTTTGTATGGATAATGAGATTAATATTAAACCCTGTCATTTATTTAAAACGGCTTGCATTTTAAGCAATATTGAGTAGTTTATTCTCTTTTTTTTCTTTTCCAAGTCACGTGCAAGTTCCATAGGTCTTTACTTCTAAAAAGTCATTTTTCCTAATAAACATTTTCGTACTAGTGTTATGCCCCATGTGGCTTTAAACAGACCAATAGTAAGCCATGATTAATAGCAAAAACTCCAGTAAGCCATTGATCTAGATGACATCATCACACTAAACCTTCAGCTTCTTGCATGGATTTAAGAAGTGAAGCCTGGTTCATAGCAGATAGAAAAAACATATGGTGAATTTTATTAGCCTTCTGAGGCAACTTGAAAATCCCAGGGCCTTCTGTGATTGCTTTTTTCCTATTATGTCCACAATATTATACAAATCATGCCTAGTGCAGTAGAGTGATGAGGAGGATGCGGATTATCCTTGCATGCAGAAGGTGTATTATGCAGTTAGACTGTGGTGCCACACTGAGAGGAAAACTCAGACAATAAATGCCACAAAGCATGTGAGCAGCAGGGAGGCATGAGTGCAGTCCTGCTAAAGTGCTCCAAAGTGAAAATCAAAGTAAGCAGATAAAAGCAGACATTGGTCTGGGCTTTTTAATCAGGCGCCTGGAGCAAAGCAGAGGCAGGAAAGATAAATCTATGGCTATGTTATGGCACAGAGGGAGCACTGCAGTCGATCAGGTCAATGTTTATGTTAACTGTGGTGGAAGTCATTGAACATTCACCTTTCACCCTTGCAAATGAATCAGCAGGTTAGAAACTGTTCTTAATTTATGAAATAGCATGCAAACTCACTAACTATGTACATGGAAATGGAAAGGTAGGCAATTTGAAACAATCCCTGGTCTAGACGGGGTGTTGATGTAGTGAAATGTGCAATGTGGGTGTGAGTTGATATTTTGAAACCTTCACTTGTGACAAATAACAGGTAATTAGAAGAAACATGCACAAATTTGGAATGATATAAGTGGCTCCAGACTTAGACAAACAGCTGCATTTTGAGAAGCTGAGTTCTTGGTTGTGGTCGTTGACCGTCACATAGTCAAGCCCAAAGTTTTGATAAGCAAATAATAATAAAAACAAACAACCTCCCCCCCATACTTAGCTATTTTCAAACTGTCTTCAAAACACCAGAGCAGTTCTCTTCCTAAGAAACACCAAGTTCTCAGGGAGTGACCTAAAAGATGGAGGCACACAAATGCCTGTAAGCAGAGGAGTCTTTGAACACCTCCTCAACATAAGCTTGAACCTTTCTCAGACGCCCATTTGTAGACCATGCACTGTCAGAGGCCATCTAGAGAAGTTTCTATTCACCCCAGTGACGACTTGTAAAGAGCTTGAGAGACCAACTCACAGGATCCCCTTCAGCCCCACTGACTAGCTCTGGGAGTGCTCTCTCCTTGGTCCCTCCAGAAGACTCTTAGGGACATAGCTCCAACCAGTCACTCAGCTACCCTCAAGTACTTTCTCATTTCCCAACAAACTAGTTTCCTCAAGAGCGGAGACAAGCAGTTTCAAATCATGTCAGGTCTCCTTGGAAATAACTCCCTTCCCTGTAGAGCTGGTAAGGAGCACACTGTTCCCAGCACTCTGTCCTGAAGGTAAGCACCATCACCTTCAGGCAGAGGGAAATGCAATTATTCTGGAAATGTTTCTAGGAGCATTACATTAGATTTGGAGTTGTTTTGAATTGTTTTGCTGTCTCTCCTCAGATTTTGTCTATTTCATACATCTAAAGCCAGTCAGCCCTTGACAGTTCCCAAACTGGAAATGTTGATATTCACAACTGCTGCATTGTTTGCTCTCAACTGTGAAGATTTCCAGATTTCCTCAGAAAGAGCTCTTAAATTCCCTGCTGCATGCTGTTTTAAAGGCCACCTGTTCACAGTGGTTAGATGATGGTCACTACCTACTATGATGCTGTACCCTGTCTGTGACTAACATAAATGGCATTGATGCCAAGCAGGAGGCAAAGAATAGAGTTGCTATTATGTTAACCCTGAGGGAATTTCCTAAGCTGAAAACCAGAATCCTGTTGAACTTTTTATTCATAATCTTTTCTGCATCATCCACCCCTGACTGTTATGTAAAAAAGCTAAAAAGATGAACTCAACAAATAATGCCCACAGAAGGAGCTGACTATGGTTGAAGCTGATACACAGATTGCTTTGACTCATTTGGATACTTGTTATTTTTTTCTCTTTTACTTGAATTGGGATTACATTCATTAGTCACAAACTGATTTTGCTGGAAAACCTAGAAATTAATGAAGGGAAGAATCAACTGAATGCAACCAGTGGAGCTACATATAGGAACCCTGTTCCAAGTTAATAGTGAGTTAGTACTTTTTAAAAAGTTTTCTTGCTAAATTTAAGCTTTCAAGGAAAAACAAATAAATTTAAAAATTCCATCAATAAACAAAAAAATCCATCAACAACAACAAAAAAATCCACAGATGACAAAATGTCTCCATTATCTTCAGGGATAAGTACAATGCAATGTAGAGCAAAACACTAAAAGTAATTTTAAAAAATATCTTTGAGTATGTGGAAATAACTTTGAATTCAATTAAGAGGTCATTGTGTAAATTACAAGTAGTACGATCCTGCCAGTTGCAACATAGTGATCCAGAAGTTATTAAAGACAGGAAATGCCATGTCATCTCTTTACAGACACAGTCTGATATGCTGCAATGCTTTATACACCTTAAGACCAGGAATATGATAATTGAAATAACCTCTGTACATGTTTCCATCACCATGACTGGACAAACTTTTCACAATTTATAGTATTCACTTTTCTAAGTGGCTAAATGCAGAAAAAAGACTTAGAGGGCAGGAAGGCCTCAAATGAGAAAACACATTCTGATTAACACCTTTAGTGTTTACTTGTGTTCTTTTTCATAATCATCTGACAATTATTTGAGAAAAGATGTACCAGAGGCTTAATTTATTATGATTTCTGTAGGAAAGCCAAACCAAACCAAACCAAACCAAACCAAACCAAACCAAACCAAACCAAACCAAACCAAACCAAACCAAACCAAACCAAACCAAACCAAACCAAACCAAACCTTTCCGCTTTCTTGCCCCAGTTTTCTATCTTTTTTTTCTTTTTTGATCCATGGCTGCAGACTTTCCATTTACCTTTCTTTTGCATTGTTTACAGTGATTAGGAGGCCCACAAAGCAGAAGCATCTTATAATTGAGGAATCCCTTTGTGCTTTACTGAGTGCCAACAACAAAGCAGATGCTGATTGTCAGGAGAACCAGCCCCTTCTGCTCTGCAAGTGCATCCTGTCAGGTGTTAGCCTCTGACAATTACATGATGGAGTTCCATGGCTTTTGTTAGCAATATCATGTTCCTTACAATGTTATTTGCAGAAACAGTGCTAGGATTAGAGACAGAATTTACCATGTGAGTGTTGAATAGACAAAGGATAGACAAAATACTGAGTAGGTCATCTAGGATGATACTGGTGTCTGCATGTTTGTTGCAGTCTCGGAGAGCTTTATTTGCCTATGGTTTCTAAATGAGTCATGTATCTAATTATTTTTATTTTGCTCTTTTTGGTAATTTTCTTTTTCATCTCTCTTTCTTCTTATAAATTTTATGAAAATAAGCACCTAATATTAATATAGAAGTTGTTGTGAATTTAAAAGTACAGTAGGCAGGAATTTTAAGTGTTAATATTCCCATGCAAATACTAATTCTGATGTAATGCATACACTGTAGAATCTGCATGAAAGCATCTCTCAGTATGGCCAGTAATCCAGAATGCCACACACCATAAGCATACTGTGATCATTTTTAATGTTCCCTTGGGAATTTTAACACTGTAATCCTTTGGCCCATATGCATTTGATTTCTCACACAAAAAGCACAAGTAGCTGGGATTTTTGACTACTATAAAACGTTATATTTGGACTGAAATCCTTGGGCTTATACTGATTCGCAAGAACTGAAGTTCTGCTTTTAGGTAATTGGTAACTTCTGTGTTGTTCCATATGCACCAAAGCACCTCTGGACAAGAGTCATGCCTTTTACATTGTTGGATCATGTACACACAAAAGCTGGCCCTGCTCTTGCGTTAATAAGTGAAAAAGCCAATAGCCTATGTTCCAAGACAGGACGATCTTAATAGTATTCATGGCACTTAATTTCACTACATGAATGAAATTATAAAATATGGATTCTGAGCCTAAACCTGTGTGGAAGACCTAATATCTGCCTTTGCCATTAAGCAGATTAAAAAGTTTTTTGAATGTCACCACTTATTATGGGTATTGTGGGGAAAAGGAAAGCCTTCGCAGGATATAAGCAGAGAAAATGAGATGCCTGTGGTGAACCAATCTCAGGCTAATAAAAGGTTTGGCTGAATCTGGAGATCTGAGATAATCCACATTGAATTAGGAGTTTAACCTCCAGTTCGGCATATTCAAATTTTCCAGCTGATGTGGCTCAATCTTTGACACTAGATAAACAAAATTGTCCCCATTAAGGTGATTTTGGTTGTTAGGGTTTTTTAAATCAAAAAGAGAATTCATACCATTTAATATAGAAATTGGAAAGAGATCTTTGTAAAGGAATTAATATTATATGGCACAGCAGTCCACTTTTACTCATTAGATACAGGAGAATGAAATTTTGTTCAGACCTGGTTGAGTGGTAATCAGCTAGTCCATTCATTTATTATATACATGGTGAGCTGAGAATTTTTTCCTCCTACAGTGTGTAGCAAAAAAGTCCGTCTCAGATCTGTTTTGCTTCTAATAAATTTGTGCTTTGAACCTATTCAAGAAATAACACAACAATTATTACAATATAAGGACATCATACTATGAGTATGTCCGGAGAAGGTATACTATGATTCCATAATTCTGTGAAATACTGTAACTAACATAAAGCTGATTCATTACCTTAATGACCAGTAAGCAAGTTATAAATTCAATAACTGATTTTTACTTTTGCTTGAAAAAAAAAGGACATGAATTTTAAACCTGCACTCAAGAAGCTTTAAAGAGGATTAAAGCAAAAAGAACACTTAGGTATCATGAGAGTAAAAATGGTACAGTCTGAACTGTAATAAATATTTAAAAACCACTCAGACAACCTACTTAATTTTCAGACTTTGCCAGAGAATCAATTCTTTCCTCAAAAAAAAATAAAAACAAACAAACAAACAACAACAATAAAAACCCTAAAAACAAACCCAAAAAGCTTTAACACCTCAAGTCTAAAGGGGCTCATTCATAATCACACTCTAGACAAGGGGAAGAAGGCATATCCTCCCTTGTTCAGAGGAAAGGAGGCGCTAAATGAATTCATGAAATCCAGCCAGAAAAATAAGTGGAACATCTAAACACTTACTATGGGCTGAATTATTTGGTATTTATTAGCACATGCACTAATAGCTACATGATGACTTCAAAATCCATTTATTAATGAAAGAAAAAGAGAAGGAAGCCTTCGCGTTGGAAAATTTTTGTGCACATCTGCACACATGTAGCCGCAGATTGTATCATAAATTTTATTTGCTCTTTCCTTTCTTTGCTGCCAAGGTTCATATGAAAGCATCTTGCTTGCATGTGCTAGGAAAGTTTTTATTCTATCTATTAAACTCTAGATTTATTACTCCATGGCTAAATATACTCATTACATTTTTCTACCATATAGCGATTTCACCATTCTTGCGTTCCATACGCAGTACACCAAACAAACAAACAAACAAACAAAGAAAATTACTTTTTTTGTGAGTGATGAAGGGGCAAATTGGGAGAATTTCCAATCACTTTTTAGAAGAACAAAATAGTAATTATATATTTTTAATTTTAGTTTTCATTTTTTTCTAGAGGAAATCTAGCTCTTAGTATTAAACAAGCGCATTCTAATAAAATCCTCCGCATCTTCAGTTATTGCAACCAGTTTCAATAAATCACTGAAGATAACAGTGTATAGAATTAAGAGGTATTTCACAGACAATATTCTTCTAGTGTAAGGGTCAGTAGGCCTGCAATTTTCATCCTTTCAGAAATAATACCAAATTTAACAAGAGTTTGCAAAAAGTTTAATGATTTTATCCATAAATGGGGGTGGAAGTAACACTAGCTCACACATGCTTGCGTGCACACACATACATATGTCCTATATTAGAAGGCTCCAAGTCCTCGTTGTTACACTGAGTGTTCACAGCTCCTCTCCCCAGGAGAGGATTTGTTTTTAATGGTCTGAGTGTTCAAAGACAACCCTCAGCCCTCAGTTAAATCAAAAACAATGTGTTGGGATTTTTTCTTATTTCCTGCCTGAAAATGTTGTTTGATTTTATTTTGGTATGAATTGTCATATATGCATCAGTCAGTGCATGTTTTTCCCTCTTCCAGGCATTTTAAGGTCAGAAAGAACCACTACAGTTGGATGTTTTGTCCCCAGAGTATCTGTTTCATCTAGTAAAGCCTCTGTGAGACCCAGTCTGAGCTACAGGACAATGACTTTTGATTTAAGACTATTCATAATGTTTTCATAAGAGATCTAGCAGTTAATAGCCATGGCTGTTTATAATCTCCACCTTATTTCTGCTCCCTATCTACCCCAATGCTTTTTGGTAATATTTCTACTGCTTATATCATGATTACTGGCAAGAGTACAATATAAACTCATAAAGTGAGTTTTCATCAATACCTTAAATGTTTCTAAACTACAGAAGATATGACCACAGACCTATAATGAGTTTTGTTTTAACCTACTAGAGATTCAATAGTTTGTGACATATGATTTATTCCAGAGATATGTACTGTGAACTTTCCTTTGAATAAAGGATGCATTTTCTAAGAATTTTCTAATAAATCCACTAGTTTCTGGATCGTTAAGAAATAAATTACTTTCTTGTCATCTTCCTGGGTGGTCCAAGCAAAGAAATGACATGGGCAACATAACTTGCATAAAGTTAAAATTAATTGATACTGTTTATTTTGTTTTGTTTATGAAATCCGTTTGTAATGAGGGAATGATTATGTTTATTTGTTTTCACTGTTCAATTTCCTTTAATTAAATTATGATGTTTATCAAAGTTCTTTCTATGACTTGGTACTGTATTAGCACTGAAAAACACCACATACGCCTCTGTGGGATATACAGACGTTGAATCTGAGTTCCCTCTGGTGACTTCTTATGACCTAAAAAACTGGTAAATCAAAAAAATACATTCAAATGAACTGCAGTATCAGACTATTTTTAGCAACAGAAGAAAACAGTTCATGGTTATTTTAATTATTCCACAGGAATGCTTTATTGTTAATAGGCAATATCTCAGCTGTCGTTTCCTGCTACCTCCAATTCAGGCAGAAATATGATAACATCCATACAACCTTCTGTAAAATAACTGAGCAAGTGAAATATACACAAATATGACATTTTGAAGTAATTTTAACTGTATCTGAAATTATAAACTATGACTGCATATGATCTTCAGAGTGTCATCATAGATCTGAGTAGCAGCTTTCCGTGAATCCTAAATATATAAACTCTTCTGTAAGATGGCTATATTTGTAGAAAACATTTCTACAGTTCGCTTAATTAAATGTTACCAATAAGTTGTTTATTGTTATGTTCATTATTGTTGTTGTTGGTATTGCATTGTTATTATTATTTTACTATTATTATATTTCTCATATGTACATATTTCTGATACACATACTGTACTTTAATTCAAGTCTCACATATTTACTGCTCAGAAATTCTACATCTACCATTACAATTCTTTATGGTATGACAAATAGTCATGTCATGCAATTTATATGCCACAAGAATCAGTGTGTTTTATTCTAGTTGTATCAGGAGGTAGCAGCTAAGTGTATACAGAAACTTTTTGTTCTGCAGGCTGGATATCCTCCTGGTCAGTGTGCTGGTTCCAGAGATAGTCTTGTTATGTATCCCCAGCCATAATTTGAGTTAACATGCAAGGCCCTTAGTTTCCAGGCTGCCAGGGGCAGAACTCATTGGTGAGATAAATTATCCCACCCCTCAGGGACAGAAACAAGCCACCTGTCACTTGTCAAAGAACCAGTGCTAGTGCAATGGTACCTAATGTCCCACGATCCCACCTGCAGGCAAAGTGGCTGTTATGAAAGTGTAGTCACGGATAAATGTGATGGAAAATACACTAGCATGAGAAGGATTTAGAAAAATGAGAGCAGGTACAATTAGTAGCAAAATGTGCTTGCAATGGTTTTATAAAGAAAGCTTTTAAAGCAGCAGTGACCTTTTTTTCTGACTGAATCTCAGAGAGAATTCTGTGTATCATATTCCTATGAAATTTATATCTTACCTTTTGCTAGCCAACCCTCTGTTTTTTCTGTCATGGCTGACACTCTTTTAGTTTGGGTTTTCCTCAGGTTTGGGGAATGTACTTTTCAGTCAACTGCAAGCAATGAATCAGGGCCACACTACTCTGAAAATAGACACTCCTTATCAGGTTTTCCAATTAATCAGATCCAGAAGATTAGCAGCCACAGGAGCTACAACGATTGCACTATGTTCTATTGGCATTATGAGAAGACAGTTTGAGTGAGCACTTCTTGAAATTCAGTTCCATTTGTGCTCCACACTAATAATGTATTCAATTGACTGAAACCAGCAAAAAAATATCCAGTTAAGTGTCATTACATGACTTCAGTTAAATGCTCTTTTTGAAAATTCTCTCAGAAGATATTAAGTTTCAGTGAGTTTACTGCACCATGCTGTGACTGAATGTTTAATTCTAAAAGACACACTGTCATTTTAAAGCAGTAGGCTGTGCAGTTACAGATTAATTACTAATTTGAGATTCTGTGCTTTCTGCTTCCCTGAAAATTAAGAAACTTAGTGTGACAAAAACTGCCAGAGCACAAAAGAAAAAAGATATTGAAAACAGATTAATTGCAGTGCAGTCGGTCTGTATCACAGCTTCAGGGACATGATATGTGAAACAAAGCATAAGGTCTATACATTAACTTACACATAAGTCATGCATCTTTTGTCTTCACATCATGCAAGCACAGATTCATAATGTAAATCAAGAGGAGATAGTACATTCCAACATAACATATTTTTGTCTGAACAATAGTTAAACATTTGCTTGATCCTATATCTTACCACTGCAAAATGCACTGCAAAATACCACAAAAAAATGCAAACTGATTTTACAATAGTGATAACGTCGTTGAATTTGTTAATAGCAGGGCATTTAAAGCAAAATAAAGAAAGGAAAATAACAACATAAAATAAAGATGGAAGGTGGTGAGTTAAAGAAATTTGAGAAGGAATTACATCATCAAGAAAGTACATTTTCAGTGTCTTTATGATTGTACATGCTAGGCTACCCTCCTAAAACCTTAAGAATTCTTACATTAGTTATGTAGTGACTAATCCATTTAACATCACAAATCTGTATTGAAATATTTACAGAGCTTTAATTGGTTTATTTGGTTTAACGGGGTTTATAAAGTAAATCTCACTTGAATATGTTATCTGTCTCAATTTTATAAGCCTCTGTGACAGCCACTTCATCCACCAGTTCCCTCAGGACATGTAGATGCATCTCATCACGTTCTGTGGACTTGTGCACTTTCAGTTTCCTTAGACACTCTAGAATCTGATCATCTCCCACACTGGCTCTTCATTCTATCTGTCCCTGCCTTTTCCCGTGACTCCAGTGGCAAGGCCAAAGCATTTGCTGGTAAAGACTCAGGCAAAAAAGCAATTGCATATGTCAGCCTCCTCCATATGCTTGGTAACCATGTTTTCTGTTACTTTCAGGAGAGAAACCACATTTCCCCTACCCTTTCTTTTACCACCAATGTACTTTTAGAAGATTTTCTTGTTCCACCTGATATCCCTGGCTAAACTTAATTCTATCAGGCTTTAAGCTTTCATAACCTAATCCCTGGCTGCTCTGACAATCTCTCTGCATTCTTCTCAGGATACCTGTTCTTGCAGGCTTCCATTTCGTACTCGAGTTTGAAAACACAGACCTACTGGTGTTTCTGTCTGATTTCTTCTTTATTAGGATGCCATCACTCCTGAGCTAGGAGGAGGTACCTCTTGAATTTTAACCAGCTTTCTTGGGCATATCTTACCTGCAGGTCTTTATCCCATAGCACTCTATGGAGCAGATCTCTGACGAGGCCAAGTCTGCTCTCATAAAGCCAAGGATAGTGAGATTTCTGTGGGTCCTTCTTCCTACTCTGAGGATTTCAAATGCCACTGATTCATGGTCACTGCAGCCCAGGCTGCTCTTGAGCTTCACTTTCCCCGCAAGCCCCTCCTTCTTGGTGAGAACAAGGACCAGCATAGCACCTGTCCTTGTTAGATGCTCTATCACTTGGAGAAGCAAGTTCTCAATGTATTACAGGAACTTCCTGGATTGCCTGTGCCCTGCTGTATTGCTCCTCTGACAGATATTGGGGTGGTTGAAGACTGCTAGGGCTTGTGAATGTGAGACTTGTCCTCTCTGTCTGCAGAGGGACTGATCTCCTTGGTCTTCCTGGTCAGCAAGCCTGTAGCAGACATTTAATGTCACGTGTTCTTGCCCCCGCTTTAATCCTGATCTGTAAGCTCTTAGCTTCTCATCCATCCTCAGGCATAGAGAACACTGTCTCCTCATCACCCTGCCCATCCTTCTAAAGAGCCTGTATCTTTCCATTCCAACTTTCCACCCTAGAAGCGGAGAAGTATAGGAGTTGTACCATCATTTCTCTGTGGTGCTGCTACATCACAGTCCTGCAGGGGTGCCCAAATGTCAGACCCCTCTTGTTTATATCCTGAAGCTACCTGTTTTCTATGGAGGCTGCTGGGTTGTGCTCGCCATGAAGCCAATTTACTCTCCAGAGTGGATGGAATTCCTTTGTGCTGCCCTTCAAGTGCTCTTCTGTGAACGTGCAATCCCTCTCCAGGCTCTGGGCATGTCCCATTGCCCCAGCATTAAACTGGCAGGGGCTGGATGGACATGGAGCTCCCCTCCTTTGGCAACTATTTCTTCTGTATTTCTTTTCTATTTCTCTTGTAGAAAAACACAAGCCAAGCTTCAAGAAGCATTAAATCAAGGAACAGAAGGCAAAGGAAAGCAGAGGAGTTTATATCTTTTTACATATATCGTCAGAGCCAACAGTCCTCATCTACTCCTCAACTTATCTTTTGAATTAATTTAAAAAGATACAGTTGTGAAATTGGAGCTTAGTCTTTGCAAGACAAAGTCTTTGCATTGTTTGATGAAAAACAATGAAAGCGCCTTATTCCTTTGGGGAAGAAAATAAATAATAAAATCTAAAAAGCAATAAATATTCATGAGAAGCTGACAAATAAACAAGGAATTGACCATGAGACAAAAGAGAAGGGTCAGTTTTCAAAGACCTTTAAAGAGAAGGCCGAATGTGCTTTGCAGTTTGTTAAGCTCCTGACAAAGCACAATGAACCATAGAATTTTCCCTTAAAAATGAAATGTGTTGTGCCATAATTTGTAAAATACAGGATTAAACTTGATGTGTTTAGAGGAGCAGATGGCTGTGCCTCCAAGTGCTCTCCCCTTGGGTTTTTAAATAGCAGAGGAAGCAGGAGGGAGAAATAAAAAAGACTATCAATATGCACTCATACAGCTTAAATTCTAAGTGCCACAATCAAGACTATTTTGTACTGAGTAGACATTTTCTGAGTTTCTTCTATTTGTCAACAAAATGTTTATAGTATTTTTTATAGCTACTTATTATTTATGTGTGTCAAACCTTGTCCCTCTCATCTTCACTACATCATGACTCTGGAAGTGATCCTGGGATTTATAAAAGGAAGAGGTGTCTACAAAGGGAAGTAACAAGCATTTTCCTCTTTATTTTTTTATTTCTCCGTAATTGTCAGTAGATTTGAGGAAGATTTACACATTTTCTGAGGAGCTACATTAGTGAGAAGAAACATTTGTCTACTTTGAAGGGCTTTTGTGGGGAGATATAACACCAGTCCTTCATGGCTGTCCTGGTGTCCAGCTGATTTCTTACTGACATTAAAAGTGACCTTTAAAAGGTCAGATGGTTTGGTTCCTTGTTCCCCTAGAAAATGCCACTTTCCCAGCATGATACCTCAGAAATTGCAAACAGATTCCTGTTCTGTTTCACAGAAAGACAGACTCTTTAATTTCAGAGCTCACCCTGTTTTAGAAGGAGATAGTCTTGCAGAGCACCTGGACTGCTCTTTTCCTGAAGCAAATGTGGGGTGGCAAATGAGTAAGAATGGGTTGGGCTGTCAGCCACTGAACAGGCGGCAGAAAAGATTCATTCAATGAGAATGAGGTTATTGCACTGTCAGACTTTTCTTGAGCAGCATATCTTTCAGCTGCAGAGGTGCTCTCCAACTCATATGATTCAACAATCCTGTGATGTTACTTTCACTGAGTACTCCAGATGGGTGCCTGATTTTTGGTTTTTTTTACAGTGGAATAAATACACAAATTGCCTACATTTAGTTTCCTAGATTTTGGAAAGTGTGAAATGCTATACTTTGATCAATCCAGGCAGGGAGTGCTTTTGGCTTGTGATATTTTGTCTCTGCAGTTACATGTAAATGCATGATCAATTCCAGAGGAACAGTCCTGAAAGGTGGTTATGTGGCTCTCACTGGGTCATCTGGTCTCTTTCATCTTCACTGCATCATGACTTCAGAAGTGACCATAGGATCTCTAAAAGGAAAAGACATCTACAAAGGGAAATAGCAAGGTGACCAGTCTGGGATAAGGACATATATGTACGCTCGTTTGACTTACCTCCTGCAAATATAAACACAGTTTTGCAAAGGCAGACACATCTCCAACAGATTTTTTTATTTACTACAGTCTGGGTGGATCTTATACCAACAAAAGGAAAATAGAATTTGGGAACATTAGACCATCTGTACAGACAGAAGTAAAAGGTTAATAAGGCTGTGCTCAGTCTGGCTATTAAACTTCTTATGGGATTTAGGGCTTAGTTTCTTGTTTCATTCCCATGTAAGTTCACATGTCCTGAAATTCACTGAGAGTGTCTGATTTTTCAAATATATCTACTGAAAAAAGACGTAAAAGTCTCCCAGAACAGCGTGGCCTACTGGCCTACATGGCCAATTGGCTCTCAACTCATTTCTGGAAAAACTTTAACATAGAATCCTCTTCCTATAAAGAATTTAACAAAGTCAAACAGGAAATATATGTTACTGCCATCCTAGACAGTGCCCTGCTTATGGTGTCCCCTGCATTAAGTCTTCAGCCACTCAGGGTTTGAGTTTTGCCTGCTTTGGAGATCATGATTGTTTGTCTCTGCCATCGCTTTCATACTTCCTGACCAGCAGCTAACCACAGTGCTGGTTAAAAGTGTGCCTTGCACAGAAGAAGTATGGTGCAAACAAGTAGAGCCAACCAAGCCATTGTGATTTATTCCAGGGGGGTATATGAGTGATTCAAGGGTGCTACTGAAACTAGAAACTGAAAATAGAAACCTATCAATGTGAAATCAGATCTGAAGAAGTGGAGCAGAAAAGATGTGTCTCTTGGAATAACTTCAGCAAGAATAATCAATCCCAAGATTTACAGGATTTAATAAGGATTTAATGGGGCTTCTCTACTTCTGCACCTCTGAAAGGTTAGCAAACCATTTAAAGAAGTTAAGCTGGACAAATCTTTCAAAGCTCTGAGTTTGCAGTGCATTAACCCTGGCATACTCCACCTGCTTTCAGTGTGTATTAGAGCATCCTTGTACAATTCATCATTTCTTCTACTAATGAAAATACTTCTGAAAACTATATGAACATACATATAGCAGTTTATCTTAACTCAGTATATATCTAAATGGTATTATATGAAATATTAAAAGCTACTGGAAAATAACATTGACAAAAAGATCACCAAATCTACCTTTATTTGTCTCCTGTCTCAAAGACCCTCTGCCTCACTGGCAGGCACAGAGACAATCATAGCAGGCTTTTTCCTGTGAAACGGATAACAAAAACAAAAAAAAATCCAAAATAACAACAAAAGAAACCACAAACAAGCAAACAAAAAAAACCAAACCGAAACCAAAACCAACAAACCAAAAACAACAAAAAGAAAAAGCAAAGTAGGAAATGCATTGCTTTTATAGATTTCAGTAGGGAAAGAACCCTTATTCTGTAAAATACAAAATCACAGGAAATGTCTCTAGATCCAAGCCTTTGGGCCATTCTGCTGAAGACTTGGTTTTCAATAAATTATCAAATTTGTGTGTTGCAGCCTTATTTCCTTGGAGTCTCTCCATTATGAAAAACACTCTGGATATTAAAGCCAAAATTTCAGTTTTGTGTTGGATTTTTTTGTGGTTTTGGGTTGTTTGTTTTTTCTTGTCAGTAATTGCCTTTTAATTCAGAGAAAAAATGGTGTTTTAATTTTCCTATTTTTTAATTAAGAAAAGCTATGCAATTATAATTTATGTTACAGTTTTTTCTCTGATGAACAATTGCTTTTTCTTGAAAAAGTGGTTGCCTTTATGTTTTCTTCTGCTCTTTTTTCTTGATGAACTGACTCTTGTGCAAAAAATATTTACCATAAAAAGGTAATTATAAGCCATCATTTATTTTGTTTCCCCCTGTAGCTGTTAATACAAAGTTCAAGTAGTCTTCCAGGCCTGCCAAAAATACACACACTAAAGAAAAACAGCCCTGCAACCAACTCAAAGCAAAGAAAGAAAAAAAGTGTGTACTATTGAAAAATTCAAAAGGTCACTGCAAGCTTGTCTTATTGAATAATCCCCCTGAAGAATAAAGATAATCTAAAATTACATTTTATACTGGGAACCAATAAAACAAAGTACACAGGTGTAGTTAACATGAGATTAGGATAGCAACAATGGAATAAAAGTATAAGTATAGTCTTAGGTCCCAGATGGAATTGTTAATGTAAGAATTTTTAATGTTTTTTCTTTCAAAGAAAATATTTTGGTCTAGAATGGTGATGCAAGAGTGATGAGTTAGAGGGTGTTGATAACATCAATGTGGAAAAAACATGTTTCATTTGCCAAAAGAAGCAATTTAACAAATTAACTAGATATGTGTTTGTACCAATGACGTCTTCAAAGGCTTAGAAAACATATTTTTTTTCACTTGGCTCATTCATGACCACAAAACCATAGCAAGAAACAGAATTATTCTAACCTGGTAAAGCATATACACATAGACAAAACACAGTGTAAGTAATTTCACTGTTTTACAATGATTTCTAATATCCTTGATTACTTTCTCCATGCATTCCTAATTCAACTCTTCCTGATATGGCAGTGAACACACTCATGCCCACTCAAAGAGAAAATAAGTTTTGAAAAACTTGCCCTTAGAGTGAACCTGAACTAGAAACTGATTTATATTTTTCAGAAAATGTGTTGGAATATTGAGCCCTTGCAGGAAATTCCTTGCTTTTCATTAAGACACTCTCAAACGATAAGATGAAATAACTTCCTTAGGACTCTGACCTACATCCAACCCAGCTGGATGATCAAGAGAAAGTTCTACATGCACTGAACTCAACAGCATGTCTGCCTACCTTTATACAAGTAACTCGGTCATAGCAAATCACTGATTCATTACAATTGAGCAAAATAGAACTTTTATGTCAGACATCAAATTTAGTTTCTAGTTGTGTGTGTTTAAAAAGCCTTCGGTAAAAGGAAAAATGAGAAAGAACATGGGTTGTAAAGGGGCACATAAAATGCAGAATCAGAATTTGGACTCAAACTTTCAAAGACTTGTGAGTGCACACAAAAGAGAGATGAAAATCTAGCAGCTCTTTCTATTAAAAACACCTCCAAACCTCTCTGAATAAATTATATGTTGTATAAATGACCAAAGTATAGAACATGTTACCTATGAAACACAGTCCACACTGTCATTTATTATACATTTTTCCTGAAAAGTAATACTTTGCTATTATAGTGGAATGGTGCACAAATCCAAGGAAGGATAAAGTCAACAGGAGGAAAAGGCAGAAAAGAGCACCCTTTCTTCACTTTATAGCACACAGTATGTCTCCTTTGCAAAGGAAAAACCTAGAAAAGCAGCACATGTAATTAATATACTGTGTCTCTATGGGAAACAACTACAAATATGTGCCCCAAAATGTAACAAGGCAGTTATACACCTTTTTTTCAGTAATTCAATAAAAAGTGCAAGCTCTTTTCAGGAGATCCCTAATGTCTCATATGCCAATTCTAAGACCACAGATAATCTTTTTTACATGATCATATTCCCACACCTGCATGGAAAAAACTTTTGAAAATTTTAATAGTATTTCAAGGGGAAAATATGCATTATATCAAATTGACATCTTTCCTCCAGGTGTTTTTTAATTTCTTCGGTTAAGACCAATTTTTTTCTACTTAGAGGAGATCTCTTTTCAGGAATAAGACACATACCAAAAAACTTTAGATTCAAAAGTCTTTCTTTTCAACCCAGGTAAATATTTTCATCCTGGTGAGATACATCAATAATGAGCAGACATATAATGTGATCTTTGACGTTTATTTTGAAATTAAACTCACATGGGTTGACCTCAGGTCAGTGCAGACACCATAGCCAAAAACAGCTACCAGACACTCACACAGAAGTTTTAATTCCAATAGATTCAAATAAAGCAAAGACTTCTCTGAAACTTTTGTAAGTCCCTGTGTTCCCAAAAGACGCAATGGAGAGGCCAGAAAATTTAGGGTATATGGAACATGTTTTTCATAATTTCTCAGATTTTACCTGTTGATTATGAATAATAGCCTTATCTCATCATGTATCAAAAAGTTTTAACGTATTGCTGTTCTCTCCTACAAATAAAAAAGTCCCATGTTGTTATCCCTACTCGTTAAACAAGTCTGTAAAACTCACCTTGGAGAAGAGTAACAGGAGAGAGACAGAAAAAAGTTGATTCCTTAAAGGAAACTGTAAAGGTCAGAGGACTGAAAAAAGCTATCTTTAAAGATGAAAATGAAATTTCCAAATAAAATCTAAAAACTATTAAAAATATTTTTATATCTTTTATCGCTATCACACTAAAAAGACATATAATTTACCAGAACTTACTTAATTTTCTCTGTAACAGTGCATTCAATGTGAAAAAGATATTCAAATATGTCAAAAGAAAAAATAAAGATAAGGTGTTTATCGAATATAAATTGCCCATTAAAAAGTTTTAGGCTTTAATGTGGCACATCTGGTTCCACAATAATTTCTACACTCCTGTTTTTTAATCAGTCAAAATATGTGAGATTTCATCCTTCTCAACTACTGAACTTGTTTTTCTGTTGTCAGTAAATATAAACCCAGGGCACTACCTTCTTCCACAACTGTTGGCATTACAAGTCCTGATACAAACATTTCACTCTAATAGAGAAGGCAGCTGAGGGACAGCTTGGACCCAGTAGGGATCCATATTCCCACAGGGATATTAAAAAACCCAACAACTCAGATACTAGAGCAACCCTCAGTCTTCAGTCCGCATTCTCATACTGAAAAGATAACAAAAAAATCACATGACCTAACTCAGGAGTGTTGTATGAGCATGGTTTATCTGCACCCAAGACATGACCCTAATTTCTAGCCAGCTCCAGAAGAGAGCTCAGTATCCTATTGCAATCCCCTGAGACATGCAGCTCCAAAAATATTTTCTACAGTGTGAAAGCTTCTGGTTTTTTCCCTCTTCTTTTAAAATTATTGAGCTGTTGCTAACCCTTGCACATAACATTCCTTTTTCCTTCACAATGATAGTTTTACAAGAGTGTTTAAAGTGTAGAGTGAGTGAATATGCACAGCAGACAAATGGCCTTTGGATTTAAGAGCCTCCAAGTACTCTCAAACATGAATGGCTGAAACATCTCCAAAGAAATAATTGCAAACTATTGGATTACAAATCTCCTTTGAATATGGATAAAATTAAGGAAATTTGAGTGTGCTGAAATAAAAAATAATTTATCTTATTTAGAGCACCCTTGAATAAAAGATCCACATCCGATATGGAAAACACATTGATATTTTCAAGTAAAAAGAGTAGAATTAAGTTAGAAAACAATTTGTTATTTGTGCTTTCTACAAAAGTTATACTTTTTGTAGCAAAAAAAAAATTTCTATCAGTTGTGCAAAACTCTTTGAGAAAATTGATTAATATTTTATTAATTGATAAGCATACTTAATTTTTAATTTCTGTTTTCCTTTAGAAAAAAATAAAGGAACCTTGAAACAGACTTTTTAAATTAAGCTAATCAAAGTGTACTAAACCAGGTAGAAAATATTTGGCTGTTTCCATTCACTCTAAGTTTAAACTGGGTTTTGCCTTTTTCATTCATCTCCATTCTAAAAATCAGAATTTAAAACACAGTTGCGTGAGCTCCTGAATATCAGCATGGATCACAATTATGCATGTGGTGAATTCTCTGTGTTACTAGCATGTTCAGGTATGAGAGACACAGGACCAGCCTAGAGCAGAAAGCCTTCTGGATTACATGATCTTCTGTACAGACTGATGACGGAATGAATTACATGCAGATTTCCAAGATTAACTCAGAACATCTTGGCCTTTTAGCATTTAACCTAGACCATTACAATTATTTTTAACAGAGTTCTTATGTGTGAATAATCTATACCATCTGTTGAGTGTAGACACATAGTAGAAAAAATATAACCTGCAAAGAGAGGTATTACTTTTAGGGGCGTATTTTATGAACAGATGCTCAGCATGAAATTCAATTCCTGGAATAAAACCTTTGTTCAGACAGAATCTGAGGATCAATAAACTTTGACTGTTCTCCCACATCCTAACCCTTCAAAAGGCTGAATATGAGAAAAATCCTTATCAATTATGCTCTTTGAAGAGCTAAATTACTTGGAAAATAATGGCTATTTTTTTTCTGAGGTGCTTTTAAGAACTAGGTATGGATATTTGAAATGCTAGAATGACAGTGCATAAAAAGCCCTGTTCGGCATGGTGCAAGTGCAGTGGGTACACAAACAAAAGAACAAGAAGGCCAAAAAGAAAACAAAGGCTGCAAACTAAGTGACTAAAGTCTGTATGTGGATGTTTACTGTCATTTGCACAATGACGAAACAGCCTGTTTTTCATCTTATGCAGACACGAAGGTGCAGTGATTTTCTTGCAACAGGCAGATGCTTCTGTTTGAGAACTTTTGGTGTTAAGTCACATGTGAGACTACACACTGCAAAACAAAGATAAGCATGGCAAACAGCCTTTTGGGCACACTGGTTACACCCTTCCAAAATTTCATGACTCTTTCATCGTCTACTCTTTCCTCTGTGGTTAATTTATAGAAACCTGTGCATTACATACAGGATCTGGCAAAGACATGAGAGGCTAAAACTAGCTTCTGTCATCAGTTTGTGACTGCAAATTTTAACTTTAATCTCTCATCAGTGTGGTGGGTTGACCTCGGCTGGGTGCCAGGTACCCACCAAAGATGCTCTGTCACTCCCCTCTGCAAAAAGACAGGGGAGAGAAAATATAGTGAAAGGTTCCTGAGCTGAGAAAAGGATGGGGACAAATCACTCATTGATTACCATCATCAGCAAAACAGGTTTGAATTGGAGAAATTAATTTAAATTATTACCAATCAGAATCAGAGCAATATAATAAGAAGTAAAACAAATCTAGAAGCACCTTCCCCCCTCCTTGTTTCTCCTTTGCATGCTCGACCTCCCCCCAGAGGCACAGGGAGACAGGAATGGAGGTTGTGGTCAGTTCATCACACATTGTTTATGCTACTGCCCAAGGTGAGGCGTCTTTCCCCCCTCTAGCCCATAGGAGGCAGCTCTCCTGAACTTCTGCAGCCTCGGTCCATCCCACAGGGTACAGCTCACAAACAGCTCCGACGTGGCTCCCTTTCCACGGGGTGCAGTCCTCCCAGCAAACCTGCTCCTTCATGAGCTCTTCTCTCCGTGTGTCTGCAGGTGTCTGCCGGGATTTTCCAGCACAGGCTTCCCACAGGGTTACGGCCTTCTTTTGGGCATCCCCTGCTCCAGCATGGTTCTCCTCCATGGGCTGCAGGTGGATCTCTGCATCCCCATTGACCTCCCTGTGCTGCAGGGACACAGCTGCCTCACCATGAGCAGCACCAAGAGCTGCAGGGGAATCTCAACTCAGGTTCCTGGAGCACCTCTTGCTCCTCCTTCAGCACTGATCTTGGTGTCTGCAGAGTTGTTCCTCTCATGTATACTTAATCATCTTTTCTCTGAGCGTAAATATATATAGACTTTTTTTCCCCTTTTTAAAAGTGTTATCACACAGTCTCTACTACCTTCTCCGACTGTCCCAGTCTTGGCAAGTGGTGGGTCTGGAGCTTGGAGCATGGGAAATTTTCCAGTAGCTTCTCACAGAAACCACCACTGTAGCTCTTCATCTGCTACCAAAACCTGTCCATGCAAACCCAATGCAGCAGCTAATAGGAAATCTGAGTTTCTTTGAAAGATATCCCGTTTAACTGCATTAGACATGTGTGATTCAGGGTGTCTTTGCTCTAAGTTCAAAATGACAATGCAAATGAAAATGGTCTTGTTGTTATCAACTCTTTTTCCTATGACATCATCTGTTAGGTTTCTTACTGAAATTGTATTTTTCCCTGCTCCAATGACAGAATTTGGCACTTTGCAGCAGCCACTGGCCATGGTCCCCAGATTCCAAACTAAGCTATTCCAGATAGTCACAGGAAGATACGTGTTGGATTTCAATCCTCATGATAAAGTAGGTGGGGGCTTTGTAACCAATGCTGTAGGCAACAAAGGCCTTTGGGACATATGAAATAATAAGTACAGACAAGCTGATTAGGTACTGCAGTACAGGGATGCAGTAGTAAAAATTAAATTGTTTTAACCACAGTCATAAAATTTTGGTGATGTTAGCATTTGAATTAGTGAATCATAAAAGAAAGAGGAAAAGGTGAGGTTGTCACCCCCGTAAGTTTATCCTGCTGGTGCTCAAATGATTCAGAAATTTGAAACAATTTACTTCTTAGTGGTGTATCAAATACAACAATAAACACAAAAGAAAGAGTTCTGGCTATTTCCTTTCTAGATAAAGTTTCACACAAACCACTTCAGATCACAGGACTCTAGAAATTCTAAACTAATATGCTGTTTATGGGATAGCACACGATCTCAAAGCTGGACAAGTTCTCCAGGTTTCTATACACTACCATGACAGACATTCATGGATTTAACAGGTGAGTCTTAACTATATGTCAAGGTTTGACCCTGACTAAACGCCAGGCACCTCGACTCTCTCTTGCTACAGGGAAAAAAAAAACACTTAAAACTAAAACACACTAATTTAATGAGTGACCTGAGATAAGACACTGGTTGGTAGGAGGACGCACAGAAAAAGAAAAAGGGCAAACAGGCTCTAAGCTTAAAGTTGCAAAAAAAAGTGATTTAATTACTTAACAGAATTGGAGGATAAATGCAAGGCAAAAATACACTTTTCATACATTATTTTGTTCACTCCCCCCCTCCCTCTTACGAACTTATAGTATTCACCCCCTTTCCTCTTTTATAACCAACAAACTCAGGTAGGGGCAGAGTGTGGGGTATTTTTTTCAGTCCACAGAGCAAGTTCTTAAATCTGTTCATCACTATAATTCATCTATTACAAATACTCTTTGTCTCTACTTATCTCTCTCTCTCAAGACAGTTCTCCTGCTCTCACCCCCACTCTTTTAAGAAGCAATCTCTGCACTCACCCCCCCCTTCTGTCTTTCCAAACTAGCAACACAGACAGGAGGCAGGTTGAAGGGTTTTCTGGTCAGTCCAATCAGGGAGAGGGGTTTCTCTACTTAGCCAGGAGTCTTCCCCACGTGAGACAGTCCTCTGGGAACTTCTTTGGCATGGGTCCAATTTCACGAGCAACATCCCGCCCGAATTCTGCTGCAACGTGAGTCCTTTTGTCCACAGGGTGCTGTGCAGATTCTCCCCAGCCAAGGCCAGGCTGCTTCCATCCCAGGAGCAAGGAAAAGGCCTTTCTCTCTCAGTCAAGGCCTTTTGCAGTTTTAACTCTTAGATGAGACTCCTACTGGTTCACAGTCTTTTCCAGGCATTCACCTGCTCCTCTGGAGTGGGCTGTGGGTTGATTTCTGCACTCCTGTGGACTCCATGGGCTGCAGGGGGACCTCCTGCCCCCATGGCTTTCACCGTGGCTAGCAGAGAATTTCAGCTCCGGCACCTCCTCCCCCACCGTCTTCACTGACCTTGGCGTTATCCATGCTGTTTTCCCTCTACATATTTTCACCTCCACCTCCTCCTGCTCCAACTACGAAGAAGTGAAAGAAGTGCGCATCTACCTTGTTTTGAATTTTTCTTAAATATGTTTTTACAGAGGCGTAACCAACACCTCCAATTGGCCCAAACTTGGCCGGCAGCATGTCCATCACCTTCAGAGCCATCAGAGATTGGCTCTGCTGGACTTGATGTAAAACTTCCAGAACTTACACTCAGGACACACAGGAGCCATCTTTGTGCCCCTCCCCACCCCTCAGACACTTCTCCAGGCCTACCACAGCAGCTTCTGAGGGGTCCAAATTTCTCCTAGATGTTAAAACTACTTTACTGCTGTTTTGGGCCAATCAAAACCACGACACTATATCCTTAAAAGTAGGTTTTTAAAACACTTGTGGTCTATGGATGATAAGACAGTTAACATACTTTGTTCATTGAGTTTCTTTAATATCTCTTTATTATAACCTAATTTCTGTTCATCTCATTACGACATCTAAATCTTTTATCTAGAAACATGAAGTTTTAACTCTTGGTTGTGTCACCGAAGCCATTTTCCTTGTTCTCTTTCTTGCCCCAACACATTTCTGTTACTCACCTTTCCTCTCCCCAGACAAAATTAGACAGTCCAAGAAATTCTTCAGGGTAATTTTATTATATTCATATTATATTCACATAATTAGAGATAAAATGCAAGAACAAAACATTTAGTGTGTAATCACTAATTTAAAAAAAAAAAAAAAGAAAAAAGGTTGACAAAGCTGACTTACAGAGTTGAATATATATTTTTGAGCAACCAGAAAAAGGCTTTGCTGGATCCATCTGGAGCAAGTTATTTTATAAAAAATAATGTTCTTCCATTATTCTTACCATTGTGAAACCTTTTAATTAATTTATTTGCTTAAAATATATTCACCCAGGGAGTAACTAAAACTTGAAACTCTCTAGGTCATTATATCAAGACTATGGATTCTTCAGAGTATTTTAGAAATACTGAAATACTTCTAGGATACTGTTTTTTTCTGGTAATTTTCTATAGATTATTAGAACAAAAATACATGTCCTTCTAATATACAGTCTTTGGAGCTGAACTACTGAGGAGGTCAATATTTTTGAAAAAGATTAATCAAGTTAATCAATTTGATCAAAATTATTTCTTGCATAGTATTTGATGCACAGATTTCAAGCTAAAGTGCTATTTTTAAATACTTGAAAAGTTACTTGAAAAACTCTGATATTTTTATGTGCCTGCATTCCAAAATGAAGTTCCTAGAGAGATTTATATCATTGCAGAATATTTTCCTTTTGAATTCTGTATCACACTTTTCTCATTAAAGCACCACAAGTACTAAGTAACAACTAAAACCACTAAAAACAGTATTAACAGAACAGAAATATAGAAAGTCCTTTCTAAAGAAATTGTTCCTGAAGATAAAATGTGCTAAAACCCAAATAAATCGTGCAAGGCATACATGACTCTTTTTCTTGTTTTGCAAAAAATGGGCCAAGAATCTCATGGACCTTCTAGAGACCGTATAGGACAATACTCACCTGAGGGTGAGTATGGCTGCACAGAATGTAGCAACAGAATGGTCTTTTATTTAATAAAAAAAGTTTTCATGAATGATAATCCTGTGAAAGTATACATCTTAGAAAATACAGGCAGACAGCTGTTTTGACATGGTTTTTTAAAATGGCCTCATCTAAATGGCTTGGTGTCAAAGAAACCAAAGTGTTTATGTGGACTTCTAATGAGTTTTTGCCTTCCAAATAGATTCCCAGAGACACTGGGATTTCCAAGTAATGAAGTTAGCTTTACTTGTAAACATTTCTGGCCTAAAAGAATACTGATGGAAAAATATTTTTAAACTGGGAAGTGACGAGTCTTAGGAAGAAAGTCTAACACGTTTTATTTATGCATTTTGATTTCCCGTAAGATGAACAATCATAAGCTTTGTCTGGAACCTACAATTTCTAAGTAGCAACACAACTTCCAGAGTGAAAATAACTTCTCCAGATAGGAGTGAAATGATAAAAATGAACTGAATTTTCAATAAGTGAGCTAATTGATAGAAAGGCAGCCCAGAGACAATCTTAACTACATCTAATTTGGGGTAATTTCTAAGTATAGCTTTTTTCAGAAACAGTTTTTGGACACTTGACAAGTTGTCATAACAGATTAACTTTATTTTGTGAGGAGGTGACTGAGACATATAACTACTTAACATCTTCCAAACAACACAACAGTAATCCTTGGGAGCAGAGCTTCAAGTGGGGATGTGAGGAGAAGACCGAGAATGTTTGATTTCAGAAACAAAGAAACAACTAAAACCAGCCCATACTGCTATCAAGCAGAAAGTTTTTATAGTCAAGGTTTTAGGATCTATTAGTGTATTCTTTAATAAATTAACATCTGCAAAACCCACAAACAGTGCACCACTAGCTCTCAAAGAACAAAGCAATGCAGTGAATGGAGCAGTCTGGGTGAATGTCAGAACTGTTTAAGCACCAGAATTACTAGATTGTTACAATGCTGTCCTATCCTAATCTTTATGGCATTTAGAGCTCTCTAGACTGCCACAGATAAAACAATGTGTGGAGTTTGACACGCATGAATTATATTATGCCATATCCTCACTTAAAATGACATCTTGGCCCACTTCAATTCAATAGCAAAGTGCCTATATCTCTACATTTTATAGACATTTAGAAATGTAGGTATGACAAAACACTGTCTATTCACTTTGAAGTGCAAATTTATTTGCAAAGTGTACATAAACTTGACATCACATAGCCTACCTGCCATTTTCTTTAAACATTTCCAAGAGAAAAACACAATCAGAGAAAAGGGCAATATATGATATTTTCTACCCACCTGTATCAATTTAAATACATCTTCCAGGCTTTGCTTTATTTTTTTTACAAACAGTATTTATTAATTTCTTTCTCTTCATAAAAATAAAGTCTTCAATTGATAGTTGGTTAATGTCTGACATTCTAGTATGCCAATAGCCTAACAGATCACTGAGGGACACATAGCAAGATTATCAGAAGCTAAACATAATAGGAGATTTGCAAAACTAGTGACAGAAAGCCTCAAAACCCACAAAAAGTAAAGGACATGTAGATTGTCCTGGTTGAGATGGAGTGCAGGAGAAAGCCATGAAAATTTAACACATCCGTAAACTTTGTGTTGAATATTTGCTTTGGCCCATGAAATACAGCAATCACTGAAAGTGCTGAGCACCTTTAATTCCCTTGGGCTCCAGTTCCTCCAGATATCACTCAATATCTTGCATGATTAATTCCTGACTAATTCTCTCTCATATTTACTTTTGTTACCACAAATGCTTGCTGATCTTAGCTTGCCAAGCCAAATGCAATGACAATTAATCCTACAGCTTGTAAACTTGGAAAATATCTTTTTGTAAGGTGAACATTAGAAAGTTGAAGTTTTAGTTTGCTAAGCAGTTAAGATCTTCATAACAAGGATGTAAGAAACCTAAGGGGAAAGGAAGAGGACTGTTGCTGCTTTTTTAATGAAGCATTCTTACCAACAGAGCCAAAAAGCTATTGCCCATATCTGTACATTATTTTTAAATACTTGGTATGTTACATGGAAAAATACCAAAATTATGTATCATATCAAGCATGCACTTTGCAGCCATGGCTGTCTGTAAGAGTTGTGTCCACTCCAAAGAAAATATCAGATGCAGTGCAGGCATATGTTTCAAATAATCTAGGGATAGTGTGCAGTCAGGAATAATTTATTATGCACATCTGTAAGAGTGCTATGTTTTAAAAGACTCAGTTTTTATTAGAACTTAACATTATTTTCTTAGGGGGAGGGCAGAATCCTGACAGTTTTAAAGAATCAGTTTTCTTCTTTAATAAAAAAAAAAAAAAAAAAGAGAAAAGAAATCCTGCACACTCAATTCAGTCCAGATTTTATTTGATCAATCTGCATGGTTTTGTGACTTTTTTACTTTTCAACATGATGAAACAAAGGATTAAAGCTCAAAATCCCCCTCTTTAAATAGAAACAGCTTTTACCAGGAGCAGACAGAAATCTTTGCTCCAAGCTGACAGCAAAGGGCTGCATTCTGCCCTTGACACAGCCACCCACTGCCAGTTGGGGTGGGGGAGCACTGTGCATGGGCTGAGGGACTTGCTATTCATCAGGGTTTGCTCTGGCTTATTTTCATTTTCTTTTGAGGTGTGAGGAGATGGATTCTGTTTAAAAAACCCAAAATACCTCTGTTTCTGCATGAAAATGTCACTGGCTAAGGCTGATCATGATCTACATTGCTTCAGGCAGCACCTTGTCATGCTTCTGCTCATACCCCACATTCTTGGAGAGGTGTTGACTCACTGTGTCTTTCCCTTTCTGATGCTCCAAGTTTTCCTCTTCAAGTGAGGGCATGGGTACCTCAAATATGGGTCCTCCACCTGAAAGCAAAAAAAAATCTAAGCAGTTGACAACCCTTCAGAAGGTGAGAACTGTGGATTTTTCTATTTGGAGGTTAAGTTTTTCCGAGGGATAACAGAAAGGAAAAGAGTGGCATCTTGCAGCCTACAGAACACAAGGGAAGTATGCTCAGCTGAAGTTTTCAAGTGACCTTCTGGAGTTATACATAATCACAGCCATTGAGCCCTTGGTTCCCACAACACTCAGCTTGCTGCTGGCAAGAGAAAACTGCAGTTTCAGGCTTGCTGGTTTGCTCTCACCCACATATCTGGGATGCTCATGCATCTCTGAGCATGACATTCCTAGAGCAGTGGTGTTTCTCTAGTTTGGGTAATACTCCCTGCATTTGTTTGCACCTCACATCTGTGTGCAGAGCACATGTTGAATAAATATTGTGCAGCCAGAACATATTTTCTAAATATACTATCAGTAGGACATCCCTCCCTTGAAGAAGTTTTTTTTTTTTTTTTTTTTTTTATTCCTGGTCTTATCCTTCCTGACTTCTTGTGAAGACTAACTGCTTTGCCTTGATTGAATTGCCACTATATGGGTGGCAACGCCTGGAATAAACATAGGGACCAATATCCAATCCTAATCTAATGTTAGTTTTTGCTAATAATAATGTTATTCTCTATTAAGCATCGTGTCCTTTCTGGTATAACATTGAGGATGAGATTTGGAACTTCTACTTGATTGTGTTTTACCACCGCCTACCAATTTCAATGGATGTCCTAGAAAATATGCCAAAGAGCATCTCTCCTGTCTTTTCTCCTGTTTTCAAAATAAAAGAGCAACTTTTCTGCACTTATGGTATCCATATTTATTTAATGAAAAATAAAGAACATTGCTACTTTTACAAATAAAAGTGTTTGGAATCCCTTTATCTAAGTAGACTATAACACATTTTCAAAGTTTAATATTATTAAATATGGTTATTAAGTAAATCCATAAGAATGGGTAGTCAATCTCAAATTCCTTCCTGTATCTTACAGGCTAATAAATTTCTCAAACAGCATCTTGGAAGGGGAATTTGACAAATGTGAAAAATTTACAAATATAATTTGAAAGTATTCATATTTCATAGGAACTGGATTACACAAAACATGAAATTTTATGTGACTATGCGTTTCATATTGCATGGGCAGAACTTCATGAAGGAATTATGTTGCTGAGCTTAATAAGCACATGTGCAACTTATGGCATTATCAAAAATTGGCGAATATAACACCTACAAAGTTATTGAAATTTGACAGAAAGCATTTTTTCACAGAATAAACTCATAAAAAATAGAAAGGTTAATTTTAAAATCAATTATTTGGACTAATAATTGTATAGTGCCAGCTGATATATTATTCAAGTATATTAAGGTATAGAAAATCTGGATGGCAATCAAAAAGATGTTAAAATATGACAAAAAGACAACAGCAAGAGATGATGAATGATGAGCAGTTGTGGCAGCAGGAACAAAATTATCTGCCTTACTGTAATATTTAATCTTCTCTATTAAGTAGATATCTCAAGAGAAGCACTGATTTCTGAAAGTGAAAGACTGCAAAGGTCTGACTACAAGTATTTCAGAAAAAACGTCCTGCTAGAGAAGCCTATAGCCAGTGGATTCACACTGTGTAAACATGCTCAATACAGCCTTTGTTCAGCATAACAATTTTTGACAGGGCATATAGTACTAATAAAAGGCAAATTAACTGCTTTATGGACTCTTTACTGACTTCAGCATTTTCAAACTCTGCAAACTCCATTAATCACAGTTTCTAGACTGAAAAATTAAAGTTACAGAAGCTAGATTTTAATCACATTAATTATAGTTTCTATATTTAGCATCTGTATTTATAATCACCACTTAATTGATTAACTAATTTTTATAACAAAAATAGTTCATGTAAAAGACACCAATAATAATAAAAGCCTTATAAATATATCTCTCTCCTGTGATCCATCGTGATGAAGAGGTCAGGATTGGGTCCAAATGCAATTTTAGTACGATTTCAACTTGATTAAAACAACAAATACTTATCAATATAAATTTGAAGGTAATAGCTCTACGGCCTTCATTGATAAAATCACACTCTAATAGAACCATAACCATTCTGAGCCTGTAGATGCCAGTAAGAGGTGAGTTCTCGTGACATACATCACCTCTGGTATTAATAGTAACACATCTTATGTTTCATAAGAGTCAACAGGATCCAGTAATCTGAGTCTCAAAATTGCACTCTGTGTGTCTGTTTCCATGTGTGTGTGCATGAAAAGCTGTGTATTAAATCCTGCCATGTTGTTTAAATTGTATAATGTCTGCTCTTTAGTATGGCACCTTGCATTTAAGTGCCCATAACCTTTAATCTGAGAAAACTTTTCTACAAACTGGAAAGTGCCTTATACTTGTTTCATGTATAAGAAAATTAAATGCAGAGAAAATAACTGATTTGTAAAGAATACTCAAAATTTTTTTCAGAACAAAGTAATAAAAGTAGGATCAATTGCTATTCAGAACTTTGGACCACTTTCTTCAAGATCTGTTCACATAGTCCATTATTATATCTGAAGTAGGGGGAAAGGAGACAATTACAATTTCACTTTAAAAATAAAATAAGTTGCAGCTCTAACTTTAAATGCAATTTTTAAAAAAGTAAAAATAAAATAGCAATCAAAAAGGCAATTATCTTGGGCATGTGCACATTTATTTAATATTTATTTTTATTTTTAGGGTTTTGCAGTATTCTAATGTCATGGTTTTCGTTCTTCCCTACATGTTACTTTTCCTCTCTCCAGCATTTTGGGTGGTCATTGCTAGAGTGGGCCTTTTTTGCTTAAGTTGTATTATCTTTCTGATAGCAGATCGTTCTCTTATAAAACGAAATTCCCGAACAAGGAGTCAAAATTTTCTACCAAATGGAATTCTGTCTGCTGAAGTGATGTGATGAGGTCACTGAAATATTACCCTGTCATGAAATTCAGATAAGTCATCCTGATATCCAACTTTAAAGCTTGGTTTAGGAAAACCAACATGCTTTCTCTCAAATAAAAATATTACATTTTAAAAAATAAGACTTTTATATTTTGGTAGTGTTGAGCTTTTTATAATTTTACATAAAATTTCTTTCAAGGCCAACATGTTTCTTAAAATATTTAGATTTCAGAAAATTTTCACCTGCTTTCTTTTAAATACATAAAAAAATTCAAATAAATACAATAAAATATTTCCTATTGGTTTTTCTTGTTATTCCTTCTCCAGGTCAGATAAACATATGTGGAGGTACTTGCACTTTGCGTTTGTATATACAACTACTTCTGAGGGCTTATGTTGAGCTTCTTCTGCAGGCATCTGTGAAGTCAAAAATCTGATTTGAGGGATCAGATTACTTTTTATTAATAATAATTTCATTCATTAATACTTAATTTTTTTTCTAATTATTACTGATAGCATTCCAGTAATTATTATACTATGAATTATTAATATTATCGATCCTTTCAAAGATCTGAACTGCAAAAATGAAAGTTAATCATATTAGTGTGTCATGATGCATGCTTCCAGCTTTCAAATTGTTCATTTTTGGATTTAGTAGTCCTCACTACATTCATCAGTTGTTTCAAAAGTAGTATGGCATCTTGCATGGGCTCCTCTACATCCCTGAGAAGATTAAGTTTACCGTTTTTACCAAGGATGGTCAAATATTTGAAGTTAACTAAAGGGATGAACTTACACTCATGGAAAAGATTCAACAACTATAAGACAGCAGTAGGTAACAGACAATACTGGTTTCGAGCACCATTTGCAAGTGTTTGAAATGTGTGGTCAATTCCTGTTGCCACTATATACATTCAAGACATCAAACTATCGTTAGGAATGATAGAAAACAACATAATGGAAGACATCATAGACAGGTTCTTGATACAAATACAAATTAATTTCTCCTTTTGAGCCAGTGTATAATAGTTTCGCTGGAATTATTGTTCCTTTGAAACAGATTTAATTCATTAGTTAATGGTATTTGTGGCTGCAGAGGTTTCATTCAGGATCCTTATTCTCTTGTTCCACTGCTGTTTAGCAAGAAGGTTAAGATTAAGGAGGGATAGAAGTCTCACAATTCTTGCAGACCAAGAAAAAGTAAAGTGCTTAAGTTTTCTGAATACTCAGCTTTAGGACTAAGATATGAATAAAAGAAAATTTTGCTGAAGAAAGAGGGCATAAAGTTGGAACCATATAAATTAGGCATTTTAACTAGCAAACAACCATACTGAAATTGCAACTTTTCGAAGCAGAACTGCATTTCAGATTACTTCATGGCAAACATGCCATCCATTTTTGGCGTGGCTTACACATCAATGAATGCCAGTTGTGAGGAATGATGTTTTAGAATTATTTAATTTTATCAGCTGGTCTTCACTGCAACAGGGAATCCCTGCTACATCCCAGGCTGATGTTCATGTCATTAACTTTTCTCCACTTGTGAAATGAAACTACTATCAATATTAAGATGAGCAATTTTGCCAGCAATTTCCCTTAGAGTACTGCAATCAAACTGTGCAGTGCTACAGTGGCATATGCACCCACTGGTCACATCAAAGCCTTCAGCTCCTTATGTATTTTCTGCCTGGTCCTTCAAACAATCCTGTCCGTTGCTGTTGCTTTTGTGCAATTTATTCCAGTAGAGACTGTCTGATTCTTTTTTAGATTTATCCTATTTCTAATAGTCACAAAACCTCAGTTATTTATCTGTGTTAAGTCCCTTTCCAAAGACACAGCTGTGACAACCTACATGTGTTCAGTACTAAAGCTATGTACTTAAACTTCCATGGTGTTTGAAAGTCAAGCCTATGTATGTGTACAAATTATGGTCACCTTCAACTATATCTTTTTCAGATCAGTTTTAAGCTGCTGTGACTTTCACAGGGGATGCTGTGATCCTATTTAAAATTAATTCTGTAGAATTTAATAGATCTTTTCTGTCCTAGACATGATGGAAAACCTTTTTGTAATGTGTCCACTTGCTCACCCGATGCAAGCTATTCCTGACGTAGTCATTTAAACCTAGTTCAAGTGTAGTACATCAGCACTGAGGAGCAATTTATCTTTACTCTCACTTCATATGCAAACTTGTCCTCTAGTGATGGGGCTTTAATTCTTTCTCCCTCCATTTCTCCAAACTGTCCTGTGACCATTCTATAGTGATTAATTCTGAAATATTTTAGCAACTCAGCCATGCTAAATAATTTAAATTTAAGTGTCCTCCCAACTTTTCCACATCCTCTTTTTCCTGTAAGATATAAAATCAGATCTGTTCAATCTCATGTTGGCCACCAATAACTCTTTCTGTTTCTGTCATTTCTTAATTACTTTTGCCTTAAGTCTTTCACTTATGTGTGCCAATATTAAATAAAGCCTTTCCATCATTGTTAATTATAAGTGTGACTGTGAATAATTACTCTCCAAGTTTGCAGGGTTTATTTCACATTTATGGTGGAAAGTATATAATTTCTTTTAATACTACATTGAGATGTAAAAAAAAAAAAAAGTTCATTAATAAGAGATGTGGTGCTTTCTTTGAATAATAGTAATATATGTGAAAAGATCACAAATCAGTTTCTCTGAGATCAGCAGGATTATTCCAGATTCAGTCCATTTTAATGAGGGTGGAAAGAGATACAACCAGGCAATTTCCAATGCAGGGTACAAAATACAGCTCAATTCACCAAGCCAGTGGCTGGGTATTTTTGGTGCCCCAGGTACATTTGCAGACCATCTGAGTCTGGTTATATTTTTGGCTTTATTTATCTGTAGTAAGCAAGTATACCACCAGAAACCAACCTTAATAATTAGTAAGGACTGTAATAACATCTGGTTACCAGTTGGTAGGCACAACATCACACAGATGTAATTCTGCCTAACTCTGCTCACAGAATACATCATTAAGTATAAATCCTATTTATGACACTCAAGGATAAAACACACACTTAAATTTTTACCTGTTCTAAATGAGTTTTAGTCACTCGTCTGATTAGGAAATTCTATTTTGCCAATGAGAGATTACCATGCATACATAATTTAACATAAGAAAGTTATGACTAATTGCATCCCCATGGCCAGCATCTTAGGAATGATCTGCACATGCCTGAAAGTGTTATTTAAAAAATAAAGGCATCCCAAAAATCAAAGTGTATTACAGGTATCTTCTCCAAAACTCTTCTGTATGGAAGAGACTTAATGAAAGAATCTGAGCACAGGGAAAAAAAAGGAAAATATGCAAAGGGATAGATACTTAAAGATCTAGCACTAGACCTGTGCTATCCCATTGTAATGCAAGCAAATAATAAAATAAAAATAATAATAAACAAACAAACAATTACTAGAATTTTTTAAAAAATAGTGTTAATGATGGTCTAAAATAAAGTCCCCAAATGGCCTATCATTGATGAAGCAGAGAGAAGAAAGCTATGAAACCTCTGAGAAGTACAAGTACTTAATTGTAACGAAGAGTCTGAAGATGAACAGATGGTTTGATTACAAATTGAAGTTTTGAAGATTAAGTTTTGAAATGCACAGTGAGTGACCCTGAATGAAAGAGATAGATAAGTCTGTTTGGATCTGAACAGCTTGGTTCTTTCTGGTTTTCAAGGTAAAAGAAGAAAAGACTGAAATACTTTGTCCTAGAGCAAGAAAATTAAGAAAGACAAAAAGAGAAGATTTTTTTTTAATGTGAGAAATGGGTTTATTGTCCTGACAGAGTTAAAATTCTGCAGTGAACCAACTTTTCAGCAGAGATAAATAAAAATTGGCATGTTATCCCAATGTCAAATAAAGTGCAGACCACAACATTGTTATAATCAACTTCATACAATATTCTAATTTTCTATAGTACTGGGGGTTTTGCTATTTTTTTACTGTTTTTCCTCGTTTTCTTTTGAGCATTTCTAAATGAGAAGTCTTTAAGAGATATCATCATGACGAAGTGGTTGCCTACTGAATTGTTTTAGAAGAGTGCTATTGACCCTTAGGACAGACTGAGATCTCTTATGACAACACTTGTGGGAAAAGTTGTCCCTTTGCAATAGAAAAGGTGGGTATTGACTTAAAGTGAGTTTACCATCAAGGAGAAAAAAATAACCATGGTACTCTATGACTTCTTTTAATAAAATATTTTTGCAATAGAAAAGGTGGCTATTGACTTAAAGTGAGTTTACCATCAAGGAGAAAAAAATAACCATGGTACTCTATGACTTCTTTTACTAAAATATCTTTTTATTCACAAATATTGATGTATTTACCATTACAGTACCTCTGTGAGGCAAGGGATTACTAAAAACTACATCTTTAACAAAGGGAATTGAGGCACAGTAGGATTGTAGGCAATTTGCCAATGGTGACATAGGATTTATGTGAAAGAACAGGGAGCTGAACTTGAGTTTGTCAATCCAATCAACATTTGAAAATCAAAGGTTGCCTTACCTATCTAGGCCTCTGACCAAAACTAAAATTGAACTCCACTGGGGACTTTTTGAAAATTCTTCGGATGAATATTTCCTACCAGGTATTCTTTCTTTATAGGCAGTGGGAGGTGGGGAAAAAGGCAACAAATAAAGTAAAAGTAAGAACATAATGTATTTCAAAACTATGAGTTAAAGGAGCTGTGTCAATAGGAGTTGAGGGTACCTAGCTTCCTTATATTCTCAAGCCTTTTCTCTAGAGGTCTTCAGCTACATTCCTTGTGACATTTTGGATCAAATATATATATTTCAAAATAAATAACTACTCAAAAACTAAAAAAAACCTAAAAGAAAAGCAGTTTAGAACTCAGCTTTGATGCACTTCCTAGAAGCTAAAAATTGTATTATTAGAAATATTATGGTTCTTTGCACAAAAGATAATAAAAGCCTATTTTGATGACAGGGTTCCCTCAGAATGGCATTTTTAGGCACGATTAATCAAACAGTAAGAACTCACCTTCTGTCTAGGAGCACTGATGTGGCTAGCAGTGAATGACATGCAGGAAAGGGAAGAACTAGGTTCTCACCAAAGTGGAGCTGACACTAAAGTGATTTGGGTTATGTAGTTAGCTGGGATCAGCTATGCAACTTCTCCTTGTGATCAAAACTTTATTCTCTTTATTAAGTGTAGTATCCGTCTAACGTGATGCCCCTGGCTATAACCACATTCCCAGAAGGGAGCAGCATCAGGAATTATGTTACTGCTGCAAGTGTTAGCTTCAAATGCACTACTTGTGGCAAGGCTGTGACCGCCCGGTGTGTATATGTTTGTCACTGTCAGATTTTACATATAATTATCTATTAGAAAGGCTGGTGGCTTTTATTCTGAAAGCATGTACAAATAGAATAAAATCACTCTGAAGGTGTAAGGAAAGAAATAAAAAATGTGAACTAACTCTATAAATCAAGTCATATTTTATACTTGGCAAATAACCATTGTGAATCTCCTGCTGAGTGTTTAAAATTTTAGAAGTCAAAACAATTGAAAAATGGAATCCTTCATCATAAAAGTCAGCGTGATAATTCATCCTTCTCAAGTGTCAGAACACCCTAAATTCCCAAAGACAATTCATTCTGGAATAATAAAATAAGAACATTTTTTAAAGCATGTAAATATCATGTTTTCTTCTCAAGTGATTCCACACTGAAGATTCATCATCCTATTTTTAGTTAACAGACTACTCATGCTCTTCTTTTCCATCTTTACTATACCTTCCAAAACAATGCTGAGAAATCGACTACACAATACTCTCTACATCAAAACAAAGATCAGTTCAATGATGATTACATACTTTTTCTTCCTTCTGAAATATAAGTATTAGCTGAAAACGTGACTTTTAGGAGGCACATCAAATTACTCAGATGTCTTGAAGGGAGTTTTTTAAGGGTGATTCCTTGAAAATTAATCTCTCAAACCATTTTTAAAAAATGGTTATATATAAAATCCCTTCCTGTTTTAAACTCCTCCTTAGTGGATGGCATCTGTCTGAATTAATCTATATGTTCTTAAGAAAGTTTCATACAGTGATCCACCATATTCAATTACCTCTTCTGGAGTTTTTAACTTTACAAGTCTGCCAGAACAGAACCACAGAATCAGAGAATATTGTGAGTTAGAACAGACACATCAGGATCATCAAGTCTAACTCCTGGCCCTACTCAGAAAAGCCCCAAGAATCACACCATGTGCCTGAGAGCATTGTCCAAACACTTCTGGAGCTCTCTCAGTCTTGGTGCTGTGACCACTGCCCTGGAGGTCTGTTCCAGTGTCCAACCTCCCTCTGGGGGAAAAACCCTTTTCCTGATATCCAGCCTAAACCTCCCCTGACACAGCTTCATGTCATTTTCTTGGGTCCTGTCATTGGTCACATGAGGGAAGAGATTGGTGTCTGCCCCTCCTCTTCCCCTCACAAGGAAGGTGTAACTGCAATGAGGTGTCCCTCAGTCTCCTCTCCAGGCTGAACAGACCGAGTACCCTCATCTGCTCCTTGTACAGCTTCACCTCGAGGCTCATCACCATTTTATGGGCCTCCTTTGAATATTCTCTAATATCTTAAAGTACCTTTTGTCTTGTGGCACCCAAAACTGCCCCCAGGACCCAAAGTGAGGCCACCCCACTGCAGAGCAGAGTCCCTTCCACTGCCTCACTGGTGCTGCTGTGCCTGATGCTTCCCAGGGTGTGGTTGGCCCTCCTGGCTGCCAGGGCACTGCTGACTCATATTAAACTTGCCATCGACACAGAGTCCCAGGTCCCTTTCTGTGGCACTGGTTTACAGCATTTCATTCCCCAGTCCATACAGACATCCAGGCTTGCCCTGTACCAGATGCAGAATGCGTGACTTGCCCTTGTTAAACTCCATACAGTTGGTGATTGCCCATCTGCCTAATTTTTTGAAGTCTCTCTTCAGGGCCTCTCTGCCCTCCCACACCCTTAGGAGGTGATGTTTAAAGAGTAACCAGCACTGATGGACACCAGCACCTGCAAAAACATTTTCACAGCGGATTTTAATTACTAGTTCCCTGAGGAGCCTGAAGTCTGCTCATGTCCAGAGCTGAAGCTTTTCTGGCACTTTTCCTCCTGTCAACAGAGATTTTAAATTCAGTCTCTTCATGACTGGTGTATCCAAGACAGCCACCAGTCTCCACCTGGCTCATGAGATCCACTCTGTTGACAAACAGCAAACTGGGGAGGGCATCTTCCTGAGCTGGCTCCCTTAGAACATGTTCTACAAAGTTGTCATCCCAGTTTTTTAATAATCTTCTCTCCTGGGTTGTACCAGCTGTGTGATAGTCCCAGTTGATTTCGGGCAAGTTGAAGTTCCCCGTAACAACAAAGCCAGTTGACTTGGAAGTGTCCCTTAGTTCCTCAAAGAATAATTCATCAGGGTCATCACCCCAGATAAGAGGTCTGTAGTTGACTCCCACAGTGACATCCACATCATTTGTTTGCCCCTTGATTCTTCTCCAGAGGGTCTCAACTGTGCCATTGCCAACTAAGAGCTCCATACATTCTATCCCTTCTATTATATACAGTGCCACCCCCAGGCTCCTCTGCCCTGCCTATCCCTGCTGAAGAGCCTGGAACTCTCCAACAAGGCACTCCAGCCACAGGACTCATCCCACAAGATTTCACTTATGCCGGTGGTGTCAAATCTCTGCAACTGGAACAGAGCTTCATCTTCTCTTTTACCTCATGCTCAGTGCATTAGTGTGAAAATACTTCATGTGTGGTGCTTGTAGCCAACACCTCATGAAGCAGATTGAGGGATCCTATCAGGGTTCGCTACTGTAAATTTTGTTGCACTATTCTGTCACTCATCACTGGCAAGCCCGATATTTTCTCTTTCTCCCTTCCAAGCTTCTTTAAAGCTCTGTCAATGAGCCCCACTACCTCCTGTGCTAGAAATCATTTTCCCCTCTGAGAAAGGTGCATCCTATCAGATGTTGACCAGCTTTTGAACAAAACATCCCATAGTCAAAAAATGAAATAATATACACAGGATAATCCATGTACACATTATTTTTTACCAGAGGCATTATTTACTTCCATTGTTCTTTAGAAGTGCCTCCAACATGCTATTCACAAATGTGGCTTCCCTTTGAACATTCTTTTCCCATCATCACATACTTCTACTTTAGCAGAGGGAATGAAGTAAAAAAAGTCTCTGTATGTTGGCACACATAACACAGTGAGATCTGACTGGCACGTTTTCTTTCTTAAAATGAACAAAATACCTTTTAGTCAAAAATGTGGTTTTGCTCTTCCGTTTCTTCTGTGCCACTTACAGATTTCAATCTTATGGAGTCACAGCTAATGTTCAGTGACCTGCTTTTACGTTCCATCTTTCAGCAAGAGGAGTAGGATTTTTTGGCGGAGACTGAGCAACACTGCTCAATTCCCAAACTGGCAATAGCAAGTGCTTTTCAGGGGCCACAGGCAGCATCAGGATCATCAGCATAAAAAAGCTGTTTTCCCAGGCACAATACAGTCTACCATGTAGTAAACTGCTTCTCTAGACTGCTTCCAGCTTTTACATAGTAGTGGCTGTTGTGCTATTAAGTTCACACCACAGCAGGATTTAAGAATCCACGCTCAGAAGAAGAGTTCATCAAAGCCTCAGCAGGTGACAACCGTCAGGAAATTTTATTTTGCCTATATATTGATTGAAAACATAAAATTGGCTTTCATATGTGTTAACAAACAAGCAAATTTATTGAAATTACTAGATCTACTATATTGTTTGGAACTGTACACTGTCAATTCTCCCCTTTCTCTTTACTTCATTTGAAGTAACTTTTGAATTGACTAAGTTTCCTATAAGAACAGGATCTGAACAGAGAAAAGTGTTTCAAGATAGCACCCTCAGTAATAGAAAAGCAAACAAAACTGCACAAAAGCCAACCACTAAATGCAAATGCCTAGCTAATTACAAGTCTATTTTGAATGCCCAGTAAGTGTGTGCACAAGTTTGAATTAACTATGATGTGAATTATTTCTTTCCTGGACATGGGTACTGATGGAAAAAGCAGGGGTTTCAGTTATTTTGTAAATCAGCAAAAGATTTAAGACCTATAGCATTTTCCATAACTATAATCATATTATATAAACAAATTAGATTTGGCTTTCTAAGACATTCAAATGTGAAAAGAAAATATAAGACTCCTTCCCACTACAATCTCTAGCATACCCAAAAGACAGAGAATTTTCCTGTAGGAATGTCTGTCTCCTTTCTCCTGCTTATATACATATCTGGATACACAGTTCACCTCTGATTTAAATCCCCTGTGTCAGATTATGAAACTGAACCCATCATGCTCAGTAGTCCATCAAGAACTGCTAACATAAGAGGGCATACCAGTCCTTACCCCATAGAAAACTGTCATTTTCACAGCCATATTAAAATTGAAATCAAAAGTGAATTTAGCACCTAATGAGGAAAACTGCCTGCTAACTTAATGACAAATATTTACTTGAATTTTAAAAGTGACTAATTTTTCTGCAATTATCAGGCAACCAGGAGGGATAATTTTTCATTTATGAGTATCTTTTTTGCAATACAAGTAGTTCAAAATAGTCATAATATTTTCTCTCAAATCCTGAACATCAGAATAGGTATAATATACACTTATCAAATCAGGCATATCTTTCAGTTATTGGAAATTATGTTTATGTAGTTAGCCCCCTGTATTTCAAGCAACGTCCTTTTAACTGGGCTAGCCCACATCAGAAGACAGGTGAAACTAAGTAAAAACTCTTTCAATCTCTGTCCTGGTATCCAAAATTGTGGAAATTAATTTTAGCACTCAGTTGCCAAATAATGTCTACTCAAAACAGTGTTTCTTCAAATCAGACAATTTTTATTCTTAAAAATATTTAGACAGATATTCAGAATTGAAGTCAGTAGTCACTATAAAAGCTTTCTGCTGCATTGATAAACTAATGATAAAACCATTAATTCAGTCCTCACGTCACTCATTTTTTATCAGCAGACATATCCAAGAAAAAAGCACCCACCAAGAAACTTTAACAATTGCAAACCTGACTGGGATAGTAGGGAGAATAACGCTTCTAAGAATATTTTTCTAGGCAATTGTAAATTCATTAAGTATTTACTTTGATAGTTTATTATAGTTTTCTCATAGGAAACTCCTTTCTTCTACTATTACATGCATACCTGTCTTGTTTATGGAAATTCTGCTGTTAAATTAACTTCCTTGAAAGTTTCTTCCTTCATTCTCTTACAAACAAAAAAATATACACTACCTTATCCTTGAAATAGGAGGAACTGATTAGACAGAAATGTGGTTCTGAAAAAAATAGATCTCTAGCAGCGTTTGGACGGGTGATAGAATAAAATGAGCAGGTACACTATGTGTTTTTTGTTTGTTTGGGATTTTTTTCTTTTTGGTTTGGGGTTGTCTGTGTTTTTGTTTTGTTTGTTTGGATTTTCTGTTTGTTTTGTTGTTTTTTGATTGATTGGTTGGTTGCTTGGTTGATTTTTTGTTTGTTTTCGGGGTTTTCTCATAAGCAAGTGTTGATAAACTGGCTATTTGAGAAAGTGAATAATATTCTTGGGCTGATATGAATCCTAATATGCATTGAACATATGAGTTAACAATCACTACAAAATGGTGGAGTAGACATAGTTGCCCCTATACTTCATTAGGAAGTGGATGGTGATTCATCCTAGTAAGAGCAGGAGCAAAATTAGAATAGAGTGGGAACAATCATAAAACATAGTCACTGTCTGGTTCATCCCAATGTGTAGCAATATTAAAATATGGTACAGCTGAAACTCATTTGTTCTCATCACCTTACCCACATAATCATCATTCTCAGTTTTAATGACCACCAGGATATGCTATTTAAGTCAAAGCGGTAAAATAGTACTTAAAGAAATCCTTCCAACATTTTCCTTCTTTCTTTCATTCTTCTTTCCTTCTGAAGCAACCACTGAATCTTACAGAGATGATTGTGCACAAGTTTTGTAGATGATTGGTGCCTGTTCGTATTTATTCTCATCCTTTTCCTGCTCACTGCCTGCCCCAAAATATCCTGCAGTCTTGGTTTTTGTGCTAGCTAGATTTACAGTCTTCTCTACAATAAAATGTATTTTTCCAGAATATGGCTTTGCAAGACAACTTCTATTACTTGTATGTGCAGGATATTCTTCAGGAATGGATATAAGATTTTATGTCTTTAGCCACTGTCTGCACATATCCAGTCTTACTCATAATTACAAAATTTTCTCTTGTATGTATGAGTAACCACTCAAGAAATCTCCCTAACTTCAAAATCTTTTAATCACTTTTTAAATTAGATCAGAAAAACTTCACAATCTAAACAAATTTGAGGTATATACTGTTGTGAAATAGTCAATATTGCATGAGGCCATCACAAGCAATTTCATTTCCCAATAAGCCACAAAATAAAAGAAAGGGGCAGGGAGGAAGGAAGGAAGGAAGGAAGGA
>VZRM01004389.1:244921-262486 GCA_013397955.1 Grantiella picta | reverse complement strand
AGGAAGGAAGGAAGGAAGGAAGGAAGGAAGGAAGGAAGGAAGGAAGGAAGGAAGGAAGGAAGGAAGGAAGGAATCATTATGCAAAACGACTTTAAAATTTGTGGTATATTTGAGCTGTATGGAGCTTCAAGAAAAACATAAAAGGAGCTAAAGCAAGGGAAGAAAGAATTGTCATATATCTGAGGCTTGTCAGTCAGTGGGTTTACAAGACAGAATGCTGTTACATGTGCTACTGTATGTGACAGTGGGGTCCTTTGAAAGCAATCATTGCTATCATAATAGGGAACTTTGGATGTGGTAAATATGTGCATTCTGTATTTTATAATTTCTGTATATTTCCCTGTTTTTTATGAAGGATTGCTGGCAGAAATAGAACAAACCAATAAAAAGATTGACTGTGCAACATACTTAGTCTGAACATGGAAACTCCTAACAGAAACTTTCTGAACGAACAAATGTGTCAGGGGGGTTTATGATTGCTGTTGTTTCTTGAGTGAGTGTGGGCTGGCAGACTGTCCTCCTGAAGAAATGTTCAGTCTGCGAACAGAAAGGGGAAAACTCTCTGGGATTCTCCCTGTGCAGCAGACCTGGAGCCAGCAGACACCCAAAACATGCCACATGCTTTACCTCTGTGGGATTTTTTCTGGAGCAAGGGCTGCCTGGGGGGAGTGCAAAAGGCACTGGTCCTGCTGCAGCTCCCAGTCAATACCACAGGAGGGAAAGGGGTGACTGGACTTCCCAATGAGGCAGTGATCTCACAACACATGTTGCTCCCTGGCAAAGTTCCCAGAGCCAAATTAGTCCTTGGTCAAAACAGGGCTTCACAGCCCACGCTTCAGCAAGATAGACAGATGAAGTTCATCTCTGTTTTGACACTGCTACACTTTGTTTCAATCTCTAGCAGAAACAGCAGAGCACTAATTTATAATCTGAAGGCCAAAGTCACAAGAGCCAGAATATTTCCCACCCATATTTCTCTCTCTAAGAAGCCATTGCTTCTTCAGGTCATACAGAAAAATTACAAGATTCTCTGTACCTATTTGGAACCCATTCTGCTTGATAACATGAAAGTAGTTTCTGTGAAATAAAATAAAATCTTCTCTATCTGACCACTGCAAGTTAAAAACACTATACCAAATGAGAGCATTATAAGTTTAAACACATGTGAAAGTATTATAACACAAGAGCATAAAAGCAGGAGTAACGAAATCATGAACTCCAAAGGGAACTACTTCCCAGGACGTTGTTGGCATACACAGCAGGACGCTCAGAAGCAAAGCTGATGAGAAAAATTAATTTACCTTAAAGATTTCATGTTAAACTAGTCTGTACAAAACTGATTGATTCCCTGTTGTATTTTTTTAACCCTATGTATTCATAAATAAATAAAAGTTTAATTTAGAAATGAGATTGTTATGTAAACTTGAAGAGCTTAAGCTGACCATGACTGGAAGATACCAAACCCCTGTAATGCTCTGAAACACTTGTGAGAGAAGATCCATGCCCTTTTGTGCTGCTAACATCAGCTAAATAAGCACTCACAAGCCTCACTAGGTCAGGTATCTTTTCCCATTGCTAGAATATTATGGAAACCATAGGCAGTAATTTTCTTCATTATGCATTTTACTCATAAATGCATGCACAGACACCTTGCTCGTTTCAGGAAGTCCCTTGTGGGACTTGGCAAATGTTGAAGAAGTATTACTGTGAACTTCCTTGGTTTTCAACAACTTTCCTAGGTTTTGAACCCTAAAAAACTAGTTGGCTAAGGGGCCTTTTGTTGACCCTGTAAGACGAAAACATTTATATTCTTCTATAAATAGATGAATGACTTCATTGGCTTGCATAAAAAATTGAAATGAAAGCTTAAATGTTACTTTTGGATTTGAGTTAGTAAATTTAAGGTGCAGTGACTGTTTATAGATATGCTGGTAAAGATGTTTTATCTCCTCTGGTTCATTTCATTTGATAGCAGCCTTATTTGCCTCTTAACAGTAAAAATGTAGAACAGAATATACCATCACAAATGCTAACCTTATGATTCTATACATTTCACACCTTAGATACAAGACACTGATAAAATCACTTACAACTCATTATGTATGACACAGCCCTTTAGTGGAATAAAACCACTTGAAATAGAATAGAACTTAGTGGTAATTCACTGTTACTGGGAAAGCTTATTCTAAAGTTAAGCATTGAAAATGAAATATATAAATGAAGAAAGAAAGCCTAGCTTTAAACATTTTTATTGAGTGCCCCCTAAGACTTTGAGATAGAATATCGTCTGTGAATATTTCTTACATACAAATACATATACAAGATATACGTGAGGAAAAAAAAGGAAAACTATACTCAATCCTTTTTTTGAGTGCTCTTGAATTGTTGGGTCACATCATAGGAGAGACAGCTCCTATCAAAGAAGATAATTTGCGGGAAAATTGATATTATTTGTCCTCTTTCCCCTTTGTAAGTTTGCTCTATATTTATTACTGTGAATTAAATTTTTTTTGAGTGAAATCCAATCAATGTAGAAGGCTCTCAAATGGCATTGAAGCTTTTAATGAACTGATCAGAATGAGTTTAACAAATCCTTCATGTGCATAGAGCCTCTGATTACAATGAAACCATTCCAGCACATCCCTGGAGTATGACAGACTCTTTGAGCAACAAAAATTAATCTGCTTGAATAAACTAGAGATACAATGAGCTGCTTCAACCACAACTATATTCAGGCAGTTTCTTGGAGTCAGTCAGATGAACTAGCTGATATTTATCTAAAATGATCGCAATTTACCAACCTTAACTTTCAAATAGCCATCAAATGTGTAGGGAACTGAGTAGAGTTAATTCATACCCTGGTGCTCCTTGTTTTAGACCAGACACAGGAAAAGTCCTCTATCCTTTCTCTAGGTGTCCATAAGAAGACCACTCTGTATTTTGCTAGTTGATGCATTTTTCTGAAGTACAATGCATCTACAAGAGACAAGCACTGACCCCTGTCTGTTGAAGTTGTATAGTAAGTATAACTGCTATAAGTAGGTACAGTAAATTTTTAAAAAAAATATAATAAATCTCATTTTATTGGTTCTCTCTGTATGACCTTCAAAATTATATATGTTCATGGATACAAGAAGGAGGAACAAGTAAAAATTTGTGTGAAGATCTAGAAAATTTTTCATTTACAGCAAATTTTAAGATGTTTATTTGGCTTAAGAGCAAGGCTAGACCCCGCATGTATCAGGCAGAGAAGAAATTAGAATCTGCCCTTTCCATCGCATGTTTCATGAAGTTCTTTCACTTTTTCGTGGAAACACAGAATCATTTATGTTGGAAAAGACCTTTAAGGTCATCAGGTTTGATCATTATTCTGGCACTGTCAAGTCCACAACTAAACCATGTCCCTGAATGGCACATCTATGTGTCTCTTAAATACCTCCAGCAGCTGTACTAATGAAAAATACCTATTTTGGGAATACATGTTTTCAGAACAGTCAGACAAGGTAGCTAGTGCAAATTATAGTTCACTTTTTCTGGTGATAATAATAATTTATGCTCTCAGAACTTTACAGCCATTCATTTTTATCTCTTGGTTTAATCTGCTAAATCCTGCAAGATATGTACTCCTGCAAAATGATCCTGATTTTAGTAGATGAGAGGTTTTGGGATATAGACATGCCATGAATTAAAGCACCAAGGCAGGTGGAGGTGCTTGAGTCCTGGGTCTAGGTGCCTAAACCCTACTTACCACAGAAAACAAATAGGTAGATTCTGAATATGGACAGTGGAACCAGAACAGGTACGAAAATACTTTCTCTGCAGAGAGGTGCCTGTGAGATGGGACAAGTCTCAGAAAAGAAAAACCTCCATCTCCTGCAAAATAGCTGAAGTAAATAACTGTTTATAGCCATCATTTTAAAAAGCATCATCTTCCTGGTTCTGACAATTTGCCTCTGATTTAAGAAGAAAAATGCAATCAAACATGGAATTCTGAAATACCCTGTTGCATGCAATTTTCCATGCTACATAAAAAGGAAAGAAAGGAGGCTCAAAAGAAGTTAATTAACAAGAATCAATACTTTTCTTTAGTTTTCTTTTTCTATGAGAGAACCAGGTGTGTTCTTATCTATTTATTCAACTTTGACACACAGAAGTAAATAATATTAGTCTCTACATGCATATGTCAAGTTTATACAACCTGTAATCTCAGCTTTCTCCTTCCAGATAATTGTGAAAGAAATGTTGTATTTTCAGAGGTTTAGGAATGAACTTTCAAATGTATTTATCTCAAAAATAAGTCTCTGTAAGCATGAGAAATTCTTTAAATATTTTCCATTGTTTTCACCCCTATTGTGTTGGTTCTCAGTATTGCAACTGAGCAACTGTAAAGACGAGTGAATTGTAAAACCACAGCGTTCCCAGCACTCAAACCTATGGTGTCTCTCTGTAAGGCCTCTTTATCCTCAAGGGAACCACCGACTCCCCGTGGTTTAGTACCATCAGCAAACTGAGTGTGCACTCAGTTTCTGTGTCCAAGTCTTTGATAAAAACTTTGCAGAGTTGGCCCAAAAACTGATCCCTGAGTAGCCCCACTGGAAACTGACCACCAGCCAAATGTTACCTCAGTTACTACAAGTCTTTGTGTCTGGCCCTCCAAGCAATTTGCCCATCATATTTGTGAATATTTCCTGCTGTATGATGGATATTTGTCCAGAAGGACACTGTGAAAAGCTTACAGAATTAAAAGTTAGATTTAGACTAAGAAATATAAAAAAAAACCCTGAAATATCTTTGTGTTTTAGTTCAAGGACTCATATGCTGTTTGATTTTCCAGCCTTGTACGTACAAGGTAATTGAAGGAACTAATTTTCAGCATGTCCTACAATTTTGATGAATCTGATAATTTCTTAGAAACATCTCCTATTAGCTATTTCCTAAGAGCCTTGTACCATGACAATGTGTATTCTTTCTAAATTTCAGAACACATGTATCCATTACTGCTACAGAACACAGAACTAATTTCTATCATCACTGCTTTTTCAGAAAAGTATGTACCTTTCAATTATGTTTCAAATCCTTGTTGCATAAATAAAATTAAATCTTTTTTATGATATTCAGAGATAAAGTTGTGTTCAGGAATTAAAATAAATTCCAAATGTAAGTTTGGGGTTGTCTGTGAATTTCTGATTACCTACACATGTTTTCAGGACTGCTAAAATGCAATTCTTGTCTTTCTGTCACTAATCCAAGATAAACCAAACAACAACAGCAAAACGAAGCTTGTTTCCAACAACATTAAATACCTAGGAAAGCCTTTTAGTGTTTCTGTGAATGCATGATAGGTAATTTCAGCCTTTTAAGAAATATGGTTCAGAACAACCCCTAGAAAATTAGGTGCTGATCCAACAGCTGAACTGGCTGAAAATGTCAACAGACCAATCCTTTCCATGGAGGACAGGACTTCTGTTTCCGTAAGGATCTGATGGTTATTCTGTGGGAATGCAGTTATATTTTTTTGAAATATAAATTGAAATACAAATTTGAAAATTTGCATTTCAGGGAAATGTAGTCATATTTTTTTTAATTTAGTAAAGGACTTGATTTTGTCCTGGATAAAAATATTTAATTTACGTCTCAAATGGAATTTAAGATTTACTTGTTGGGGGATGGTGTTGCGGAATTTAACTAAAACTGATTCACCTTCAATTTTATTGTGAGTTTTCCAGTCCAATAAATATTGTTAGTCTTTGAAACTAACTCCAGCTAGCTACAGTGTCACACACCAGAAGTGAGGGGATTATTGCTTACTATAACAAGAAGAGCCTTTGGGTCATATGAAGGTATTTACATATTAGTTGCTAAATTCTGAGGAATTGGACTATGCAGACAGTTATACAGACATACCTTTTACACATATTTGAGCAAAACAAAAAATCAGGCACCCACATATAGTTTCTTGCATTATCAGACTTAAGTGTGGCCTTTGGGACTATATTGCACAGGAAATACTAACCCTGTGTTTCAGGAATATTTACCTTGTTGGCACAACTTAGATTGGATTCAAGTCATATTCCATTGCAACTCCTTTCTTGGAAATGAAGAAACATTCCACTATATGTACAAGCAAAAAATAGGCATTCCTATATTTTATAATTAATTTTTAATTTAAATTAGTCAGATAATGTCCAAGTTATTTCCTTACAAAAATATATGTTACTTCTGGTTTCCTATAGATGAATATTATAGTAGATTAAATGACGGCCCCGATTTTAAAGCATGTGGGTTCAATTTAATTATAGTAATTTATTATATTGTAAAGTATTACTATATAAATATATATTACTATATTACTATATAAAGTATTACAATTCAACAGATCAAGAATGCAAGGAAACACCAGAGCTTGTGCTTATGATTTTCTTGGGCAATGCTGAGGTTAAATAAAAGAAGTGGGCAAACTTCAGGTACATGTTCAGTTAATTTTCTGTAATCCATAACCCATTGTTTGTATCTATTGGTCCCTTACCATTCTGTATCACTTGACATTATTTATGTCAAATCATCAGGGTATCTGACACATCATTTTGTAGTCTGACAGGAGCAAGTAGTGAAATAAGGAAATGTTGAAGAGAACAATATTTGTCTTGGCAAACTGGAGTCACTTCAAATAGAGATACCATCTAAGTATCATCCCAGTATAACTTTGTATGGAAAATGGTGCATTTCTACAGTCCCGTGCTTTCTTCTGCAGCAACTGGGAATGTGCTAGTCAGAATCTGAGAGGATTGCAATGACGTTGAATTGTTGAAGCTTCTTTGACCACCCTTCTGCTCAAATTTCCCTCCCGAATCCCAGGTGTGCTGTCACAAGTCATACTAGGCAGGTTGAATGTCTATTATGTGTTGAAATCTATATGTAATTCCATTACACAATCTCTGTGTAGCTCTAAATTGACAGCAGAAATGTCAAACATAGTTAAATGCAGCAGATCTCTTTCCAGAATCAGAAATTTTTGGCACAAGTAACTCAGTGCATTCAAAACAACATATTTGAAGTTTCTTTAAGCTGAGGACAGCATATCTGTGAACTGAAAAAGAGAAAGATAAAAAAGGTTTGAATACACAGATGGCTTTGTTTTAAAATACATGACACTTTAAATTGGTAATTTCTCAAGAGAAAAACTGGCTTGGTAAAAAGACTTTATGAACAAACTCTTTTTGATTGGCATATTACAGCAATCTTCAGAGTAATTCTTCTAAGTAAACTAATGGGAGGTCAAAGTGCTTTTTCATTATATAAAAGCATTATTGTGTTTCCTTTAAATGAAAGAAAAATGCAATTTCTTTTTATGAACATAAACATATTGTATCTATTGCTACACTGAAATGTATAAAATAATTTTGGCAATCTTGTGAGCACTCTTAAAAGGTTATGTGCTGGTTTAAATTTTTGCCTTCCTTTTCAAACACTGAACATCTGAAAACCTGCAGTGTTTCAGTTTCATCTTGATGTAAAATCTACTGTCTTCAGTGGACGTCTATTTATATTTAACAAAACTTTTGGACAATATGTTGGGCTTGAGGTCAGCCCACTGAAAAAAATCATGGTTTTAATTTAATCCTTATTTTTATTTAATCCTCCCTTTTATCCATGTCATTTACACTCTATTGAAAAAACTATCTTTTGGGGCAGGAACAATTAAATATATATTTTTTCATTTTCTTATCTTCACTTCTAATATTACATGGCAGATCTTTGATGATACAGAAACCAAGACTACGTTCATTTTTGTTGCCTACATCGTAAGTAGCTACTGAATATATATATATATATATTCCTGCACAGTCTTGATTCAATCTAATATGTACTTTAAGAGCAAAAACTCAGATTGGTTAATGATAATTAATTGACCTGAAAGAGCCCATCTGTTAATTTCTGTATTATGTAATAGAGATAGAAATTTGACCTGATTTACTCACTTGGAGGATGTTTTATTCTGTGAGAACCACCTGAGCCAAAGTGCCTGGGCCACCTTCCACAATCCTCAGAACAATAACACACACCTCAGCTAAGCCATCAGGGCTTCTATTATTGCTGACTATCAAATGAATAAAAAAAATTAGCCACTTCTTTGTCTTTGCATTGGGTGAAAGACAGATCAATTACCTGAGTCATCCCCTTGCTCAAAGGTATAGTCAGGGGATTATGCTCATATTTTTCACTCTTAATAAAAGCACCAAAACCTAAAACTTGGTATCATTGCTGTGAACTTATAACAAGGTACTAATATTGATTAAAAAACTCTTGCTATTTCTGAAGGAAAAAAAGAAAGCTTAAATCCCATTTTTTTTTCTCAATTTGCATCTAATTGGATTTCTAGTTGTTACAATATCTCATGAACTCAAAGAAGTATATTTCAACTTTATTATCAGCTTGTTGAAATCTTCAAGTCTTGAACACTTTTCTAAAGATACTTTTCATTTCAGCCAATATTTAAAATTAATTTCAGAAATTATTTGCTGAGTTTACTTGTATTCAACTATATATTTATTTGATTATAACATCTCCTTCACATCTGGAAATCTAGGGCCCTGTCACAATAGAAATGAGTTAGACAATTAGAGAAATCATATAAAAACCTCACTCTTTGCCTACTGAGAAGGTTTAGCGTGAGAGTAGTGTGCTTGTCATTCCTTCAGGGGAGCCTGTTTTGGAATAAACAAGTGCTACTTACTTTGGTACAAACTGATGAGATAAAAATGGTCCTAATTCCAAGCACCCATTATGAGTATAATTAATTAGTGTTCCATTTAATTTCAATTTTCCAAATTTTTTAATGTAACCAGACCAAATTAATGACATTATTATTGCCAGGAGTAAAGTGTGCTTGCTGATCACATAATGAAAATAGTGCAGTGTCTGCCAGACACATTTTATACATGTGACATGAAAAGTTAGGTTTATACATTTTTCCTAAAACTTTGAATTTAGAGAAGTGTACATTTCCAGGTAAAATAGCATATATTTGCTTTTACCAGTAATTTAGAAAAAATGAGATTTCTTGTATTAGTTACCATTTTAAGTGACTCATATTTCTTGTCCATGCTCTTGCATAATTGTCTGGATGACTTGATAAAAAATACTTAAAGTCTTCATAAGACAGCTGTATAAAACCCTGCCTGGGAAAGGAAAATGACTACCCAGATTGCTAACTTTGAAATGACTGAAATACATATTTTTGGGAAAAAGCACAAGCCTGTTGCGATTTATCTCCCCTGCTTCCATATTTCCCACAACTTCCTTGATTTTTCCTCTCACATGCTTGTTCATTCCTGCCTGAAAACCTTGTTGCTTAAGTGTGATAATGATTATAGGATACCTTAATGTAGCCTAACATCTGCAGTACATGTGGGTAAAGTACATGCATATCATAAATCTAGGTTACAAATTGAAATATCATCTGTAAATTCTAGTCCTCATAATTTTGGAATATAATGTCTTTGTAAAATTTCCTGTGTACATTACTTTGATTCCAGCACCACTTGTAAATGCACTCAGATAACAAGAGTACTTCAGCACTTACTGTTTAAGTAATTTCAAGAGTTTCAATATAAACAAAAGATTATCATGCAATAGAGTATCTATGAAAACCTCATTTCACATCTTTGGACAGCTTATTATATAAACTTTTAAACAAGTTCTAGGAACTTTCTCTGTCCCAGATGGATCAGAGTCTCGAGTTTCCTTCTGAGAAATGTTTGTATTTTTCAAGCAAGGATAACACCCTTTAACACATTGTTCTTTGAGGAGGTAGCAGTGAATGTCCTTATTAATGTTATCTTCCTTTTCTTTTCTTCCAGCAAGGAAACAAACAAAATTTAAAAAAAAGGCGAGGGGGAAGCAAGGTAGTGTTTGTAGACCTGAGGGGTTTCTGAATATGGGAAGTGTCAGAACAAAACTTGATCTGAAATGCAAATATGGTACATAATGTACAATTATTGTTGCAAATAGGGACTTAGTAATTGTTAATAGCAATAGGAGACCTGCTCCCATTTCCGGCTAACAAAAGCATACAATGATCTGCAAAAACTTATTTTCTCAATGACCTACAGAATATAGTTCATAAAATGTTTTTTATAAAACAAGTGATGAAAAATTCACTTTCCCTTTGGAAACCAGCTCTTTTTACAAACTTTCTGTGAACGACTGTCTCTAATTTACTGTAGAGTTCAGCTTGTATATCAAGTCGTTGTATTTGGTAACGAACATGATTTCCAAAAACAAGAAAATCCCAGCATTTTGAATTCAGTATTCAATTTATGTTTCTTTATGGAACTCTATTTCCTATATTTTTCTCTATTCCACTAATACTGCCCAATTCTTCTGCTGAATACTTCTGTTTGCTCTACTTTTGTTGGATTACACGTAGCTCTTTCTCAGAAATCAGGAAGGAAAGTGCAGTTTCTGCTCTCTCCATCCTCAGCTATTATATGCATTGGCACATTCATTAATTCTTGATTACACAAATGCTAAATCTTCTCCATGAGCTACTGGGTCTGCTTGCAGACTTCCTTATTGTTCTCCAAGTGTCTCCTTAGATACTTGCTTGTGAGGCATGACTTCTTTTTGAAAGGTCAGAATCTAAAATTAGAATTTTACATCATGACATTTAATGATTTCTGTTAATTTAACTCTCTTTGTATTAAAATTTTTGTGTAAAATAGATTTGATTTCAAAAATCAGAAGAATACTTTTGGTTGGTTGGTTGTGGTTTTTTTCTTTTTTGGGTTTTGGTACTTCTTTATATCGGAGTTTGACTGTAGATATAGTGGAAAACAAAAAGGCTAATGAGCTTTATTTTGAAAGAAAACAGTGTTTGTTTTGTCTGAATGAAAAACAGATCCAATTTTAACTATTTTAACTGATTTTAAGACCCCAACAACTTGATGCTCTATTTGTTTTTAAAATGGGATATGAAACTTAAATATGACCTGCATGTTCTACTAACGTCAGATGATTCATGCATTATCATCAATTAACCAACATTCCTCTTTCTAAGCTTTATGTGACGGTATCTAAAATTTTATTTAAAATTTTCTCTACCAAACGGAAATAAAAGACAATTTTATCTTTTAGTGAAATTCAAATAATTATTTAATGAAACAAAAATAGAGGGCTATTTTATCTTTTATTAAAGTGAAAATAAGCACTTATGTCAATTCAAAGAATGCTTTTTAAAAATTAAAATATTTCACTTGCAAGAATTTGCTATTAAATATTTTTATTACCTAAACTGTCCTTTATGTGTAATCAAAGGTTACTTTTAAACAATACTCAAGTGAATTTATCTTGTAAAGGTGTTTCCTCACTAAAGCTGTATTTTTTAGTAGCTGTAAACAGTCTTTTCCAGTTTTAAGCTAAACCAACACTCATATGTCTTGCATTGCTCATTTGGCTAATTCTGTTTGCCTTTTGTTTGAAATCAAATATCTAATTAAAGATAAAAGGGCAGAACGAGGCAAAACACATTCTGTGTTTCAGTGTGAGAAATTAGAAGACTACAGCTTGTGGGATACAGTCCAAAATGGTTATCTTTATTTTCAAATTTGATCGTTTTCACTCTTTAATAAAGAGCCTTCAGTGTAACTTTTTCGACTGCCTAGACTAGCTGTGACTTGAAGCAAACCAAAACAAAATCTCTGCAGCCAAAGAGACATAGATCCTGTCCTATTTTCATGATATGCAGCTGTGCAACACACAAACAGTTACCTTTGAGCATATCACTTTTCTTTAACCAGAAAATCAGTATTTCTCAGAGTAGGCTAGTATTTACTTACTGAATTCAGTGGAGTCTGACTTTTACCCTCAGCTGACCTGTAAATTGCAACAAAAGTATTTCCTGGTTTTGGCTAGATACATTACAGAGAAGGATAGAGGTGCGTCCCCCTCCTGTTAGCACCTTCTTGAGTAGTTACATGACCTGGAGCAGTTAATTGAGAAACCTAGGGGCAGACACCTCTCTCCCTTGCTCCCCTTCTTCCTTCTCACTGTTGTCAGATAAGGACTACATCCATCCTTACTCTGTTCTCAGCTCTGTCATAAATTACAAACTGATCTCTTCATTTATACTACTGATAAACCAGATATGGATAGGAGGATTTCGAAATCTCCAAAGTGATCCAAAAGAGTCCATTCTTGATGATCATTATGCAACAGTATGTATAAGAAATCTGAAAGTTCTTTTCTTTGCAACTACTTTGAATTATCTGTTTGACTAAGACTTAAGATAAAATAAGGTATAGGCTTCAGCCATAAGGAATGGATTATCATATTTGGAACACTTTGAAAAAATTAAGACATGGAATGAAACAAGACAAAAATTTAGAAGTCACATTCTCCCTTACTTCATACTATTCTAATTAGAAGTCAAACACCATTGTACTATTCAGTTACTACTCTCAGTGAATACACTTTCTTTTAGCTGAATTTATTTTCCTGAAAGCTAGTAACTGCAAAAACTATAACAGCATATTTAGATACTGAAAATATGAGCTGGAATTGCGTAGAAAAAAAAAGGCTTTTATGTAAATGAGGCTATTTACTTTATAAGATCAGCTTGCTTGTCAATGAATCCACAGGTTTGCTTGTATTTGTGTCTTTTTTATTTAAAACAATTAGGATAGGTTTTCTTCTCTTTGTGGTCGTACAGAGCATTATCTGAGTTTGCAGAAATGAGGCATATAAGCTACATCACCTCCAAAAGTCCTGGGGGGAAAAAAGGAAGTTTACTTAGATTACTGAGTTTTCAGCTGTCAAGTTCCCAGACTATTACTTCCTTGGATGTTAGATACCTTGCATCATCACAGTTCAGAAGTAGCATCTGGGTGAAATCACACCTTGATAAATAGGTATACTTGCACTAGGTTTTTTCTTCCTTTACAAAAGGAAAAGATATACCTGATTAGATGCTGATGATGCAAAACCAGCATTAACATCTGGGAGATTTTCATTATTACAACTGCTGCTTTTTAATTCTGTTCCTGAAAGTCACCTCGAAGTTGAACTGAACAGGATCCTGCAAACAGGGTACCTTGTAAATGATATATTTATGCTGGGCTAAGGGCTTATTCAACATCTGCATATAATTATACTTCCTTTTTTTACTTACTTAATTTATGGCATTTTCTGGAAAGATTATGAAGAAAAGGCAGCTTGGGAGTCCCATAGGACAGTCAATCTCTAGGATATCATCACTCATATTAAAGAGTCAATGTGTTGTTTTAATCACCTTCTGAATTATAAAACCGTTATTCAAGGATGAAACATTTTATGTTTTGAACTTCCAGACATTTATATGTTTTATGAATTCTCACATTTTAAATTGACTCTAAAGGAGTCATGTCTGAAAAGCATCTGTTGTTTACATTTGAAAAGAAATCTAACATTTTGTTTACCCACAGATGGGATGGATTGAACACTGTTCTCTACTGCAGCTCTGTCACTGCCTTTCAATAGTGAAAACATTTCTCTTTGGGGGCAAAATTCTCCTCCCAGGAAACTAAGCAAGAGGAAACATTGGCAGGCAGATCCCTGCTTCAGCTTTGCATGGTTTATATCCCCTGTAAGGCCCAGCATGATGAGGATGCTGGGATATCTCTTTACAGAAGTGAGAAGTCAGAGATGGGAATGAATCCAAAACAGCGTATTATGAAAACAATAATGTTATTGTTCAATCTAATCTTCTAAACAAAACTGAAAAAAAAATAATAAAAAGCAGACACAGTGCCTATATTTTTATCTTTGATTTTCTTAGAAAGCAGAGTACTTTCAGCACTGTATTTGATGCACATTGCTGGACTCTGATCCACTGATTTCAAGAGCAGGTGATGGACAGAATAAGACCTTCATTCATGCTGAAGCAGAGGATTTTTAAGGCATCTTTTCAGATCAGTACAAAATTTATCTCACAATTTTTTCTCCAGATTCTTCATCATATTTAGTTCTCTAAAACTAGGGGTACCTCTTATTCTGTTTTAAATATGAATCACCAAGTTGATATAAAGCACTTTTCCCTGAACTTCTTTTTCCACCATTGCCAAATCTTAAGGTTACAGACAAAGTCAGACCTGGCTCTCAGAAGAATAAAACAAAGGTTTTTCTGATGTAACTAAACAACCTCTTGTTCATAAACAAGGCCATTTAAAAGTATCTTAGGTAGCTCTGCCTAACAAATCAGGAAGAGCTAGCTGTAATCTTCAGGTCTGGCCACCCAGTACTGCACACAGAGATAAAGCATTTTCTGCATCTTTGCTGAGTTTCCAGAACCCCACAGTGCAGATGTCGGCTTCAGACTGCAGAAGCAGAAGTCAGAATTGCATTTATGCCAGCCAGGAACTGCTGTGTGCCTGAGGGACTTCTTAGCTGCACCCAGCTGTGCAAATGGATCCAAATTAAAGCGAAAACCCAGCCAACTAAATTGTCATAAAATCGCCATTAAAGAATTATACAATTCTTCATTAAATCCTTGGCTTCCTATTCATAATTAGAGATGTGTGGGTAAGTAGAATAATTTAAGCATTTGCAGCTGAGTTATTCCAGGTGTTATTAAACTAATATGATGTAACTGACATGCAACATATTGCTTACTGTCCCTTAGGAACTGCATGGAGAAAACATGTTGTATCTCTGAGGCCAATAAGATGGGGAAAACATTTAAATGAAAAGAGGGAACAGTTTTAAGTAGCATTTTAACAACATAATCCAAACCATACTCCTGCATTTTATGAACCAAATCACTTTCTCACTGTGAGACAGAAAACATAATTAGGATATTTGAACAGTGGAGGTTTTGTCAAATACCAAAATATAAAATGATGCAGATGAATGGGCATCTGAGTGGAAGGAATACAGGCCCAGAGAGAAATAGTCATAACAAGGAACATCCAGCCTGCTCACATAGAGCCTGCCAGTTTCAGGTCTCCATAGATGTACTTCATTTATTAAGCAGAAGAGCAGGATTGAAAATGGGGAAATGAGCAGAACTACTGCATGTTTTGTGCTTGCACTGGGGGATGATGACAACCCAAGGAAATAACCTGAAGGAAGCTACAGTGGCTGCAATGCAGTGCTGCTGGTGTGCCATTCTTGAAAAGCATTACATTTTAAAGCACTGCCAGCATCAAAGTGCAAGAATTATTATTTAGTCTGTTTCAGAGTACTAATATCTGATCTAAGGTTGGGTAGTTTGTTTGAGGAGCTACGGACAAAATATGGAAAGAGAGGAATTTGCACTGAGGAAAAAAAAAGAGGGATTGAACCTGAAAAATCTTCTGCCACAAATTATTTTAATTACCACATGTACCCAGTTTCCCAAACATGATTATATTGACATAATTCTCAAGTTCCCATGGGAGTACTTTGGATTTTCATCATTAGTGTTAATTGAAATATTACCATACCCATTTTTAAGCCTAAGAAACCACCATGGTTTTACCACTTAGAACAGAATCCTAAATTCATGTCCCTGCTAAACCTTGCCAAGAAAGCAGAAGTGAGTTGTTGGTGACAAATGTGTGCTGCACACACCCCTGCAGCCGCATGCATACATTCTTCTTCTGAGAAGACAAGAAATTTTATGAATCAGCAAAGGTTTGTGAGAGAGTTTCCTGTCATTCTAATTTGGCAACAGTGGTAGCAAAAGATACACTAGCCAAGTTGCAAAAGTCTCACACAGATCCTGGAAGAGATTTCAGACTTCTGCCAGTGCTTCATCTTTTCTCAGCAAAGTTGGTCCTGAGAGCCTGATCACAACAACAAGGGGAAGACCAGCAAGCTTCTATTTCCATGGTCTGAGGTCAGTATTTCAAAACAAAAAATATAAAGTAAAAGCTGTCTTTTGCTTCTTTGAATTGAGAAATCGTGTAGTCAGAACAAAACCAGTACAAATTATATCCTCTACGGATTTTGCATAGAGAATTAGTCACAGGATGGATTAAATACTGCCATGATCTCCCGTGATTAAAAGATTACCAATTCTGGTAATATACTGTTAAATGCTTATGTGCCAACCTACTTGTAGGGATTTTAGTGCCAAATAGACTACTTAGCAACACACCCACATTTTCTTTATTCCTTTTACAGAATATATAAAGAAATGAATGTATCTACTGTAAATGTGGTCAAAACAGTTATGGATGAGAAATTATATAACTTCAAAATAGGGAAATCTAGAGGAATGTGTCAGTTTCTATTAAAATGTCAGTGGGAAGCCTGGGAATTCAGAGAAGAAAAAACAAACCAAAACAAGGACTGCAGGATTTCTGTAGGCAGTACTTATACACATGAGAAATAAACAACATGAATCCATACTCCTGCTTTCAGTTAATTGTAATAAAAACTGATTCACTCTCTGGGTCCCACATAAGTACCAATGTCATCAGCCTATTTGTTATTCAATGAGTTACCTCTCTCTTCTTTATAAAAAAACCAAAAATATGTGTTATGAAATCTCATTTTTTTGACACAATTGAATTTCTAAAGCAAAATACCCTAATCTTTCACCTCCTTTCTCCGAGCCTGTACAACACAACTACACAAGACAGGAAAAGAAAGGGTGAAAGTCAACAACTACTAGCAGCTTCTAAGTAGAGCCATTATACTACTTAACCCAGCATGCATTCCTACAAAGTGCACATTATGTGTGATCTTTGTTATGACTTCTTGTCACTTGTATCCAAGTCTCTACAATCTGCTTTTTGGCTCTGTTCTTTACCTTTGGTCATTGTGGTAGGCTGCTCATGGCTGGATGCCAGGTGCCCACGAAGCCAGTCTGTACTTACCTCCTCATCAGGACTGAGAAGGGAGAAAACGAAGATCAAGATAAAGACAGATTAATAAAGTAAAAGTAAAGGTCATGCTTGCAGAAGAAAAGGAAAACAATTATCCTCTACTTCCCATCAGCTGATGATGGCCAGTGCCTGCCTTTCCTCCACCTTTTCCTTGGATGTTTTTTGCTGAGCAGACTTCATACATGGAATGTCCCTTTTGTCAGTTTGGGTCATGTGTCCTGGCTATGTCACCTCCCAGGATCTTGCCCACCCCAGCCTACTGCTTGGTGTGGTAATGTTGGAGGGACAGCCTTGATGCAGTGCCAGATTCAGTGCCAAAACAGTGGGAAGTTATAGATACCTTTCAGGCTACTAACATAAAGCCCTAAAAAGGATTTTTTTTTTCTTCACTCTTGTTACTTTAATTTTATGCTTGATCTCAGTGGTTCTCCACAAAACAGCAAGGCATCACCTGTGTGGTTCAAGCACTCTAAAGGCAAGGCACAGTATTGAGCTTAAGATAATATATGCTAAGGTATCTATCTGCACTGACTGTGAAATTTAAAGAAGCATTGAGCATTCCTAGCTTCATCAGGTGAGGCTAAGTCAAGAAATGTCATGAATATCTGATCTATACCAGTTTCGAAATGCAATTTCCTTCCTTCCTTCCTTCCTTCCTTCCTTCCTTCCTTCCTTCCTTCCTTCCTTCCTTCCTTCCTTCCTTCCTGCCTGCCTGCCT
>VZRM01004389.1:229273-244872 GCA_013397955.1 Grantiella picta | reverse complement strand
CCTTCCTTCCTTCCTTCCTTTTCATAAAGATCATCTTTCCTACTTGCTGTGCTTTTAGTTTTGCTGCCTGAATTTTTTTGCCTAGTAGTGTGATCTCCTTCAGGAACAGAGTGTTATGAAGGATGACTGGTTCAATTTTCAACACACCATCTTCCTTTTATAGTTATCATGTAATTATGTGTTTCTAATGGAGAAAAAAGGTGTGTGGTTGCATTTTGATTCAATACAGGTAAAGTGTTCTCTAGTCAAGACATTAATGTGAACCTCAACAGTGATTCAATCTGTTCATTTTTCTTTATTTTTAATGTAGTCTAATTTGCCAAATATATATTTTTAATTCAAGCATTCTGGCACCTAGCCAAATATAATCCACAACATCTCGAATATCTGCCATCACATTAAATAGAACCAATAGCTTTTGCACATATAAAAGCAAACTTTGAAATTTTTCACCTTGACATTTTTGTGTGTCATCAGTGTTTCAGGGGAATCTGTATTTTCTTACAATGCTGAATGCGAAATATCTCATTCATTAGACATCAGCTTCTGCATTATTTTGTATTTAATAAGTTTCTAAACATGTACAAAAATAAAACTAACAGTCCTTGATTTAAAAGAATTACAATATGTCAGCTTCATGTAGAAAATAATACTTTTGTAGAATGGTTTTAATGAAGGATCAAATTCAATAAAATAAAGTTTTGAAAAGTAAAAACACAACTTTGTCTTAAAGAGTTTTATATGTGACATGTATCTGGTAAGATAAAAGGCCACAGCTCTCATTTTGTTCTCTACTCAGTAGTTTCCAAATTGCTCCCCAGTCAAAGGCATTGTCACCTGAAAATTTATTACAAAGATCGAAAAATATTCTCGGTATTTCACAGACAGAACTAAGATGCATAAACTCAGACTGTGTTATTCAATTACCATCTTGGATCTAGGCTGTTCTTGAGAAGTATTCTCTCTCTGCATGGAGACCACAGCAGCACCACAGTGAAGGTTCTCCTGCATTAGTTCTCCTCCTGGTACCTTGGTCTCCACTGGATTAATTTTCAAGTCTCACAAACTGTTTATAACAGATCAGCAGCTAGAATAAGGATGTGTTCAGTCTGCAGCAGTGAAGTTTTATTCTGAATAATGGGGGAACAAATATTAAAACAACAAACCAAAAACAAAACAATAAAAACCCAAACAAAAAAAAAGTGCCAAGTTTCTTACTTTTGTGGTAGGTTAAAAACCTATCAGATTTAGCAGATACTTGGCATGTTTGATTTCAGCATGATGAGAAGGTCCATTGAATGAAGGGGTCAGGATTTGTAATAGAAATTATAAATTCTTTTTTCTTTAATGCTTAATTCCTTTTCATGTTACATCATACATCAGTTTGTTAATATTCTTCCACATGAACAGGGAACCAAAAAAATCTCTTTCAAATTTTGGCCATATTATGAGTATATTATCATCCATTATATACACAGACCACCTGAACTATCATCTTTCACTCTGATGAATACATTCCTAATGTAGTCAATACTCCAATTGTTGGTGAAATAGCCACACTCTGAATCATCTATATTATGAGGATTTTAGACACACTATTTTGTGATTATCTACTCACCTCTGTCATTTAAACTATTATACCTCTTTTGTTATCAATGGAATTCTGTGAAACTAAGAGAGAAAAGAGAAAACCACATTCATAATGAAATCCTGTGTTAAGATAAAATGTCAGATCTTGAACATCTTATGTTTGAAAAGGAAATGAATTATAATTTATATCGATGTTAGGGCAAGAGATAATGTTAAAAGCATATATACATTTTTACACACACAAATCCATGTATTTGATGTAGGTTTTATCATATATGTAGAGAGAGGAAGAATATGAGCATACTCCGATTTTTCAGTTGTACACAGTACTTCTGCAGTAGCTTACTACCCTGTCAACTTGAAATGTATGAGATGGTCAGAGAGATGTTCAGGTTCTGAGAGCCTGTTTTTCACAGGAAATAGATTATCAGAGTAAAGTTATAGAATGAGTTATAACTGTTCTTTCACACAGCTTTATTATCTATACATAAGTAGGAAATGTACTAGTGTATTTCACATAAATACACAATTTTATAGCATTTTCTTTCCTTCTCCTTCCTCATTTCTTTCTACTCTTTTCCTTTCCTTCCTGGACGTGTAGGAGAATTTTCTTTATGTGTGTTGTATCTCACTATCTGTTTGACAAGGACTTAGTAACATATTTTTTGGGCCTTCAATATCTCAAAACAGGGTTCATTCTGCTGAGGTTTCTCAATTGGAATCAAGAGTTATATAAATCCCAGCGTTTAAATATAAACCCTAGCATGTGATAAGTGTGCTGAATAGCTATCAGATAATACAATTGACTTCATTTATCTGTTAAGCTAAAGGAAGTAAAAAATTGGTAAGCTAGCTGTAGACAGTGTAATACAAGCCTTCCACATGACATTCTGGAGGTCCTTATCTTTTGAGCAGTTCATTTTTACCTATAATTTTCCTTTCTTATTTTGTTTGTTACTCCTTTTTGGTTTTTCAAAAGTTCACTGCCTATAAAATCCTAATATGCTGAATCTCTGGATTGTCACTTAACACTTGGGCCACACACCAGTAAGTCTACAGTTTACCATGCTAGCTCTCTAACACTGTCAGCAATGCATTGCCATGCTTTTTCTGTCTGCCCATTTTGTGACTATGAAGCTGAGGGAGATACCAGTTCATAAGCCATCCAACTGATACTCTTATGACAAGACATTATCACATGAGGAGCTTTTGTCTTCTGAAAAATCCACAGCTGAAACTATAAAGATGTAGTAAATACTGGGAAGGGGTGAGTGTGTGCATGTGTACGTGTGTGTGAAAATAAACAGACTTTTCTAATGTCCACAACACAAAATTTCCCTGAATCTCAAATGAATGGTCCTATCCCATTTTGGACCACAGGCCACGAAAGAGCTGTTTTAATCTCTGTCCCAGTATTGTCCATTCCTTCATCCCAGACACTAGGGTGATAGGCCACTCCTGATGAATTGTCCTATATATTTTTTTTGTGCTGTCAGTCAGGAGCCCAGTGAGACCAGTGTTATTTAATATTTTCATCAATGATACAGATGAAGGGATCAAATGCACCCTCAGCAAGTTCTCCGATGACACCAAGCTGATGGAGGGGTTGTTAACCAGAGGGACCTGGACAAGGGGGAGAAGTGGTTTAACAAGGCCAAGTGCTGGTGCTGCACCTGGGTCAGGGCAAACCCCAGTGCCAGCCCAGGCTGGGGATGAGCAGATGGAGAGCAGCCCTGCCCGGAAGGGCTTGGGGGTGCTGCGGGTGAGAGCTGGACATGAGCCAGCCATGGGCACTGCCAGCCCAGAAAGCCAAGTGTGTCCTGGGCTGCATCCAAAGCCCTGTGGGCAGCAGGGCAGGGAGGTGATTCTGCCCCTCTGCCCTGCTCTGGGGAGACACAACCTGCAGAGCTGCCTTAGCTCTGGGGTCCCAGCACAGGAAGGACTTGGAGAGAGCCCAGAGGAGGCACCAGGGTGATCAGAGGGATGGAGCATCTCTGCTGTGAGGAAAGACTGAGACAATCAGGATTGTTCAGCATAAAGAAAAGAAGGCTTAAGAGTTCCTCAATTCTAGCCTTCCAGCACCTGAAGGAAGCTCATAAGAAAGAAGGAGAGGGACTTATTACAGGAGCACATAGTCACAGGACCAGAGGGGCTGGCTTCAAATTGAGAGCAGGTTTTAGATATTAGAAAAGAATTCTGAGAGTGGTGAGGCACTGGAGTGGGTTGCCAAGAGAAGCGGTGTGTGCCCCCTCCCTGGAAGTGTTCAAGGCCAAGTTGGATGGGACTTTGAGCATCCTGGTCTGGTGAATGGTGTCTCTCCCCATGGCAGAGTGGCTGGAACTAGATGATCTCCAAGGCCCCTTCCAACCCAAGCCATTCTATGATACTACAATCCTTTGATTCTTTGGTTCTCTGATACAGAAGTTTCATTTTGCTGATAGACTGTGCTATTTCAAAGAAAAAAAAAAAACCTTAAAACAACCTCAAAACCTTTAGCTTAAATCCATATTCTGAATAGAAATGTGTATAAACAGTAGGTGCATTTCTGTCCTTTGGCTGACAGTTACTCTCGTGATTTCCCTCTGGCTCCTGCGCCAATCTGATTACTATCCTAATCCTCTCTCTCTACCAGCTCATCTTAAAGTTTTCATAATGCCTCCTCTTAGTCACACAAATTCTGTTATCCGTTGCTCCACCCAGCAAGTAACTCACCGATCACCAAGGCAGCCAGCCCCCTGCACAGGAGGGGCCAGACAAAGCAACTCTGATCAAATTCCAATTTAAGTTTCCCTGCTCTCAGTTTTATACTGCACAGCATCTCCTGACAACCTACAGTGTAAATTATAGAAAAGGCCTTGCTCATCTCCTGGAGAGAAAATGCTTGCTTCACTCAGCCCAAACAGTTCTGTGAAAATTCAGCATGCTCACAACAATCAGCATTGTAAAAGAACCTAGTAGTCAGTCTCTGAAAAGTTTTTATGATGTTGTTTGAGCAGCAATTTCAGAAAATTATGCTTTTGTTAAATCTGGACAATGGTTCTTTTAATGTCAAAGGACAGTTCTTCTATACTCAAAAGCTTGAATTCTAGCAAATGCCAAAGTTTTTAGTAAAATAACATCTGAAATGACATAACCACATGGAGTTTGGCTGTTCTCTTACGCCCTTTAAACAAAGGCATGCAACCAGCATGATAATTCTGTCCAAACTGCTTAAAGCTTGGCAAGCTTCAGCTGAGGTCAAGGGTCCCATAATAAAGACCATTACCAAATTAACATTAAACATCATTGCCAGTGCCATCTGTTTCTTAAGGCACTTGCAGGAAGAAAAATTTGTACAATGCTGATGAAGCATTATGTTTTAAAGAAAAATACATCATGATAGAAATGACAAGTAAGAACAAAATGTGTGAGGTATCTTGGTGGGTTTTTTTTCCTTGCTCTATGGAAGGATCATACTTTGCCTGTACAATTGTACATTGTTGTTGTAAGCACCGTGCAGCCCGACAGTGCGGGGCAGAAGGCAAGGAGGCACAGGCGACAAAAGGACGCGCAGCAGGCAGTCTGCAGTTCTCCAGAGGTTTATTGTAGGCTCTTTTGCGGAAGGTCCAGGAGCGGAGAGTCAGGGCAGAAAGGTGGGGACAGACGAGGGGTCTGGAGATCCGGAGGTTGCGAGCTGTCTGCAGCAATGAAGCACATGGAACAACCAGTGGAATAGGGTTCTTAGGGACAGGAGAAGGGGAGTGGTTTGGCATGCAGGCCAACCGGGAGGGCCGTAGGGAAGAGGGACAGGGATTCCAACCAATAGATACATAAAGGGGGAGGATACAAAATTCAAATGAACCAATGGGACACAACTCAAGAAGGGAACAAAGGAGAACCGTCTAGAATCAACACATACACGGAGAGGGGGCGGGGGAGGACTCTGGGCCAATGTTCTTCTCTGCCGGCACATGCATTACCGCAGGGGCTCATGGTCTGATCTTCTGGTCGCCGTAACTTGAGCAGCACAGGCTGTCTCTGCCCCCACAGCCGGCCCTCTAGCTGGCAACTTGCGGAGGTTCAAGCTCCACAGTACATCTGCCTGAGGAACTTAATAATGAAATTCTCTACCTATTTCTGCAGCCTTGCACAGCCCTAATAGTGTACTGCTCTACTAGAGATAACACTTAAAGACAGAAGGTCAAGTTTTCTAACCTCTGCGTCTTCAGTTTCAAGGGGACATCAGTTTTACCTGTGAGCTCCAAAATCTAAACAGTGTGCTACTTGACTGCTGTCTAATGTTGGACTTTGCATGAACCTGGCAGAACTAATTTACTTCTTTTTGTCTTGGAAATTGAAAATGCGCAACCAAGTCAATGGCTTTGGAACTCGAAAAAAACGGGAGAATAAAAAATAGATTATTTATTCATTTTCTCACAAATTTATAGTTTTGCTTGTCATTTCAAGTGTTATTTTTACTGCAATTAGAAACCAATTGCTAGACTCTAGAGACCTACAACAAACACAAAAGTCCACTGAATATATTCCATTAGTGGAAGGAGGTAATGGTTAGCAGTGTGACTGCCTAATATGCATTAGTATTACTCTCACTAGAATGTATGACCCCATTTTTGCTTTTACCCAGAAAATCTAAATGATCCTATAGAGAGCAGACAGTTACTAGCATTACAGGAATAAATGGCCCAATTGCTTCTACCTAGCATCCTTATTAAACATAGGAGTCTAATCAAATACTGAAGACTCTTGTAAATGAAATAGCACAGACTAACCTGGGGTCTTGTTTTAAAATTGCAAACATAATGATTAGCAGCTGCCTGCAGCCTCCAGAAAGAAAACTGTGAGGAGCAAAACCCTTTTTTAATTCTATATTTTCGTTGTGAAAATTGAGGTAACATGCTTTTATCTTTTTGTACCTAATCAAATACAGGTGGAGAGGAGCCAAAGGGGAAGAAATGAAAGCAAAAGAGACACTATAGTTCTAGTGTTTATTGTGGATGTAAGTCAGTCTCATAAAACAACACACACTAAGTCACTGGGTTTTCATAAATTGTTTCATTGTCAAATTAAAAAATGTTAAGGTTTTATCTTACTCCCCACTATCTTTTAAAATAATCCCATATATAAAGATGTAGTTATGGTCATATGTCTGTAAGAAGATGGTTTTACTGAAGTAGCTTACATTACTCTGGTTAATTTCTGAATTACAAATGACTCTTCTATTGTATTTTTTTAAATACTCTAAAAATAAAGGAGATTTTATTTCTGGAAAAAATAAAACACTTCCCTTAATTGAAACCAAACATACCTCAATGTATTTATGAAAAATCAGGAGAAATTTTATATAGTGTGTACAATGAATTAACAAAATCAAAAGCTAACAAAATTTTATCAATAAATCCCTCCAAGTCCCTTTCCCCTATTTCATACTCACTGTTGCTGCCATGCAAAACAAATATTTGTTTTATTGTAGTGAAGATTCTACAAGTTCTCTTATATTTTATTTAAGTTCCAGACAATTATGATTTCCAATGATAGACAATCAGACACCTATTATGTGTGTGTTTTATGAAATGTAAAGTATTCCCACCTCATTTGAACAGAACAGTGTTCTACCTGAGTACAAATTTCATATTACTACAAAATACAGGTATAAAAGTACTTCTACTTATCCAGGCTTGCTCCTTAGGGTAAAAGAAAAAGAAAAATGGGAGCTCAGATTAGAAAAAGGCAATGTTCACTCATATCAGTGGATGAGAGGATGGCAAGATGTCTTATGGGTGACACACCTAATGCAGTTCCACCCCCTTAATCTCTGGTTAAGCATAGGTAGTCATTGCTGTGTTCAGTCTAAATTCGAAATACCTTCCTACCATTCAAAATCTCCACTCCCAGGTTGGACACTTGTTCCAGATGTGAACAGAAGCTTCCAAGATAAGTACTTTGGAAGTAGTGGTGGACTTTGATGTCTAAAAACACAGGTACGGGTGGTCAAATATCTAGCATGTAGAAGACAGAAAAAAATTAGAATTCTTATTTATATTTTTTCACTGTAATTACTGTAACAAAAATTATTATAACAGAAAAAAAAAGTGTCTTGACAGATAGTGTTCCAAAGTGCCTTCTTTTTTTATTATTATCTAATAAGTAGAACACATACATAGTCGTCGACATGAATTCATAGTAGATGAGATTATGTTTCATCCCTACACTGCAACAAAGTTTACTAAACTCTTAAATCCCTGTCTTCATGGGCTGGGACATTTCAGGCAATGAAATTCTCACAAAGAAGCTTTCAAGTCCTAAGACAGGGCATTATACGAGTTTTGGACACAGCGAGGGCTGTCAGGCAGCCAGGGGAGTGCAGTTGGAATATTAACATACAATAGCAAGCCCTTCCATACAGAAGCTCCAGCTGAACATAAGCAGAATTAGTCTTGCAAATTACAGAAGTATTGCCTATTAGGCAGCCATCAGCCAAATTCACAGCACAAAAAAGCCCCACCAAAAGAGTAAGTAGTTTAGAAAACTGTGCAAGTCATGTGTATAACATACACAGGTTTTGCACACTTGAGAATACATATGAATAAAGATAATACTCCTGATCACTGGGCTGCAAAGAAGTTGAGTGGAAAAAATGAGGAATTAAGATGTACAAAATAAATTTCCAGGACCAGAGATTACTTAAGTCTGAAAACTTATCTGCATTCCTTATAAGAATTTGTAAAAAGACTTCCCTGTAGCAGTGTGTCTGCAGGTTTTAGTGGAAGCAAGCACCATAGTCAGAGATGATTGGCACTGCACATCCCCCTTCCCCTATCCAATATTGAGTTAAAGGGCTGGAAAGTTCTACTTTTTGCCCTCTGGCCGAGTTTCCCCATTGGGTTTGAAGTCCTGTGCCTTCCCTCCTAGCGTCCCCATTCCCCAGCTCCCCTGCAAGTTCTCTATCCCTCGTGCTCCTATTGGTCCTCCTGTGTAAATCCTGCGGTCCCTCTCAGCCCCTGGAACGGAGACACTCTCTCTCTCTCTGCGCCCAGAATCCAGCTGCTTCCGTCCCCCGCCTTCCTCCCCAGTTCCATCTGCCTTCTCCGCCCCGCTGATCCCACCAATAAACCCTGGATTCAGAGAACTGAGAGACTACATCTCCGTATCGCCAAGGCTCCTGCTATCTTTCCTTCGGGGAATCAGCCCGAGCTCGGGTTCCGCTCTCCCGGATCCGCTCCGCCACCGCAGCATGGGAGTCCCCTGCGGGGACCTCCTTTAGTGAGGTTTTCGGGGTTCTCCCGCCTTCCCGGAGCAAGAAAACATCGCTTCCCTTCCTTAGGAAGGATAAATACTACAACTTCAGAGGCAGGACAAAGCAAAGTTAAATAGATTTCTCATAGCACTTCAATTCTTCCAAGAATACCTGAATTCAATTCTGTGCTATGCAAGCCAAATTCAGAGCTGATTTATGTAAGTCCAACTCTGTTTAATAAAGTTGTTGAAGTTTGATTTTAGAGTTTTTGATCATTATAAAACAGTTACCCTATGGAATCTAAAATGAAAAGTTTTTTTTCTTCTAAGTTCTCCCTGGCGAGAAACTGAACATTATTGATCATTACACAGATATTAAGTGATGTGGCATATTCAGAATGAACTCTGACTCCTCACTTCCTACACTCCACTGGAACCTGCACCTTTCATCTAAAGAAGTAAAGCACACGTTTCATTTTTGTAAATGCTTGCCCACACCACCAGAAAAACCTTTGAAAAAAGAAACACAACTCAGGGCCTGTTGTGGTGTTCAATTCGTTTGGGAAGATATATTAAAGGGAATATAAGCTATATTTGTAAAGGAAAAGAGAAATTAAAACCTGGATGTAAAGAGGAACTCAGGTACTGAAGAGACAGAAGTTAGGTATTTTGAAGGAAAAGAAAGGGCGCTGGAGAAGAGATTTGTAAAGCTGTGATAACAAAAGTGTTTTGATGGCATATTTTCAACTACTAATGAAAGCAATATGTAACTAAAATGTCAATGTCTTTGCCTCAAAGGCCAATGTGTTATGCTAGTATTTCACAATGCCTTCATGTATAACGCATATTTGTACAAATAGGCCACAGCAGAGAACCTAAAGGGCTCAATTCTTTGTTCCTTAAGGCTGATGTCAATGATAACTCTCCCTGACTATAATAAAGAAAGTTCAGGCTTCCAGTGAACTGGGACCATAAATCAATTTACTCTGGATGTGATAAGCTAGTGGAAATTCTGGGACAGAACCATAAAACACAGAGCAAACTGGAGCTAAATTTTAGCCACATAACTGCTCAGAAATTCTACATTTTACCTTTCAGAAAATGTATGTATCTCCTTTTGTAAATTCTTTTTTTTTTTTTTTGTAGAAATGCATTTCCTGATTTTATAACAAATTAAATGCATTTTTTATTTAAATACAGTGAAGTAAACTTATTCCCACTCAGCCATATTTTTAAAAATATTTTATTAACGTTAGTCTCCACTATTGTCTAATTTCATTTTATTGATTTACAATCTTATTTATCTGTTAACAGGTCTTTACAATATGTAAAGAATCCTTGACTGGAAAATGAAGGCTTCTGAAAGAGAGCAAATTTGAAAAAAAACAGTGTCTTCAAACTGAATTTTTAAAAAACACTAAGGAGCATTCTCTAATACACGTTTTCCCTTTTCCTATTATTTCTAAATAGTTGTGTTTTCAGAATTTATACAGTTGAAAATAACAGTTCTGGATGCCTGGCTCATGGTGCCTGATACAGTGACAAAAAAAAAAATAGTTTTATGCAATTTGCATTGCTTTTTCTGTCTTGCAGTTATACTGAACATATAACATTTCTGCTCTGACTAAAGTTTGCACTTCCTCCTTTATCTCAGGGCTATTTTCATATACCATTTAGTATGCATGTGAAAACAAAAGTATCACACACTTGCTGTTTCAGTCAGACAAAACAAGCTAGAGAAACCAAGACTTTTATTAGTCTTTCCTATTTAATTCATTGATGTGTGGTTTGGCATGAAAAAAAATTCAATATCTTTGCTAAAATAAATTACTTTTGTTCCTTGTGATTTCAAGAATCAGTTCAAACTAAGTCTTTTCTGTAGTAATGTGAATTTAATATATGCAATTTTGGATGTCTTTCATTCCTGAGAAGAGCTTTGGGGATCAAATGAGCCTTCATAACTAGCATGAGCATTAGAACCAAAGAGCAAATACATTGAGTTCTGTGTTAATCATTTGCTCTTCCTGACAACAATATTGTTTTCTTTCAATGAGGATACTTGATTTTTTTAAAATCTGGTAAAAATAACTCCAGCACTTTCACTTAGAAAAATTAAAACACTGTAAGCATATCGAAAGAGTTTTCCTTTGTTAGCTGTTTTATGAGACAAATGTCTGTCTTTACTAGCAATCTTTCAGCACCTGACCAAATCTGACCAAATGGCAATGTTATAAACAACCACATAGACAAGAGATGAAGTACAGGTTTTGAATTACATCAAAGAGAATGTGTATTGTGGAGAAAAAAGATAAAAACCCCTGCACATAGTGTAAAACATAGAAGAGATTTCACATGAAGTTTAGCCTGTTCTTCATTAGGTGGTCAGAATACACTACACAAATGAATTCACCTTTTTCATCTGTTGTTTCTTCAACATGAGCTGCCCCCTCAAAAGAAGTGACTACTACATCCCAAAGTTGTGGAGGAACCAAGGTTACCATTTTTATGAGGTTTTTTTAGGTTGTCAGAGCATCATCTGCTTTGGAATGAACAAAACACCGAGCCCTCAATATTTACCAGAGAATGTTAAAAAAAAAATCAGGCCCCTTTTCTTGTTGTCTTTTGAAAAGAAAAAAAAATCATATATTGCCATTTTAATTAAATTCTGCACTTTGAATATTAAGATGAATTCAAAGGTATTTCAAAATAGGAATGCTCTGTTTTAAGGAAAAGAATCTTACTGAAGATTTTAACTTTTTCTGAAAACAATTTTGTCATCAAAGTCAACTGATTTTTATGAAACTTGTCGCTACAAACAAATAATTTTCTGGAAGGATGTTCAAAAAATAATTGCCAATTTTCATCAGAATTATGTAATTTACAATGACACAATTCAAGTGAAAAAAACTCAAAAACAAAACAACAAGAAAAAGTGGGCACATTCTTGAACATAAAATAAGTATTTTTTGCTTTCCCTGCTTCTGCATTCATTCAAGGAAAAAAATAAATGCAATTGGGGTTAAAGCAATTTAGGTTAAACCAATTTTTTGAAAATCTTTGAATCCAAAGTGTAACACCTACATTTGATCTGCTGTGAACATCACTCTTGTAAGATCAAATATTTTCAAAAGTTTTTAACAGCTAAATGTCTAAAAAGTGAAAATATTTTACAAAAATTGGAAAAAAACAGAGGACACAAAAAAAGTTAAATGTTCCCAACTGTAGAGCTCAACCTGGAAATCATTTTAAATCCAGAGAAAAAAATCCATGTCTCTAACAAGAAAGGTTAAGATTTCCACTAATGCATGCCATTTAAGACCCTAATTTCTATAATAATGGTAGTAAAACATCTTTATTGCATCTTTAAAGCTGAAGTGGAGACAAAGAGCTGTTGAATGGTGAACTTGTTCATTATTTTATCCCAAAAATGTGATGCTAGACTCTTTTTCTTTTCTTGAAAGTTTTGAAGGTACAAATTTTATTACATGACCCTTTTGGCTTTGAGCCTTTCAGTCTTAACCTTTCTTTTACATAAAAGGAGATTAATACATTCAGCATTCTTTTAAGAAGTCTACACCTGAGTACAAGATTCATTGTGCATAATGAGATGACTAATTAGATGACTCGTACTACTTCATAATTTGCATCTTCTTTTTTGTGACCTATTCTTTAGAGCCTTGACACGGGCAACTAGATTTCTGAAGAGCTAACCCATTAAGTGTATCTTTTAACATAGCACTACTTCAGCAAGATAATTTAATATTTGAGTGAATGGATTTAATGTTACAAATGTTCCTGAGAAGAAAGAACATATTTAAGACTCCTACATGGCCATGTTTATTCCATTAGATGCAAAAAGTTATACCATCTCTATCAGTTTCTCTTACTATACACACACTGTTAGTGAAGAGCTTCTACACACAAGCTGTGGCTAACTGACTCCTGCAGTAGAAATATTATGGTTAATGAAATTGATTTGGTCATGACTTGACACCAGATACCTTAGAGAAACAGTTCTGGTATCTTGGGAACCTGACCAAGAATTATTTCTGTGTGGGTTGCACCAGAGCTTTAGTTACCCTATATAAGAGGAAAAGGTCAATTAAAAGCTTTCACATTTCTATATTTTCTATCTTCACCCTCTGGCCATCACAAATAGCTGAGTGTGATTTTTTTGAAACAAAACCCTGCAATGCTCGAGACTAGAGGCACTTTTTAAAATCTATTTTATTCTGATGGCTCCCACTAGATGATATTATTGTAATCTGTTAGTTAATCTGATGAACTCCAATGGAGACTTTAGATACAGAAAAACCATCAGTATGTGGCTGAGCACAGTTTAATCCTAAATCCAGCATTTTACCAGGGATCATTCTTCCTTTGATTTCTGGTGGTCAGTCTTTGTCCAAGTTACACTGAAATCAGGTATAATTACGACAGCTAAATTGTTCAACTATGTTTACATGTGGAGGACAAAAAGAGCAGGCCTTGCTGGGCTCTAATTCCTTCCTTGAAATGTTTTGATATACGTTTCGTTCAGATCTTGAAATAATGATATGACAAGCAGGGACATGCACTGTCTCCCGAGCAGCTAAACCTTGGTATTTTCTAGCAGTAAAAACATTTGCTTTTCATGCCTATTTGATTCAGGGCTATGACCACAGTATTTTAATTATGGAAGAGATAATTCAGTTTCCTTTTCGTTTGCAAAATCTATAATAGTTTTTAGGGCAAGATCTATGAAGAGAAGTCACATGTATTTTCTTATCTTTCCACAAAGATTTTAAATATTAAATTTATTGCAAATAAAATCTCCAAAACAGGAGATTTTATCTGGCTGGTAAGCAGCAGTTCCAATGTCCTCTTCTTTTTGGTAATATTTTTTGTTAAATTTTGCTAATGCAAATCATATAGGGTTTATACTTTTGGAAAGCCATTGTACTAATTCATGTTCTATCTGTGCTCTAATTATTATCCTTTTGTAAGCATTCTTCCTACATTTGAACATTTCTGCCACTGAGTGAGCTTCATTACCCAGTTTACAGCTTTTATAGGTAACATAACAGGCTACTGTGTATAGGCAATACAACAAGTTTCCCTTCTATGTGGAGAAAGAAATGTGGATCATTTATCTATCTTCCATAGGCTTTAGGTTAATGGCAGAACATAAACATAATGTAATGCTCTCTGGACCAAGCCCCACCACCCTAGGCATCATTAAGTGATACTTCCCAGTTAAGTCTAACAAAACTGCAAAATGAGTAGAACAGAAACAGGTGGAGTACAGTACATAAAACTTTTACAAACCTTGTCACTTTGATCCTGGAAGTGTAAGCCATACTACAGGTAACAGAAACTACATTCACCCATCCATCAAATGATTGATAATTTCGAAAGTTGCTTGGTTTTGTTTGTTTGTTTGTTTTCACTATGAGAAACCTTCTTTATCTTCTCATTTCTTTCATGAAATATAATTTGGACAAAAGTTTGACCTAGACAAATTAGATGCCTGAGCAAATCTCCCATCATATGAAATTTAACAAGATCAAGTGCCACATTCTGCACTTGGAGTGGGGCAACAGTAGTACAGACAGAGAAGGGAATGACATACTGGAGAGGAAAGAGACCTGGGGCTCCTGGTCAATAGCAAGTTGAACAGGGGTCAGCAGTGCCCTGACAGTCAGGAGGGGCCAACCCTGTCCTGGGGGGCATCAGGCACAGCATTGCCAGCCTGGCAAGGGAGGGGATTGCCCTGCTCTGCTCTGCACTGGGGCAGCCCCACCTCCAGTTCTGGAGGCAGTTTGGGACACCACAACATAAAAAAGACATTGAGCTATCAGAGAGTGTACAAAGGAGGCCACTAGGATAATGAAGGGTCTGGAGGAGAAGCTGAATGGGGACCATCTGAGGTCACTTGGTCTGTTCAGCCTGGAGAGGTAGAAACTTAAGGGAGACCCCCTTGCAGTTACAACTTCCGTGTGATGTGAAGAGGAGGGCAGACACTGATCTCTTCTCTGTGTTAACCAGTGGCAGAACAGGAGAAAATTATCTGAAGTTGTGTCAGAAGAGGTTTATGTTGGATAACTGGAGGTAGGCCAGCACCTCTGTAAAATAATTTTTTCAGTCTTTCTTTCTAAGAGACATAGCTACACTGCTGGGCCATTTTAAAATCCCTGTTTCTGCCGTGTCATGCTTTGTCTCTTGTTATGCACCATTGTGACCCACAACACCTTTAGTCCTTCAATTTCACTGTGATATTCTAAAACATTTCTATTCCCTCATATTTTCAAAAAGCTCACCATTATCTGTGGTGGTTTTGATTGGCTCAAAACATCAGTAAAGTATTTTTTTAACATCTAGGAGAAATTTAAACCCCTTAGAAGCTGTTGTGGTAGGCCTGGGGAGGTGTCTGAGGGGTGGGGAGTGGCACAAAGATGGCTCCTGTGTGTCCTGAGTGAATGTTCTGGAAGTTTTTACATCAAGTCCAGCAGAGCCAATCTCTGATGGCTCTGAAGGTGATGGACATGCTGCCGGCCAAGTTTGGGCCAATTAGAAGTGCTGGTTACGCCTCTGTGAAAACATATTTAAGAAAAATTCAAAACAAGGTAGATGCGCACTTCTTTCACTTCTTTGTAGTTGGAGTAGGAGGTAGAAGTGAAAATATGTAGAAGGAAAATGGCATGGAGACACCAAGGTCAGTGAAGAAGGTGGGGGAGGAGGTGCCGGAGCTGAAATTCTCTGCTAGCCATGGTGGGGCAGGAGGTCCCCCTGCAGCC
>VZRM01004389.1:119670-229239 GCA_013397955.1 Grantiella picta | reverse complement strand
TCTCCCTGATTGGACTGACCAGAAAACCCCTCAACCTGCCCCCTGTCTGTGTTGCTAGTATGGAAAGAGAGAAGGGGAGGGGGTGAGTGCAGAGACTGCTTCTTAAAAGAGTGGGGGTGAGAGCAGGAGAACTGTCTTGAGAAAGAGAGAGAGAGAGAGAGGTAAGTAGAGACAAAGAGTATTTGAAGTGGAAGAATTGTAGTGATGAACAGATTTAAGAACCTGCTCTGTGGACTGAAAAAAATACCCCACACTCTGCCCCTACCTGAGTTTGTTGGTTATAAAAGAGGAAAGGGGGTGAATACTATAGGTTCGTAAGAGGGAGGGGGGGAGTGAACAAAATAATGTATGAAAAGTGTATTTTCGCCTTGCATTTATCCTCCAATTCTGTTAGGTAATTAAATCACTTTTTTGGAACTTTAAGCTTAGAGCCTGTTTGCCCTTTTTCTTTTTCTGTGTGTCCTCCTACCAACCAGTGTCCTATCTCATGTGACTCATGAGATTGGTGTGCTTTGTTTTTAAGTGGTTTTTTTTCTGTAGCAAGAGAGAGTCGAGGTGCCTGGAATTTAGTCAGGGTCAAACCTTGACACTACACCACCTCCAAATTCTCCTACTGAGAGCAAAACACACACTGCCTTGTTGTTTGATGAACCACAGATCTGATACAACCATGCTGACTGATTGACTGCAGGATGAGAAAACACTGTTGTCTCTCACTAGGGATCACAGAAACCTTTAGAAGCCACACAGTGTTCACAGTTTATGTATATTGTAAAATCAAGAATACATGTGAGTTACGAGTATCACAAAAGCTGAAAAAGCATTTGATCAAAATAGAATATTTCAAGATGACTAAGATATTTATGCTTCTCTATAATTTCTGGAAGACATTTACATGTTGTGACATACCTCAGAAGTAAAATCATATAGAGCTATAATTGTTTTTCTGGGCTCAGCTCGGCAGGTGGAATGAGATAATATTTACTGAACTGGAACCAGCATATAGAATTGCTAGAAAACTTCTAGTTTCTGAATTCTTATGGGACTGAAGCATTGAGTCAAACCCCCACATTGAAGCCAAAACCAAGACAAATCTGGACAAGGTCAGAAATAAAAATTTAAGTAGCAGAGTATTGTAGGTGTCTCCAGGGTTAAGCAGAGAGTTGAGGGATGTTATGGGAAACAGTCTTAAAATGTGTAAATCCATCAGGAGCAGTCTAGATATCATTTTAACAACCTAACTAAATTCAATCTACAAAATACAGATATTTTTCACAAAATTTAGAGAAATCTAGATGGCTGTCTTAGACTGATTTTAAAACAAACCTGCAATTTATTAAAATTTAGTAAAATACATTACTAATGCACTCCCTACATGCTCCTCCTTTTGTAGTAGCAATATTCTAAACATGATAATTAATTTTTTTTGCACCTATAAACTTTCTCAATTTACATGCTTAAATATTTTCTTGATTTCTTGATTCCAGCTATCATGTCTACCTGAGACTTGCACATGGAGATTCAAAGTTCAATTCTCAGGATTAGTTTCAACATCCTATGCCATTAGAAATGGAAAGAATTGTTCTGGGAATGTGCCATGTTTCATTTTGTCAGTTCCTTTTGACTTAGAGAAATGTTATCGATAAAGGTCAAGTATAGTATCCCAAAAGTTGTCAAGCTACATTTTTTTAAATCCTGGTTTCTGGATGCCTGATGATTGTTATAGTTGGTAGCAATTGTAAAGCATTGCACTTCAATTCACTTTGTGTAGGAGGTTGCATAGAATTTTTTTTCAAGTTTTTACAAAGAAGGAGACATACTTAAGTACAGTAAGCAACTCACCCAATGTCACAAAACTATTGTTCTAAGCAATATTATCAATTTAAGCCATGCAATTATACTGACTGTATCCTCTTCTATGGTTGAAGGTCTCAAGGGCTTGTTCCGGACCTTCCAAAAACATATAATACTGGCACCTTCTAATTCAGTCCATTTGGTTACAAAATGCTGCGATTTAATAGCTGTCATTTAACTGGCATTACATGTTATTGTTTGCTTAGAAATTACATTTCAGGAATATTGAAGGCAGCTTCCTTAGAGGCTTTGGCAAACAGGAGGAGGAGACAAATGACAATGTTTTTTCTTATTCTCAAAGCATCTAGAAATATTACATGAAGAGATGGAAACAACATAGTGAGACATACATCAGAGAAACATGAGTATCAAAGAGAGGAGGAAGATCCTACAATGTTGAGATACCATTTTTTTTAATAAGCCGTGGATGAAATTTCGTAACAGCTGGAATGCTCTTCTGTCATGTGCTAAATATGTCTTCACAATAAGAGTGGTTCTGAATTGTGCTCAGGGATAATACCACCTAATATACGAAAACCTTGCAGATGTCACTTCATTTCTATTGAGTAGATCTGGATCTTTCTCAGCTGTTGAAGGAGAAAATATAACATGGATACAATAATTAATAGTATTGATTGACAGGTAGGGAGGAGGAAGAGATGTAGGAGGAGAAGTAGGTCACTGCCTGTCTGAGGAGTATATCTCTATCTGTCTGGGTCAATATACCGGTGCAGTTAGGAAGAACACAAGAATCCAGTAGTAGGAGCAAGAGACATGCCAAATATTACAGTTATTATTCACCAAAATTGAGACTCTTTCATCAGTTTAATTTAAGACTCTAGAAGAGGAAAGGATCTGTTTATACCCTCTACTTCTGATTCACACAGTAGAAAAGCTTTTTATCTGTTTGGAAAGAAGTTAAGCTATAGCCTCTTGCTGGTAACTGTGCTTCCTAAAATACTCTAAGGAATGTTACCAGGATTAAAAAGAGAAGAGAAGAAAATTTGCCTCTGCAGTTATTGAACATAGACCTTATAAAGAAAAAAGCAGAAGGGATGCTATTTTGCAAACACATTCATGGTACCATTTCTGGGTTGAATTTGGAAGGCATTCCATCTACATACACCAAGAACCATGACAGCATCATTTGGTAAACAGTGCTGCAAACTGCAAGGAAATGCCAAAGTCCCAAGCGAGCAGGACTTGTCACATCCAATGCCACTGAAGAATATCTGATCTTTAGCTCCAGCTGCAGACGTCACTCTGTCCCAATAGGTCCATCCAGCCCCAGCAGCTAGGTTTTAAGGCACAAGTAGAAATGCAACAGATCTGGAAGGCACGAGCCAACACAATCATCTGCATAAAGCATTTCACTCTGCTTTCATGAGAGGTTAAAGTTTTCTCCAATTTGCACTGACACTGAAATATCAGTGTTATTTCAGCACAAGTGGATCATGATACAGGTCATCGTACATAAGAATTTCATTAGGCAACATCACGGGATCACCTGAGACCCATGGAACAGCAGACAACACAACAGGTATCCAGGGGACCTGACCACAGGAGAGGTCTCCCCTAACCCTTGCCTGACCATACCAAGGAGGACCCGCGGAAGTTTTTATGACTGGAGCACAGCCCTCCTTCTGTCCCAACTGCATTTCAGCTCAAGTCCTCCAGACACATTGAGAGGGTAATGGCAACTCTAAGTCACCATAATCACTGCTGGGATAACTGCACGCTTGTTTCCTGTGGATGAGAGAAAGGCTATGGATGTACTCTACCCCAGCTTCAGCAACGCCTTTGATAGTGTATCCCACGGTACTCTCCTGGAAAACTGGCTGCCCACAGCTTAGACAGGTGCAGTGTTGCCTGGTTAGAAACGACCTCCCCAAAGAATCACTAAGTCACCATTTATTCTTTGGCTCCCTGGGAAAAGAGAATGCTGGGAACCCATAATTAAATCCAGCTTCATAAGCTGTATAAATAAATATACATCTCAAGTTATACTTACCTAATCACACACATATATGTCTACTAATTGTATATACAAGATGGAAAGGTAAAAAGTACAGGTAAAGAATATACTATAAAATACTTTTACAAGTTATCAAGATAGCCAAGTTACAAATAACAGTGTAACTTGTTGGAATACAGTATGTATTGGAGATCTGCAACCGTTGTACTTCACAATTAAAATATCAATAGGACTGTACACATGACAAAATGAAGAACAGTTATCAAATTTTCTCTCAAGTAGCTACCTCAAATGATACGCCAAAGTTCTGCACATGGGATGGACTAACTGCATGCAGCTGGGGACCAAATAGCTGGATTTACATTTATTTAAAAGCACCCAGTCGTCCTGTTAGCTCCCTTTGAATTTGTAGCACTACCTTGCAACAACATCCTGGGCTGCGTTAGGAAAAGCACAGATAGCAGCTTAAGGCATGTAATCACTCCACTCTAATCCGCACCAGGGAGACTACATGTAACATACTGCCGTGGGTTGCCCACTGCCACAAACAAGAGAGCTCAGCAGATGGCTGGTAGAATGGTTCGGAAGCTGGACTACATTACACCTGAGGAGACACAGAGGAAACACTTCTGCCTGTTTATCCTGGAGCAGATGTTGAAGGGGAATCTTATTGCTGCCTTCTACTTCTTAAGGGATGTTATACGGAAGGCAGTCAGATGCTTCTCAGGCATGCACAGAGACAGGAGGAAAGGCACCAGTAATGTCTGAACATGTGAAATTTCAACTGGATGGAAGAAAAAATAACATTTCAAAATATGAGTGGTCAAACTCATATCTCCTCAAATACTATACAATATCTATCTTCATAGGTCTTTTAAAGCAGATAGACTATATGCCAAGTAACAGACAAACTATGTACTTCAATCTTTGAAGCTACTTCTGCTTGGAGGAGAATTAGGAACTAGGTGTCTTCCAAAGGTCTGTTTCATTTCAGCTGGATTATTCTAAAATTCTTTGCTTTGTCTGGAAGGAAAATCATATTATTATGCAGGAAAATTCACAGAAGAATAAGTTCAGTGTTGCCCTACACACAGTATTGAAGAGCTTTATAGACTTTGTATGTCAAAACAGGCAGACTTACATTCTTGTGCTTCTTGTTGTGTCCTTTTAGTTTTAAATAAATGCAGACACAAGAAATTTATGCAGATACCAAGAGTGCAGTGTCTGAAAGCATCTGTCATCCAGATCAATGTGAAGAAAGATATATTTTGTTAACCCTAGAGAAGGACAGAGACATTTCTTAATTAATCGAGCATAGGGTATATACAAGTATACATCCAAAATAAGCTTCAGAATCAATGGTTACAACCGACTTTACAAGACTTCCCCCTCAAAGGTGAACATGGTTCGCTGCAGGTATTGCACTTCTTTTTCTCTGGTAGTACGACTTCCCTTATCTTGAAGAACTGAAAGAGGGCTCTTGTCATTGCTTCAGGAGACAGAATGACACCAGCCAGTCCTTATCTCTCCAGCTGTGAAAAAACTCATTCTATTCAGCTCTCCAACTTTCCTGGAATGACAAAATGTCCTACAGGGCCATTTTCAAAGAACATGTATTTATATGTTGTTCTATGTATATAACAACATATATTTTTCAGTGAAAGAATGGATTCATTCTGCCAGGTGAATGTCAGTGTTTAAGGCAGCTTGATAATATATAAAATATTACAATTGTGGTGTGAAGAATTTTCACATACTGATATGGAAAATGTTGGAACTCATTTTAGTGAAAGCTCATTAACAAAATTGTAACAAGATAAAATTCTGGAATGCATATGAGCACATGACCTCAAAATCAGCACATCTTTATTTTAGTAAGTGCAAGGAAAGATGAACAAAATATATTGCATCTCATCAGTAAAATTCTTATGGAAATTAGGAGTTCAGGATTAAGAAAAACAGGCATTTGTGAACTTCATGGGGTGATAACTCTCACTATTGCTTCTCTTCTTTTCACTTATTCCATCTTTTTCATTTCCCAGCAGCAATTTGCCTAAAAGAATTATTATATGTGATTAAAGAATGCAAAAAAACTTATATGTAAAGCTGACCACAATGTAAAAATCCATGATTTAATTCAATCCACTGCAGAATTAAATACTTGTATCTAAATTTTACCTTTCTTATTTGAACATTTAAATAAGCCTAACAAAAACATCCTTAAACTCTTCCACAGCTCTTCTCTTTTCATGCATACTTCATTTTGTAGAAATGCTTTGAGTTAAGGAAAAAAATGTTATTTTCAAGATGTTCGGCACTTACTATGTTAGAGACAGATTATAATGTGGGTTTCACTCCAAGAAGGATAAATATTACTGTGACATAAAATTTTTATTGGCTGGCCTTTGCTGAATGATTAGTCAGAGTTTGGTGCATTTTCTATACTTGAAATACCTTATATTTAACAAGATAAAACTCTTTTTCATTATGAAAGCAAAGATAATTTATTCAGCTAACATGAAAAATTCATAACTAGGAGTTTTAATAAAAAAATCTAGTTTTCAAAATTGTAGGGGAAGACAGAAAATGAAAACTTAAACACAGCAAGATTTGAAAAACAATCATAAATTACTAATTGAAAAAAGTTAGGATCTGTATTTCATATAGTTTTTCATTTGTTAGTGGTTATTTGAATGTTGACACACTTCAGTGAAATGATCTCCTATTTTTATTATTTTTACACATGTTTAGACTGGAAATAAATCACAAACTCATGCATATTTAAGAAAAAAAAATCAGATTTTTCACCAAGTGTGAACTTGTAGATCTATGAACTGTAACATCTTACCACCAACTCAAGGTCTGATCAAAACAGTAAAAATAAAAACTATTTAAAAATTTTATGTGTGAAACAAAATTCAAGACCCTTTTGTCTTCTAGTAGTAAAGAAATGGTACAATGTTTGGTTAGGTTAGTAGCTACACATATTACTAAATATTTTACCTATTTCATGCAAGGAAATTTCAATTAAACTCAAAGCAAACAAAAATTACTTGCTACCCCGATTTGAGGAATTCTTTGCTTGCTACTGGCATAAAATATTAGAATGGAAGTAAGTAATGAAGTCATAAAAATCCACAGAAGTTTAGTGAGTCACTGTATTGTTGATGTTAATGTTCCAAATTGGATAATAAATTTGCTTAGTCGTGTTGCTGATGGCCAAAGAAAAGTGCTAAATGGCACAGACGCAGCAGAAGGGTGACAAGTGGATTGTCCGCAGGATTTGTGCTATGCCTGTTCTTACTCATACAGTATTGTATATCACTAATCTTTAAAGCAATTTTTCATCAGCTCAGTGAACACCAGATAGCTTGAATCCATTTTTTAATTTTCATAACTCAGTCACAGTATCTATTGAAATCTGAAACTTGAACTATTTAATAAGACATGTTTGGGTTTTTTTTCCCTGCCACTTTGGAGCTACAAAAGTATTAAGGAAGTAAAATGTAAAGAGATTTATTGTATATGCAATTTATATGAAATTATTTAATAATTTCAAAAATATGCAATAACATTATTACAGAAACATTTTCTCTATATAGTTTCTTATGAATAAAAATACTGAAAACCGTGAAGCTAAACTCGTCATTTATACCACAGTTCTCATCTGATATTAGTATTGAAATAAATTGGTATGTTAGGACATTTGGTATGTGTGGTTCTGATCCAAAGTGGTGCGAAGACAAAACCAGTACAAACCAACATGTACCTGAACAATGAGGTTTTTTTAGAGAAAACAGCATCTCTCTCTGCTCAATGTAAGACCTTTTCTGTGCACTCGACCTAAGGTATTCAGGTTTGTATATCTCAATGCTTTACTTGAATCAGATCCTGAGATGGTGTTAAACTGGTAGTTCAAGGACTGGACCTTTGCTAATTATATCAGATGAGAATCAACCAGAAGAGAGTTCCATCATTACCAAAATACCACAAAGAGAAAGTCACATGTTCAGGATACCAGGTCCAGCCCTAGGAGATGCTAAGTACCCTGGAGCATGGATAGGAGTCTAAGAACTGCATCAAAGCCAGTTACAGGAGAACACCTGATAGTGAGCAATCAGGAAGGCTACAGAAAGTTCACCTATGGCCAGAGGATTCAGGACAGCTGCTAGAAAAACTACTGCAATAAAGCTTTTGCCATTAAATTCTCCTACTAAATTCATTTGGATGGACAGAGGTAATCTGGCAAGTATGAACCTAACATGTGATAGGATTATTTAGTCCAGGTCTTCTATGGCTGAACCTCCAGAAACAGCAGGTTATTGAAAATGCGTGGCTGATTTTTTAAATCAATGCATCAAGAGTCTGTCGTCGTCAGCAGTCAGATTATGAGTGTCATTTGCATTAGAATAATTTCTCATTTATTTCCAGCTGATACCATCTTGTTTGTACTGTCCTGTACCTAATAACATAGCAGGCAGCATTGTTTGGTCAGTCACTTGCCTGTTGCAAGAACCACAGCTGTTAGAGAGGAGACATAAAGAGAAAAATAAGACAGCAAAACACATTAGGTGAGTTAAACTTCCTACATACGAGGGATTCCTACTTTGGCAGATATAGCCAAAAAGTTTCAGGTGACATGATGGACAGATCAATAAGACTTACATTAGTCTGTAGTACCCAGTGATTGAAGAAAGTAAATTCTTCCTCTCCAGATGTCTCTTTTCTCCCTCCTCTTCTTAAGGATTAGGGTTTAATCTCTTCTAGTGCAGTGGAGCCCGCCACTGCATTTTGCTTTCTCTCCATTTATTAAAAACACTAGTATCAAGGTATGTGTATGGAAACCCATAGAGTTTAGCTAAACTCAACTTTCATTGCCTTCTTGATTATTACCATGCAAACTGCAATCCATTTCAAGTATATTGCATGCTATTTCTTGAGACCACTGCTATCTCTTTCAATAAATGTCACAAGTTCAGCCTCATATGTACTGTATGAAAACATATTTTTTAAGCTTTACATATTACAAGAAAACTAGACATATTTGTAAAATCCCATATTATTCATTTAGAATAAAATCGTGTCTTTGTGCTAATGCTGCATCTACAATTCCTCTGTTAGTAAATATGTTTTTAATGATTACAGCGGTCCCTCGGAACAGCTGTTTCCTAAACCGTTTTGTAGTTGTTTTTCTGGTGCTAGAGCTCTTAAATAAGTTGGCAACAATTTGTTCAGTTTTAAAAGAAAATTGGCCACTGGTGCCAAATTTGTACTGACATAAAACTTTAGTATACTTGGCCCTAAGTTTCTCCCATATGGAAGAGTCTCATATCTTTGGGCTTTTACTGTTTCATTCATCCATAATTTATGTGCAGATGGAAGATTCATTCTTTGACTCACTAATTGTATATTAATAAATAACTAATTGTAGTACAGCCCTAGAGCAGTATAGCCCTTCAGGGTTAATTTCAGAGGCAAAGTAGCTCAGTTCCCAAGCAGTTCTGTAGAAAAGATAACTGCTGTGGATCATTTGTGTGGTTATAAAAGCAGATCACAGACGGATAATTTGTGCAGTTATTGCTACTGTGAGTCTTACTTACAACAAAGTTGCAGAAATGTAAGTAATATCTGTTCTTGCATAATTCTATGAAAGCAGAACAAAAATGGTAAAGAACAAGAAACGCAGAAGCAACTGTTTGACGATGTTCTTATTACAGAGTCTGAAAATTAATTTCTCTTAACAGGAATCATGACTGAAATCTAAATTCTTATTAAAAATAAAATATATCTTGCCTTGGAGACTATGTCTGTAACTTTGTAAGGCTGATAATAATTAACAATTTTTCCTGCATTTTAAAATGGATCAAAATTCTCCATTGCATTCCAGGAGATTCTGAAAGGTGCAGATAACTTATTCCTACAATTAACCAATTTGTTCATGGAAATCTAGCAAAAATTTTACAAAATATATCTACCTTCAAAGACAATGCTACTTCTCAAACCTTTTTAAGCTAAATATCAAATGAAAAAAAACCATAACAATTCAATATTTTTTCAGTAATCACATACTCAAACCAGGGTACCTGATCACATTGCTATCAGGCTAGAGAATTTTTATTTAAATTGAAAAGAAAATAAAAAAATAATTTTCTACATTATGTGCATCTTTTTACATTTCCACATTATATCAAATCTGTTTTCAAACTGAAGGGTTGATGAAATCCAGAATCCTGTAGAGCTTAGCATTTCCAATAGAAATGTTTACTATTATATGTGTAATTTCATATTGCCTACTTTGGCCAACATCTCAGACCTATCCTGTTTTTTCTCTCATTTTCCTTCTGGGGTTTCCCCATGAGGGTTTTTTTGGTCATTTTTTTTGGTTGGGAGGACAGAAGGAACTTGATTTCTCTGTCTCTCTTGATAAGTCTTTAATAATTATTTAAACAAAAATTTGAAAAATAACTGCATGCTTTAAGTATTTTCACGCCCCTTGGAAAGATACTGTATCTGTTTTAAAATAGTAATTAAAAATCATTGTATCTAAGGGAAGTATAGAGGTAGAAGGAACTTAAGTAGATCATCTAAAACATTAGCTGAAACTGACTTGGAATCAAGTGCATAAGGACCACACTGGTATTAGTTTGCCTAATCTGCTCCTTAAAACCCTAGAGAAGAGGATTTCATAATTTAATCTACAAGGACAGTCTGTTCTAGGGATTAACCACAAGGACTCGTTTTTGTGCTTGTGGGTTTTTCTCTAATACCTAAGGTAAATCCCCTTTGGTGTAAATTAAGCCCATTTGTTCTTATCCTTCTCCAGGCAAAGCTGATGTACATTTTTATTAGCATGTCCTTCTGTAGTCTTTTCTTTTTCCTTTTTCACTGACTTAAAAAAAGCCCAACATTTTTTTCAGCGTTTCCTTCTTAAGTCATATTTTCAAAATCTCTGACTGTTTTTTCTTTCCTATTCCTCATTGCTCTCAAATTTATCATAGAATGTATTTCCAGCTAGCCAGAGTATAGAAAGCCAAAATCTCACGAAAGGTCACGTGAATGGAATATTTACCTCCAGGCGTTTCATATGACTTTGCTGTTAATACATTCCAGAATCACATTTGTGTTGTTTTAAAAATCGGCGTTAGAGATCAAGGTTCCTTAGATTCTTTTTCTGTTGCATTCAGTCATTTTCCCTATTCTAAAATATGCTTTTGTGTTCCATTTTCTTATGCCTTTGCAGAGTTTCTTGTTGATTTTTAGATGGCTTCTTCAAATTGCAATGTTCATTTTAATTTTAATCTTATTCTCTGACTTTGGCATCACAGGTTTTATAAACATGCCCTACACTCTATCAAGAAAATCATTGATGAAAATAACAATTTTCATTATCTGTTGAGTGCATATTTTCTTCTCACCTGAATCTTTGTTACATGATCATTTCCACGGCAACCAGTTTTGATGTCAGAAATAAAATTATGGTCTCATAGAAGTACAGCTGGAACAAATGAGCTCTTAGGAGCCAGATTTCATGCATATGTGCATAGTTAAGCAGTGAAGTGTCATGGATAAATATAGCATTTATACAATATATAAACAGCAGCCAATAATTTTCACTCATACAAAATTCCTCCTTGAGCAACAGCAGCATAATTAGCCCATGCAGTTAAAGAGTCTGTTTCAGAAAGACTTTTGGAAGTGAAATGTCTTCTTTATATGTTAAACTCACAGTAATTAGGAGTTATAAAAGTTTACCATATGGGATCAAAAGCAAAAACATTAAATTAACACCAATGTGAAAGTGCATTTTATGCACCACTGACATTTCACTAAGACTTCATTTGAAGGTGTGGAAGACACACGCTAATCTTGGCACAACATTTAGCTTTAGAAGATAAAAAAGAGTAGGATATACAGTCAAACAAAAAAAACCTCATGGGCATAGGTAGAAGAAGCTTTCCTTGCATAGCTCCAAAAATATTAACATGGTGCACAGAGCCAAAGTAATTAACACTGACTCTAAACGTTCCAGTGAAACACCATTCTACAAAAAACCCACAGATTTTATGAATTTAAGTACTATACTTGTAAAGTAGAAGCAGAAAGGAAGAAAGCCTATGCAGGTCTTGGAACTCAGGCTATGTCCTTGAGAAGCTGTCTGAACATGCTGCCCAAATATCCAGCATACCATCTGCTTGGGAAAGCAGGTTTCCTGAAAAAATTAATCAGATTTTGACACCCCAATGTCAAAACCCAAAGCAAACCAAACCAGTCTGAGATTTGCGTATTGTTGCTACACATGCACATAAACACACAGGTTTGAGGCCCTTTCTTCACACTAAAGAAGAGACATTTCCCTTATGAGAGGAATTCCCTTTTTAGCCACGGCTCCTAAAAACCACTAGCATTTAACAAAGCTGGTATGTACACTGCCTTTTGGTATATCAGATCATAAGAAATACCCTTCTAAGAGGTGTGTTGCTCCCTTCAGTCCTTTCAGACACAGCTGCTCCTATGAAGCACCATGATTCGTCTGTTAATATCCATGTTATATAATTCTCTCAGAGGTCTGTCCCAGAAATATTATAAATATTCAAAAGGAGAGGAGTTTTCATTGCTATTAAAGTACCTGGTTAAGTGTTGCTGTGTTTTGTAGATTTGTGAACTTGACGTCAGTTATGCAGCCACCTCTTTAACTCTACTTTTCTGTCAAAACTAGAGCCTGGATTGTGACTCATTTCTTCTACACCCTGATGTTACAGGAGCAAAAAGTAGACAGTGACCTTGACAGGTCAGCTGTTGTTCCCAGCAACTCTCTTGAATTATAAGGCTGTTGTGATCTGCATTTCCACATAACAGAATGCTTCCTCTACAGATAAAGGAAGAAATGATTCATTATGATCCACACTTTCCAGTAACAGAATCTCTCACGTGACTGAAGACTCACTGCCCTTCATAATTTTAGTGTTCTTATCCAGCATTGCAAAGTTTGTGGTATAATTGCTTTTATCATTGTGACCATATATTATACCTCTCATATATGTGACAAATTATGTATTTATTAGCCAAGAGCTATTTTAACAAATCTTTGTGGAGATAACACTTAGGAGTCCTTTAAATGCTCTTGTAGTTCTTTGTTTAATCTTTCTTCTATGCTTGGTTTTTCTTACCTACCTTTAAAATTTTAGTAAATAGTCTTAGGGTCATCTGTTGCCATGGATTTTCTATTCTTGCTGAATAAAAACAACCCTTGACAACTTTCTAAAGCAGTAAATAAACTTCTGGGGTGAACCAGTGTGACTCTATCCAACACCTTGTTGTTAAATACCCTTTTCCCTGATAAATAAACAGAATTCTGTGTTGTTTCACTGCTTTTGTTTCTTGCCCTCCAGCCAACTATTACTATAAATATCTCACTAATATGCTGTAGGAACTGTATTATGAACATTAAAATTTGGACAAGTCTCTGCTAATAAAAACATAATCTTATGCATGAATGCAACAAATACTTCTGATGTGCTTAGCAGGGGTTTTCTGTAAATCAGGAGTTGAAGTATATCAGGAATATCTCAGAGTTAAGGGATTAGGGTTATGAAATGCAAAAATTCTGAAAGCTGAACAACTATTATTGGAGAATCCAGTAAATATCAATGTAGTAATTGCTCACCATAAGTATTTCCCTTTATACATGTAAGTAGCTCCATGGAAATGAAAAAGATTTCTTTCTGATGTAATAAATTTACATGATTTGTGGCATACATGATCAAAAATGTTATTTACTTTAGTTACTTGAAAAGATTCACATCTGTTAAGGAACCATTTTTTTAAAGAGTTTTAGTGACAGGAAGAGCTTCATAAACATCTTCAAATAGATACCTACAAATTGTAATTGCATGTCCTAATTACTTAATTAAAGTCAGTACAGTACATGAAATCACATAATTAGAACATGTCATTAAGTAAAAATTACAATTTATATTTAAGTAACAGAATGAGCAGTAAGTGGGTTTAAATTACAAGCTATATGAAGGTCGATTAACTATGTATTGCACTAACTCTGTAGATCAGATTTAAAATTAGGCTCAACAGTTTCAAAAAAAAAACTATTTTTGTCAAAATGTCCAATAGTTTTTGGCCTTTTTTTTAAAGATCTCATATATTTTTCTTAGATATTTCCAAATCAGAGAAAATCTGTTTCTCCATTTTTAACGCATATACAAGAACAAATCAAGCAAGTAAAGTTTTAGGTTACCTCTAAGGTGAGAGAATGTGTACTAAATTCTTTCTAAAATATTCTTTCGGGTCTTCAACAAATATCCATCTAAAAAAGCTATTATCACATAATTTTAAGTTAGCCCAGGTGTACACAGTTTTGACAGAATTTTAATTGAAATTAAAAAATATGTTTGTGGCTAATTCTCCATCAAACATCTAATTCTTTGCAAATTTCTTAAACTCAAGGATAATATATATTTTTTTAATTTAGAAATTTAATCTACTTTATGGATGTCTTCTCTGTTCTTTTGAATAACACCAGTTTATTATGTTGATGCTCTGAGACACAAGAAAATCTATGAAAAAAAACTATGCAAGGTATTTCTTCCACCAGATTCTTGTATTTCTCATAAGCCAAAATTGTGAAAGTGTATGTGGAGATGTGATAGAATTTAAATTTTTTTCTGTAATATAAATAACCACCAGCTTATATTTTACAATATTTCTAACCTTATTATTAATTAGTTAATTCTCTGCAGATTTTAAATAAAATCTGAGAATTTTAGAGATTTTAGTTCTTGGACTACTGAATCTAGAAAGCAGTCATATAAAAAGAGCTATAGATTGGATTTTCTTTGTCAGCAGCACTAGTTTTGTCTACTTTTTCTTCATTAATAGGCATTAGCTAACAGTTTAAGTGTCTTTACGTTCGTTTTTATTCCTGTTATAACTGTTCCATAAAAAAGCATGTAAATTACTAAAGCAAAGGGTTCACTGTGAAAATCTGGAATCTATATTTTCTGTGTTAAAACGTTTAATTGAAGTTTTATTTCTAACTATAAACATTTAAATCTTAGAGAATATAGTATTTAAGATTAACTATGAAATGTTACTTTACAGCATTTAATCTTAGCTTACGTTTTTATTTGGCCTTAAGAGACTCTAATTTCTATCAATTTTTTCAAAGATCAATTTTTTCTTGTGTCTATTTGCATTTAACTCCTTCCAACTGCAACTTAGTCACACTTTTTAATAATAAACAAACCAGCCCATGATAGTTTTCACTGATATAACACACAAAAATCACTCATTTTCACATATATAAAATTGAAGGTAAATTTAACTCTGACTTCAGTTTTGAAAATCAGAAAATGTTCTTGTGTGTGACACAGAGCATGATGGTATTGCCCAGATCAGTCTACCTACATGTAAAAAAAAGCCAATGAGAAGATTTAGAAGTTGGGAAGAAAAAAATAAAAGCCACCAAAATATAACCAAAAAAACTCCTCCTTGACATGTTATGAAAAATAGAGGAATATCTTTTTTACCAATTAGTAAAATAATGGTTCAAGCTATGTTCCACCTATGAAAAATGGATATTCTACTCTAAATCCACGCAGTTTTTTTTCAGAAACTGTGGGGTAATGGCTATAGCAGGAAGGTTTTATGAGAATGACTGTTTTCTGAAAATTAGTTGAGGAGTCCTCATATTGAGTATATCTGCTTATGTTATTATATTGTTCTATATCCTACTGGGTAGAGTTCTCCAAAAAACTCATTTTAAGGTGCCAAAGAGAGTCTTTATCCATTTAGTTGCATTAAGACAATTGTTTCCTAGGAGAACATATCAGTCTAACGGATCATGCCTAAGCAATGTTTTTCAAACCTGCGCCAGCATATCCCCACTGAGAAACTTCATGATTAGTGCAATACTCATTTTTTCCCCAGAATACACCATGATCAAAGAAATGACTGGCCACAATTTTCAGCTGAGAAACAGCCACATGAAGCATACGAATTCTATAAAATGTTCTGCTTTCCTGATTCCCAGGAGCTTCAAGAAAAGTAACATCCTCTTGGTCTTCTGGCAATTGGCAAGCCCACAGAAGGACCCTCTGATTCCATTATCTGAAATTGGGAACATATAAACCACCATCAGGGTTTAAACTATTTCACAATTCAAAATCTCAAAGAAAAGTTTACCTATGTTAAAACATGGTCCTTCTGTATCAAATAATTAGTGAATTCTTACCCTTTATGTATGTCTTAAACTGCTTCACTGATATTCTTTGAAAATGTCTATTCTGACATCCTCAGTATACCAACGTGAGACTAGCTTTTTGTGATAAAGTTCAAAATCCATCACAATATCAGGAATAAGACTTGTATGAAGTGTTGCAAGTAATATACCTCACACATTTTTTAAAAAGGTATAACCAACAGTACTGTGATTCCACAGCTCACCCACTTTAAAATTTCTGGTGCATATATAAAATATTAATACATTTGCTACATGGCAGTTGAAAATATCCCAACTACTTCAAAAACTACAGTGGCATTTTTCTACATTTCTGCTCACCTGAAGAATACTCAATGCCAAAGAAAATTATTATCCCATTACACGTTTCTAAGTAATTCTGCTGGCTTAGGCATTGATATGACTGTCACAACCATGAATTAAATATTTAAGTTTTCTGACAACAAGCTTTAGTAGCTATCAAAAACCTGTACCACAGAAATACAGCAAACTCAAACTTGATAGAACAATTCCAGTTTATAATACTGATCATTTTTTTATGCATAACCTCATATAAGCTCACAGTTGAGCTACCCAAAACTGCAGGCATCAGTATCTCACTCCCACATTACTGACTTCTACATTTACCAGAAGGGTTTTTCAGAGTGCAGTTTGCCTCCATGGTTTCAGGTTTTTGCACAAAGAATTGCGCTGCTTTGAAAACTCATCGATAGAGTAATTCTAATTATGGTGAAAATTTCTCATCTCTTGTTTTTCTTCTGTCTGCTTTTGATCTTCAAGTTACTGTGAATTGGGCATGTCCCTTATTTATTCGTTCATTTATTGATTAATTTCTTAATTAGTAATCAAACTAGTACTGCAATTGCTACAAAAAAGATAGGACTACTTCAGTGCAATCATTTTAAATCAAACAGATCCATAAGCAAGTCCCTCTACACAGAATGATGAAACTTGTGTTGGCTTCAATGAGATGGGTAGACACACAACAATTGCAAAAAAGATTTCGTAAAAATTTGCATTTCATTTCTTCCCCCAAAGAAATCTCCTTGGTCTCCTGCTTGGGCCGTAGGACATGAGAACAATTGTCATACCATCTCTGCAGAGACCAAGGTGCCGTTGGAGAACTCCTCCCACCTCAAGCAGCTGTTACATAATAGAAAAAGTTATTTTTGTCTCATCATAACTGCACATAGCAGTAAACAAAAGAGATATGAAATATTGCAAATTAGTCTTGCTCATATTAGAAGTGTCTTCTTCCAAAATCATCTCCTTACCTAAAAATTCGGTGTATCTGAAAACTAATTTTTACATACAGTTTGAGGGTTTTCTCATTTATTCATATCTCTCATGCTTTGCCATGTAAACCTTATTTTTTATACTTTATAAATTAACTATTATTTCTAATAAAAACAAACCAATCTCCCTAACACACACAAGAAAAAACAGTGTTGGTGTGTGTGCTCACCCTGCATCCCCTCAGAAAGATACAATGGGAAACTTGTAATTGCTCTTCACAGAGGACTATTTTTTCCAGGTCTGTACAGTGACTGAATCACAATATCTGAGCAGGATGTCAGCATTTTTTCTTGTATATGTAAATTGAATAAGCAGTAATCTCAACATTGACTGAGGATTAAGTAGATGGTGAGAAAATGGAGATTCCCTTGTACCCAGCAGTCCTTATAACTGCTAATTTACTACATGATGCTAATTAAATGAGGCTGGCTTCGTAATGGAAATATATGGTGCCTGAGTAGAAAAGCTGTTAACATAATTATATCTGTTACACAGGGGGTATAGCAGATTGCAATTATTAAAGACTGAGTTTAGGGCTACCTTAAATTCGATGTGTACTGTGATGTTAGGCTTGGCTTTTATAGTCCTTCACTTCCCAAATAACCCTCCAACTTGGCATTAAATCTTTTTTTTTCCTACTTCAAACACTTACTTTATAAAAATTAACTTACTCCCCTAAGCACTCAGTTTCCAAAGGCGGTTCATTTTTTAACAGTTAAGGCAATTGTGGATATCCCTGGGCATCTTGTCAAAACATTAGCACAGCCCTCCTTTGAGTGATTGGTTATGTAAAAGTCCCATCTTGATACAAGCAGAGAAAGGGAGAACAAAAAATCCCAGCTGTAACCTGTACCAATAACTGCCTTACCTGTCACTCCCTTGGTGCTTTCTCAGGGTATATAGCAGAGCATCTACAGAGTTTTCTCAAAGTCAAAGATTTTCTAAAGCAAGTCTGCATTATCTAACTTTATTAGAGGTTTACCTTACATTAGAGATTTTCTTTACATCTGTCTTCAACACAGATGATGGACCAAGGGGGTCTCAGTGCCCTGAGCTGAAGGATCATGGCTGTAGGAATGATCAACTCTCATTCAACCCTGAAATTTTGTAGGATATGCAGCTCCAGCTTTATCCCAACAAATCCATGGAACCAGATTGGATTCATCCAAGAATCCTCAAGGAGACGGCTTCTCTCAGTGATTTTTGAGTGGTCTTGGGAATAAAGAGAAGTCCCAGCTGACTGGAAACACACAAACATTTTCCCGATTTTCAAGGGTAAGAAGGACCCTGGAAACTTCAGGCCTGTCAATCTCACTTCAGTGTCTGGTAAAATCATGGAAAAGGTTAGATTCTGGGCAATATTGCAAAACACCTAGACGACAACATAGTCATTGGTCCTTTTGTTTCCATGAGGAAAAAGTCCTGCTGGTTGAACCTGATTTCTTTCTGCAACAGAGTAAATCACCTAGCTGATCAAGGAAAGCCAGTTCATGTAATCTTTCTGGACTTCAGGAAAGCTTTCAATATTTCCTCTCCCAGGTTACTTCTGGATAAAATATCCAGTCCACAGCTGGTTAACTGTGTGACACAATGGTTTCATGGGTAGGGCACAAAGGGTTACGGTGATGTGACAACAGACTGGTGACCTGTCCTGAGGGACTCCTCAGGACTCCATCCATGGCCCAGTTCTCCTCAGAACCTTTATAAATTACCTGGCTGCAGGACTCAAAGGAATATTAAGTGTGGTCAAGACACTAAACTGAGAGGAGCTGTGGACTCCCTCAAGGACAGAGAGGCCCTGCAGAGAGAACTCAACAAATCATAGACGTGGGCAATCACCAATGTATGGAGTTTAGCGCTCACCTGGGATGGGGAAACCCTGGTAGTGTGCATGGACTGGGGAATGGGATGCTGAAAAGCAGCACTGTGGAAAGGGACTTGTGGGTCCTGGTCCATTGTGAGTTGAGTATGAGTCAGCAGTGCCCTGGCAGCCAGGAGAGCCAACCCTGTCCTGGGGGCATCAGGCACAGCAGCACCAGCTGGGCAAGGGAGGGGATTGTCCTGCTCTGCTCTGCACTGAGGCAGCCTCACCTTGAGTGCTGGGGGCAGTTTTAGGTGCCACAATACAAGGAACATATTAAGCTATCAAAGACTGTCCAAAGGAGGCCACAGGGATGGTGAGGGGTTTGGAGAGGAAACCAAAGAGGAGCAGCTGAGGTCATTTGGTCTGTTCAGCCTGGAGAAGAGGAGACTGGGGGAAGCTTCATTTGGGTCTTCAGAATTCTCATGAGGGGAAGAGGAGAGGCAGACACTGATCTCTTCACTCTTGTGACCAATGACAGAACCTAAGGAAATAGCATGCAGCTAAGTCAGGAGATGTTTAGGTTGGATGTCAGGAGGTGGTTTTCCACATAGAGGATGTCTGGGCACTGGAAGAGGCTCCCCAGGGCAGTGGTCACAACATTAAGACTGAATTCAAGAAGCCTTTGGACAATGCTCTGAGGCACATGGTATGATCCCTGAGGTGCCCTGTGCAGGACCATGAGTTGGACTTCAATAATACTGATGAATCCCTTCCAACTCAGGATATTCTATAATTCCATTTTTTCCCAAAATCCTCATATTCAAAAACTATAAAATATTCCATATTCCATGATCAGGGGAGTCTCAAAAACACGATTTGATATAGCAACACACTGTAAAAGCAAACATATCAGTGTTTCAAATTCAATTCAGTTCCTCAAGATAAAATAATCCAAGGATAATGTTCACTGTGGAGCAGTAGTCAGGCTTTAAAGTCTTTTATGGATGATTAAAAAAAGGGAAGGGATGTCAAGGCATTTAACATAAACAAAACCTGTTTATTGGGAGCTCTTTCCAGCACCATGAACACAATGACTATTAGACAAAGAGAAAGAAAGAAAGAAAGAAAGAAAACCACATCAACCCTCCAAAACAATAAACAGAAATATATCAACGGGTAACATTATTTTTCTCAACTTTTAAGCATGTAAAACTTCCGTCTGTTGCTACAAGTTCATTTTGAAGGGTAACAACCCCTAGCCTTTCCTTAGGAAATGTGCATTTGGAAACCTCTTTTCCAGACCCTAATATCCAAACTGCACTTACTTTTAGCCAGCTATGCTTCCACTTCCAGGAGTAGCATCCAGAAAACCACAAAAATACCACAAACAGCCATGGAAGGAAGATATGGATGAACACTAAGTAGCTTCACGACGGTGTACTTTCCTGTTTCTTTTTATCTTAAAGCATAAATTAAATATTTATTGTCTTAAAATAAATATAATTAAATATTTATTGCTGAATGTCTTACAAAATCTTCAGCATGATATAAGGGCTTGTTTATTCAATACCTTTTTTCTTAATTTCTTTCCATTTGCTTGCTATTCTTTCATTTCTTTTTCTTCTCCTGCAGTTGAGATTCTTGCTTGTTTCTTCTACACCAACTTTCTTTCTCCTTTTGTCTATTGTGTTAGCCTTTCCGGTCCCTGTTCTTTTCTCAAGAATCTTTCCCTCTCATTTTCCTTGTTCAGATCCTTATTCCAGTTTCCTGAACTCCCACACATATCTTGCACACAGAAAGTATTTTGCCACAGGTCTGAAAAGCAAAGTGGCATCTGCTGCCACCCATATATTACGTCTCCCCAGTATACATTCGTTTTTTCCTAACTCAGAATGGAGAGGGATAAGATATGAGAGGAACGAAAGTCCAAGCAGCTCAGGAGTGAGAAGGAGCTAGGAGGCCATGACTTCTCCTAACATGGACAAAATCATTGCTTCATCCAGAAAAATTTGCCAAGACTAATTTTGAGCTGTTCCTCTCTCAATCCTCAAAGGCTGCCAGATCAAGGTTACTTAAAAGAACCAGCCATCTAGAACAGATATATGAGAGAAGGTCTTAAAAAATTTTAGGAATAAACATGATATGTTCAAAGAAACAGTATGTGTGCAACTTTGTGCAATCAAAGTATGAGGTTCACTTTGCAGCCAGTCCACTTTGCCAAAGTGGCTAATCTGTTTAGCCATATTGTATTGCTGGTGTGTCACTCAGATTACGTAAAAGCAAGCATTTGTTCTGAGATTGACAATGCCTGGATCAATGTCTAAGCTTTAAATAAGGCCCACCAGGGCATCTGAATATCAATTCTTAAGCTAGTTTTGGACTACATCTTTAATTTTGCTATAATAAAGTGATAAAGATTAGAGAGGACTCTTTCTCTACAAGAAAAAAAGCAATAGGGTGTTTCACTCTTTGACCATGAGCTGGAGAAGTCTGAATTGTGAAGGTTACTAGAAGACAATGCTATAGAAAGCAAAATCCACAGATGGTGAGATGCTGAGAAATGTGTAACCATTAATAAAGGTTCCTGAATGATGGGTGAATACATGTGAATTGGGTGTGCACGGCCAGGTTTTGGCAGTGAGGGGGTTTCAGGTATAAATCCTGCAAGAAGCTGTGAGGGACTTCACTCTTGTCCAACAGATCCAATGCCAGCCAGCTCCAGGAGGGATGTACTGCTGGCCAAGGCTGGGCCAATCAGAAATGATAGCAATATTTCTGTGATAGCATAATTAAGGAAAAAAGATTAATGTGCTGAAATGATAGTAACCAGAGAAGAGTGGGGTGAGAATACACGAGAGGAACAACTCTGTAGACACCAAGGTCAGTGCTGAAGGAGGAGCAAGAGGTGCTCCAGGAACCTGAGTTGAGATTCCCCTGCAGCTCTGGGTGCTGCTCATGGTGAGGCAGCTGTGTCCCTGCAGCACAGGGAGGTCAATGTGGATGCAGAGATCCACCTGCAGCCCATGGAGGAGAACCATGCTGGAGCAGGGGATGCCTGAAAAGAGGGCTCTGAATTCATGAAAAGCCCATGCTGGCACAGGATCATGGCAGGGACCTGCAGACCCTTGGAGAGAGGAGGCTGCACTGGAGCAGGCTTTGTGGTATGACTTGTGATCCTGTGGGGTCCTAGGTTGGAGTAGGCTGCTCCTGAAGGACTGCACCCCATGAAAAGGGACCCATGTTGCAGAATTTTTTGGAGAACTGTTGCCTGTGGGATGGAGACATGCTGGTGGGAGGGACTCCATGCTGAGCAGGGGAAGGACTCCTCCCCTGAGCAGCAACAGAAACCACATGTGGTGAACCAACCAAAACCTGCACTCCAATATCCCAGCATCTCTGGGAAGGAGGTATAGCCTGGAAAGGAGGGAGGGGTGTGGGGGAAGGTGTTTTTGAGATTTTAATTATTTTATTTTACTTTACTTCTCATTATCCTGCTCTGATTTTATTAGCAATAAATTCAATTCATATCCCCAAGTTCAGTCTGTTTTGCCTGTAATTGCACTTGATGAGTGATCTCTCCTTGTCCTTCTCTCCACTCATGAGCCTTGGATTATATTTTCTCTCCCTTGCCTAGTTGTGGGGGGGAGTGATTGAGCTTTTTTATATGGCTACCTGGCAATCAGCCTGGCAATCAGCCAGGGTCAACCCACAACAAGATGTCTGAATCCTCAACATTATGTGACGTGTTTGTGACAGTTCACCTTGTTTGTCTTAACCACGAACAACTGTTTCCCCACCATTAAATGGTGTAATGTAAAGGCCAGGAACACAAAGGAAATTCAAGTCATTTTTTGTCCATCAATCTCTTAAAATAATTTTGCTTTATTAACAGAAACAGTGGAAACTGCAATACCAGGGAAGTACTGGAAAAAAAAAAAAGAGTACTTTATTAAATTTGTAAGATTTTTCCATGTGGCAATCAACTTAAATGTGCCTGATAGGTTCTTCTGTTATACAGGCTCTTATGCTATGTCAGTTTTTGAGTATAAATAATCACTCTATCATTAAAATAAATGATTAGCAATTGTAGTAATTGTATCATGACCTCTTGGTGATTGGACTATGGCCATCTAATTGCCCATCAGTGCTCAGGGGCCCAGATTTGCAGATGTCCCTGAACAGTACAGCTCAATGAAAGAGTTTATTCAACTATAAGACAGTTCAGTCACACAGTTTAACTTAGAATAAACTTTAGCTAGCTATTTCTAGGGGGTGCAGGAAAAGTGAAGCTACACTAGAGCATGTGTCAAGGAGCAAAAGTATTCCCTGTGTTGCCATGACTTCCCTCACCTAACCCTTCTCAGCACATGCATGCTGGGCTTAGGACCAAAATTTACACCAAGCAGGATCCACAACACTGAAAATCTTCACTGATTTTCCAGCAGCAGGGAAATATTTTCTCCAGTTTAGTCCAGCATTGAGAGAACTTAGAGCACACAAAAACTCATCAGCCACTTACAATAGCTAAGGAGAGATAATTCAAAGTTTACAACAGCTACAATTATAAAAAGAGTCTAGAAATTCTTAGAAAATTTTAGAATTCTTTCTTCTTTTAAGTATGAATCCTTTCAAATATTTTTAGCCTTTTTAATGCCTACAGTGATTTTTAAATAATTATGCAAGCTTTCTGATGTGAAATCTTCACATTTTAAAAGCAGTTATCAGGATACTTAAGGCCTCTAATATGTTACTGTTTCAGAAGTATTCACATACTGTACAAAACAATCCTACAATACAAAGACAGTAAGCAAGGATTTTCTCACAGACAAACAGGATCAATTATTTACAAATAGTTCACTACTGGTAGAGATAGGCAGTAGCTCAGAGGCCTTGGGGATTAGCAGGTTTCTTGAAAAGTGGGTAAAAATGTCCAGGTAACTGTCTATAAAAGTAACTCTGCAACATTTCTAGTCAAACAAGAGAAGAGCTTCCATCTAAAACAAAGAGACTGTCAGACCCACAGTGAAAGTCGCAGGTTGTTTGGCATATTATCTGCTCACAGAATATTCTGGTATTAACATCATGAGGCCTGCTTATTCACCCTACCCCAAATTGCTACACAGGGATTTAAAAATAGCATCTTTCTCAAAGCATATTAACAGGATTACATGCCTGGCTCACAACAATGGCAGTGCTAGTAAAATTGATGAGAAGCCTGAATTTTTCTGCCTTCTTGCAGTGCACACCTGGCATACTGATTGCCTTTCCCTAACCCTCAGCAGACTTACCTGTTCTCTGTTCTTCTTCTCAAGGATCCTGACACCATCAGACAATGCTGCTATCTGGATGATTTGCTCTTCCAGTGGGTGAAGAAGGGAAAAATCACTAGAATCTTCAGTCTGAAGGGAGTTTGAGTGTCCAGGGGCATCACATTATTAAGTTCTGTAGATGGTATTTGATAGACAGATTGTAGATTATTTTAACAAGAGACTCATTTTTCATACAGTAAACAGACGTTCACCTTGTTCAATGTTCAATGCAAATGTTCAGTGCAAATCTCAGAGGAATGAAGAGATTATGTTTCCAAGACATTCTTCCACTCTACTGATCTCCTGTTTGACTGACTTCCAGTGGGAAGGCATGCCCTCAGTTATATTTCAGATGAGTTACAACGATAACAGTGGTCCCCCTACATCATCTCTACGCCCTAAAGAGATTGATCTCTTTGAAGCCACCCTCGTTAATCTCAGATAATTTCCTCCCTCCAGCAGTGGCAAAACCATAAAACAAAAGCAGTCTCAGGCAGCATGTAGAATAAAAGAGCTTTGACTTCTGTTTGTAATTTGCACTAGTGGAGTAAGTCAGACATAGCAGGTGAATGTCAACCTTGAAACAAACAAATTTTTTATGAAACCTCTGTTTTGATACTACTTTTATTTTTAGTCATCATAACTTACAGTGAATGTACATCAGTGGTTAACTCAAGAATAGCCTTTTATTAATCATTAAAAATACATATTTTAAAATTATTGGAGTATTTATACAAGAAACTTCTCAACATTCTTAAGAGTGTTACAAACTTTTTCATCTTTCATTCCTGTGTAATAATTTTCAGAAATATCTTGGTCAGATAGCATATATGAGGACAATAAACTCTAAAGATCAAGAAAAGCTAATCAATACCAAGTTAATAACAAGTTATTCCATTTCCTTTGGCGTTTACAGAGAAAGTATTGGTCTGGCGTTTCAGTATTTCAGCTGGTCATCTAAACCTAGATTACCCACGTCAGTTCTGTTCTCTATTTACACTTGCACTATCCTAGTAGTCCCTAGGCAGGGAATGTTTACCAAAAGATTTTCACAACAAGAAAGCAGACTCTGGTCTGATTATTGTCTATTACTGTCTTCCATCCTACTAGATCAATATAAACCTTTAGAAATTAGTGGGTCAAGAAAAATAAAATACAGGCCTCCTGATTTTTGCATTCAAAAAAAATCAGAAATTAAACAATATACACTGGCAAACTCTCCATCTTTTCTGTTCTAAATGAGATGTTATATGTCCATACACATATAACAGGTATAAAGACTTACACCTGTACACAGATTGTGGATCGCCTCTCTCTTAAGTTGTTAATAATTTTATAGGGGGAAAACAAAACAAAGCAAAACCAAACAAAATAAAACAAAACAAAACGAAAATGAAAAGAAACCAGCATCAGATGAGTTTTTCTAACAAAACATCTAAATGAGAGGGGAAAAAAATCTAGCTCCAGCATCAGATATTCTTTTGGCGTCTAATGTTAGCATTAAACTTCACATGGGGAACTTTTATTTCTTTTATTAAATAAAATTCATACAAAGTCTGCTCAGGGGAATGAATAAGAGGCATTAAACACGAACACACTAAGAGCCAAATTTTCAGTGTCTCAAAATTCCATCCAAGGACTGTGTACACACTGTCTTTTGCATCCTCAGAACCAATGCTTGGAGAAGAAGTTTGGTTACTCACGCATGATGCTATCAATATTTGCACAAAACTGCCCATCTGTGTATGCAAAGATACCTTGGGGTTCATTTGTGTACTGGTTAAAGTAATTCACTTTATTCATTGGTTAAAGTTATTCACTTTAACCCAAATACTCTTTTGGAATGTATTTCCATTTTTTGAATCCTACCCTTCACTACAAGGAGTCTGCTTCACTTTGTCAGAGCCCACCTAATTCGCCATCCTGCTGCAGGGATAGGAAAGATATCATGCCACAGCTAAACCAAATAAACATTCCTCACTCTCTGGAGCCAACTGGGACAGCAACGTTGGTCTTTTGCAGATATGTACCCAGAAATGGACAGTTTCTCATCCTGGCATGAACTCAATGTAAAACTCAGATAGGATTACAGTGTCTGCTTCTGGGAGAGCATATCTATGGCACACACTGCCTTTCATGGCTCAAATTTTAGCCTTCAAAACATCTTGTGTGAATTGCTGAACACAGGACTAATGGCTGGGAATCCTTTTTTGACTTTCTAACAACCAACTAATCTGTCATCTCCATGTACAATATTCAGCTGATCTAACTGCCTTAGCCAGTCGTACTGCAAATGTTGGGTTTGGTACTGAAGTCCTTTTAAAATCCACCATGTATTTGAAGTGACATTATTATTTGTGCTAGTGCAGTTTTGCATTGTCTAAATACCACAACAGGCAATTTTTCTCATAAATATATTGTATTTTTTTATCATCTACTCTGCTCTTATATTTTGAAAGGATACAGGCAATTAGAGATTTCAAATGAATTAAAATACCATACATTCATATCATGAATATACTGCTCTTAAAATAGTATGTGTTTGCTTCAGTTTTACCTGAGAGGTATTTTTATTCTGTATGGTCAATGAAACAAAAAAGAAACAAAACCATAGCAAGAGTCTTGCTGCTGCAAAAGTAGACAAGAATATTTGCCTTTTCGTCATATGTAAAGGTAGAAAATTATTTAAACCTACTGTGTCTTCTAAAGCTAGGCTATGTCACTTCAAGACACCTTTACCAAAATCTTGTTTTTTCATCATAACCAAGGTTTTGACCTCAGCTAAAAGTTTCCCTTGTAACTTTTGCTGTTTCAACTCAAATTCAGTCTGTGTGAGCCAATATTCAAACAAAAACTACAAGATAAAAGTATCACTTTTATGTTATAAATCATGTTTTTTCCACACTGCAGGAATCTTTGGACCCTGTCTCAGTGACTATTTCAATGCATCTTATGTCTTTGTATCCCTGACAGGTACTGAGTACATCCTTATTTGAAGCCACACACTGTCTTAATTATATCACAGACTCAGATGTTTCATGCTTCTTTGCAGACACTGTTACTGGGGATGTAATTGGACTGTAGGCACACAGATAAAACCCAATAACGAATCCTCTTTGGGTGCTCCCCAGGATGTTCTTTTATACCATATGAATACTCTTTTCATGGTCTGTTTATCTCAGGCTTTTCTGAAAAAATAAGTGGAGAGAAAACACATCTTTGGGTACGATTTCAATCTCAGATGAACTCGGCACAAATTTTCACAAATGCAAGCATATTAGGTTATTAAATACCTTTTACATCTTTTATGTTTTGCCAAAATTCAGTCAAATTAACTGTGCATGGCTTGAAAGGTTTTGAAGACACGCATATATATGTGTATACATGTCTCATGTATATGTAAATGCATCTACATTTATTTAAGTACTTCGTGCAAAGTTTTTTTCTCCCAAGTATACTGGAATTTGTCCTTTTAGTTTCTTTAGTATTATAGAACATGTACTATATTTTCCTACAGTTGCTATATAAAATATATATTACTGAATATGAGACAATATCTGTTAAACAGGATATAAAGAACACAAATAGACACTCTCCTCAGCTAGGCATGGGATATATTTGGACTTTTGCAAAGTATAGTTTGTGAAAAATAAATCTAATCCTATTGTTTCCAGTATGAAAGCTGTTACTGTTTATCTTTCTGTTTTCTCCACAAGCTTCGCTGCTGTCAACTCTACGGCATTGTCCTCCAGAGGAGAAGTTAATGAAACAAATGAGAACGCATATTACTTGAAAGGATACTGCACAGGACACTCACAGAAGTGGATTAACTAATGGGGAAGAAAACCTGCACTTGTACTTTTATAAATCCAGCCCAGCAGGCATAGTATAATATTCAAATTATTTTCTCTCTTTCTCACTCTCTCTCTCTCAACTATTAAATTTTCCTATATCATGCACATCCTTCCTATAGCCCATCTTAATGAAAATATAAACTCATGAAAGAAATCACGGCAAGCGACATGCATTTGATTTGTAAAATTGGCAGGACTACATTACAGATGGCATAAGTATTTTCTTGTCCGTGAAGCTTCCTACCTTGGGAAGCTTAAAGAACCATCTCAACACCCTTGTCATGTACTCTCCTGTCATGAGATTCAGTGTAGCTTTTGTAAATGTAAATGTTCATGATTAAATAATGTATAGTAAGATGCTGAAGTCAACAATACCTACAACAGTACCAATGTGTTGTGTTCCCTACTAAATTACTAGTCAATGTGCTACATTACTGAAGGAGAATAATTTTGGTTAAAAACTAAGAAGGCTTTAAAAGTATGTTTTAGGTCATTTGCAAGACTGCAGTTACTGTGATGAAGCACTGCTAATCCTGTTTCTAGAGCCATGAATACAGAACTACCAACCTCTTGTGTTGGTTATGCAACCTCTTTTGCCCCCCTTACCTCTCTGACCTGTTTTTTCACCTTTTCTTCAATCCCATCATCAGCTGGGCCCACTGCAGACAATTTAAGATTTCTCAGCCTCTACTTCATGCTGACATGGCATGAGCTGGCTCTAATACAAATATTTCTATGCTGGTCCCAAAAGGCAAGACGTTTGCCAGTGGGAGCAAAATAAAATTTAATGTATTTTCTATTAATACGGGGCAGCCTTGATCCCCTAAGCTTAGGGAAGCCCCAAGGCTATGTCAATTTGTATGAAAGTCTCAATAAGCTCCCAGGTACTTAGAGAATGCATGAAATAGAAAGAACCTTTGAAACAGGCTATACTTGCCACATATCTTCCTGCATCCATAGGTGGAAGCAGAGAAGGAGCTTTGCTCAGGAATGAAGATATTTTACTGGTCATCTGTAATTTGTTTTGTTCTCCTAAAAGTACATGAACAATAGGGTGGTCAGCCCTTGGTATTTTTTCTGTCATTAAACAAATATGATTGAAATAAAACTAAACCAGCATCCTGTCACTGCCTCTAAATAAGTGACATAAGTGATATCTAAAAGTATGAGATTTCATTTTTAGTAGTCCTTCATCACTTTTTTTCCCCTATTTTCCTGTCTTTTTCTGATACCACAAAAAAAGAGTTATCTATTCTCTTTCACTAATAAAGGAGAAAGTGACTTATCAAAATGTCTTTTTACATGATGTTTACTGTTATAAATCAGTAGGATTTTATTTCATTTTGTTTGATTTATCTATGAAACCTTTGTTTTGAAGAGGTTTCATTCTCTGCTAGGCATAAAATGTTCTTTTCATTTATGGTCAGTGAAGAGTTTGGTTTTGTTTTTCATATCCGACATGCTTTTGCATTCTGGTATATTAAGTACCTTCCTAATTTTTTCTTTACTTTTGTGAAAATAATTTTTTGTAATGAAACCTAAAGTGACTGAAGACTGTGATAGTAAATATATGTACTATTTATACATAGAAAGTGGTGTTTTTTAAATGGCAGAAACCAGCTCCAAGTGGCAGTCTTCACAACAGAATAATTTTGTCATGGAATGCTGATGTCCAGGTTCAAAATGAAAGAGCCAGAATGAGAAAAGAAGGAGGGAAAGAATATATGAAGAATACTGGCAGCAACCAACTGGTCTTCTGTAGTGTTCAAATGCAGAAGTTATCATGTATAAACAGTAAAGTTACCAATGCCCCCCATGCATTACTTTCAAAAAATAAGCCAAGAAACAGTAACAAGTCAGGAAGAAATATTGTCTTTGCACAGCATATATGTATTTAAAACATCACCTCGCACCTCTTATGGCTATCAAACTGAGCACATGAAAAGATTTGTTCCTCAGAAACACCTGAAAGTTTCTGATTGGAAATTTTAAGCTGAAGTCATTGAGGAATTGGGACATTTTTCATATAGAAATTCAGACCTAATAAGTTTTCAAGCTGCCTTGCAATTGCTTCTGGTTTACGAAGCTTTTTGTGTTCTATGCAATTTCATTCATTTACCTCTGCAGTTCTCCATGCCTAAGCAAGCAGTTACATAGTGCTGTTAGAATCTGAAACTTCCCAGTTGAACTAATCTCAGAATGCGTCCATGCTCCCTCTGCTCTTGGCATTTTAAAAAATTACTCTTTTGCTGTGCATTGTGACTTTATTAGAGAGGTACCATCAATTATTTTAAATTGATTATTGTCTAGTTTGGCTGATTCTGACATCTCATCTGATGTTATATGCCAATAACTTTTAAAAGTCTCCTCCAATAATACAGACTTAATGGGCAAGAGACAAGTGTAGACAGGATGTCTCAAGTTCTTTTATCACACAAAAACATTGATTAAGCTGGTTGAATTTGAATGCTCTAAAATGAAGATTAATTTGTCATAATAACAGCAGAATTTTCAATCTCAGGAAGAAGGAGTAGGAGTGAATTAAGTGATAACCCAAATGGCCTTAGTAACAAAATTACCTTTTTTGCATTTTACAGCAGTTATTTGCAGCTTCAGTCATTTTCTACTGAAAGCTCACAGGGGTAGATCATCAATAGCTCCACTTGGAAGAAAGGGAAGCAAGTGCTCATATTGGGATGTCAACACAACTGCTAAAATAATGTTGAACTATCAAAAGAAGAGCTTTTATCTCTGCACTCTAAAATCATGTACCTGGCCTGTCAACACAGAAGTGGATTTTTTTATAAACATGTGCTAACCACTTAATATGGATTCCTTCACAGGTGTGATAAAGATGAAAACAGTAGTGAGATATCTTTATCCACATGATCAAAATAGTCAATAATTAGAGCTTGCATATATCTAGTATTTCAAAAGATACTGCAATCTACAGGACGCATTTTTAAGCACATTTTTTGCTGTATATTTTTGGTACGCTCAATTTGTTTGCTCTCCCACCACTGCATTAGCTTGGATGACAATTAACCATTGGATTACATAAGTATATATATTACAGATATATTAGTATATTAGCATTAACTAGTAAATATACATAATATATCTTAAATATTGGATATTAAGCATTCATAAAATACATACCATTAGATACATATATATTATATTTATGCCATAATTGAATATATACGACAATTTCAGCTATGGTTATTGTATCTTCTTGTACTCTTTATTTTCCCTTTTGCTCTAAAGAGTAATCAAAATAAGGTGAGGAAGGTAAAGCATTATTATGCAATTTCAGGGTATTTTTAACCACACAGCATTATATGATGTCAGAATTTCTCAGGCTGAAAGATATACGTAAAAATTATCTCTGCTTCTCACACAACTACATAAAACTAAACCAGGAGCATAAATGTGATGAAGAACATTGACCAGATAGTGTTTGAAGTCTGATGGGCTTAGTGCTGTGGGGAGTCTGTTCCAGTGCCCAGCCGCCCTCTCAGTGAGGAACCTTTTCCTAACCTCCAGTCTCAATTTTCCCTGACACAGCTACCACTGGTCACCAGAGAGAGGAATCAGTACCCCTCCAGCCACTGGCACTCTGAGGAACTTTGGACCACTTCTTTAGATGAATCATCTCTCCTCTAGTCATCCTACTGCAAAAGTACACACAAACACACATGTACATACACACACACACAAAAAGGTTATTTCAAGGTTGTAGTCCAGGGTGAGTTCAGAACTTACGTTTCTTACTAGTTCATTCACAAGACTGAACATAAATGGAGCAGTGCCTTAATGGAACAGTCTTCAAATACAAAGAACAGAAGGTGACAGATAGGCAGGCAAGCTGTTTAAATAGACACCCTCTTTGGAAATCACACAAAAGTTTAATCTTGGGACAAGTCAGTGCTGACCAAAATGAATAACCAGGACTCTCTAGCAGAATTCAGTAACTCACGTCCTCTGTGGGTCATCACAGAAGGTTACCTGTTACAAATGCTCAGCAATAGATCTAGAAGACAGGATAAAAACCTCGGTATTTATGTTAATACAGTGATAATTACATGCCTTAGACACAGCACAAAGGAGGTGGAAGTGCCTGAGCTGATAGAGACAGCAGTCTTACCAAAGGCCTTGCACAGTCCAGTCTGTCACGCCAAGATCAGAATGTTACCTTCTCAGAGCTTCACCTTCATACAAATTTGTCACTTGTGTAATGCTGAGGTTTACTGAGCTTAAACACTGTGAATTGTATGCTAAGAACATAAAATAAAACTTTGGACACCTTTCCCTCCACTCACTGTACAAAAAGAAAAAAAAGAAAAAAAGAAAAGAATACAATTCAGCCCTGGTTCACCGAACAAACATGTAGATATGCATATCTTAAATTAAAATGCCCTTTGTTGCAGAACATCATCCACTGCAGCATGAATGGGTTCTATTGCAGTCATCATGCAGTGGATCTGTAAGAAGCACCCACTTCTAAACGTTCATGGAAAAACATTATTATGCAGAGTCACAGGTCATTATTATGCAAACACAAGCTCAGGGATAGTGAATAAAGCAGAAAGAGGGCCTTGATATCATTTCAGGTGCCATAATGTCATACTTGTTCATATGCACTGGGACTCTACAATTCAGAGGAGAGGGCATTGAAATCCCTGCCTTCAATGCAACCTAATTTAGAGACTTTTAAAGCAATGAGTGTAGATTCACCACCAGGGTGACAGGGCAACAGGGACAGTTTTGGAGCTCTGCAAAGTGTAATTTGAACAGCCTCCCAGCAGAATGCATATCACTGTTTGTAACAGCTCCACTGCCCTGACACTGCTCAGGCATTGTGCACTTCAGCTTTATTTCAGAAGGGCAAACAACTGTGTATATCAGTCAACTACATTCCTTTTTCATTATTATATTGTACCTCATTGAAAAACTGGGAGCCATCTAAAATAAAATATTAATTTGCCATCTCATTTCCCAAATCTCAGGGACAATATGGCCCTGAAGTTTAAGGATTATAGTGATTCAAGTTATGAATAAAAATAAAATGGAATTTTGCATAAGGCATCGTTTCCTAATGCACTTACTTTATCACCTTTGTCATCTATACTGAATGCAATGACAAATAGGGAGTTGTGTGTCTATCTATCCCTTATTTAAATAGACAGAGTACTTATGCAGGGCAGGTCAAAAAAGTCAGTGTTGGACCCTGCAGAGAAATACTTTATGTATGCAAATAGATCTGCAGAGTGTTTACAGTGTTACACCAGACTCGACTCTGACAATTCTGGCACTAGTACCTTGGCTTCAGAGATATTACTCCTGATTTATCTGCACATAAGTGATATAAGAATCAGATCTGCTCTATTCCTTTATATAAAAAATCTACTTTTGGTCCTCCAGTTAATCTATGCAGTGAGTAGTTCAGTTTTACTGTTTTCCTAGATAATAGTGACTTTTATGCAGTTATCAAGCTTTCTCTGAAAATCTTTCATCAGGTGACTTGAGAATCCAGAGTCAATGCGCTAGAAATTGCACCTGCATTATTCTTTTTTAGTTTCCTCATTTTCGAGGGAAAACATTCACTTGGAAATAATTTACATATTTGTCTCAATTCCTGTGAAGGCACCATCTATTTCCCCTGTACCTTTATGAGGATTATCTAGCACACTATCAGAAGTAAAACCCACATAAAACAAAACTGACATTTACTTGACCTCATGATAACAGTGATCACAACATCTGTTCATCCTAAATCTTTCATTTTGCCGTTTTCTCATATGCTGATAAAATTAAGATAAGCTGTATACACCTCTCTGAGGTAACCAACTACCAAATCACTTAGGAATGAGACCCTCAGGTTAATTTTAGAAATATTAACCAGCAGCAGGCAGCTTAGTCCTAGAGTTTTATAGGTCAAAAACAACCTCCAACTAAAAACTAACAAGGTTCTAGTGCAGCACACACATTGATTGATTACAATTAACAGAAACTGCGCTGAAAAGTGGATATTCCTACTCTGAAACAGCTTCAATTTCCAGATGGTCTTATTAAGATGTAGCCTCGAGTATTGCTAATTACATGACTGCAGTCTTTGGACCCAATCCTCAGATGGCACAGAGTCTCACGGCTAGGATAGTGCTCTTTATATTTAAACAGTATTTAAATGAGGAAAAATCTTACAAATTCTGTTCTTCCTTGAAGGAATATTAACTTTTGAAGTAGTTTCTGCTCGCTACTGACTCATATGGGAAAAAGCAAGGCGTCAAAATCTCCCAGACAATTCTTCCTGAAATGCTTGTGTGTGCACAGAGACATAAAGAGGTAACATAGTTCAAATACTATGTACTTAAATTCACCAGCTGTTATATCATGTTCAGTTCTTACACAGTGCCGTAAAAAGTAGCACCGGCTTCATCACTGAGAGGACTCTGTACTTCATATCTCTCACAATATAAAGTTTTAGCTTTCTGTCTTCTAGATGTGCTTTTTTTTATGTTGTTGTTGTTTTTTGTTTGTTTGTTCAGTTTGGTTTTTTTGTTGTTGTTTTGTTACTGCCTCAGAGTCTAGAAAATCCACAGAAACGTTATTTGAAGGATTTATCAGCATGGGGTTGGTTGTGGGAGGTGGGGGGTGGAAGGAATGTAATAACCATATTTCTGGGGATTGTCCCATAATGGAAACACATAAAATTAGTACAGGGAATCTGAAATTAAGAACACAGAAAGACCTCTGCAGACATCTGCAGGAGGACCGGGTCAGCCACAGGTGCTGTAGGTGACTCTGGCAGTCATCCTTAGCCACAGATAAAATGAAGATGTACCTGTAAGAACTCACCAGGGCTCATTAGATATTTCAAAGCTAACTAAGAAACAAAGGCAGACAAGAAAAATTCTCATATGTGTAAGTACACTCTTACTCAAGTTTGTTGTAGTTCAGTTTTCTTGTTAATCACTGTCGTGTTATCTATAGTTTGAAAGAGTCTTTTATAATGTTCCTGATCTGTAAGAAAAATAAGTAATCTAACAAGCATCCCATTTCTCTGTGGTCACTAGGATGTTCAGCTGCTCTTGCAATACCCTGTGCAACAGTTCATTTTTCTAGGATATGCACAAAGCTTTTAGGAGCTGCTAGTGGAGGAGGGAGGAAAGCATCCTACATGGACAAGCCTTAATCATGTACAGTTCCAAGTACTGTGGAGAAATTGCCTAAACCCTCAGGGTTTATGCAAGAGATTTCTAAGAGCACTCTTGGCAAACACGGCATACATGAAATCACATAGGTCACACTGAATTTTGTGGTTTCTTATCATACACAGAGCAATGACTCAGTACTCATGCTTTTCAAAGCCTAACTTCAGTAGTCTCGAGTATTTCTTTCCTGTTTTAAATAGAACAGTCTGGCTTACAGTCATACCAGAGAATTCATAGCCAGATCTGCCCTAAATCCCAGCAGCCTGGGAGTTTGTTTCTCTCTGTCCTTATTCCCCTGAAGGACTGCAATTTCTGTATTACCATTTTCATTGATGGTTGCAGCTTTAATGAACAAGATGACTCATCCAGTGTTTAATCTACTACAGTATCAAGTTTTAGGACAGAGAAGCAAGAATTTATTTCTGACTTGCACACTGTAAAGATAGTGATAAATTCTAAATTCTTTATCATAGGTAAATGGTATTTCTTCCACTCTCTGTCATAGTTAAACCAACTGTAAAGGAGCGGTATTATAGCCTCAAAAAGATCAGAGGCAGCCTGAAAGCTCCAGCTCAGTAACATGTGTAGCTAATTGTTATCTTTTTGTTTCTACAAGCAAACTATTTAGTACTGCCTCTAATACAGAAAATTAAAGTCTATATATAAAAAGACGATACGCAAAAGCCACCCACATTTGCAATAAAGCAAATTCGATTGATCACTATATGTGTTGCGAAAGAAAGATTTGTTTGTGGTAATTATAGAAAAATATAACCTTCCATGGGCAGAGAGTAATAAAATGTGAATAAAAATATATATCAGAGCACAAAATATGCAGGAATACTATTGCAAAGTGTTTAATAAGTTACCAAAGTACCCTTCCTGGCTGCTTTTTCCAATATTTCCTAATCATTTGGAGGTTTTTGTTTACATATTTATTTCCATCTGGAACAACTGTTGCTATTAAGGAAAGCAGGCCCAGAAGAATACCTTCTGTAAAGAACAGATATCCTTCCACCCTGATGTATTTCTCTCAAAAAATAAATAAACAAATCGTTAACTGATGAACAGGTATTTAGACAGGATCCATTTCTTTCCCTTGTCAGGTAACTGTCCCTGGCTTTGATTCATTTCTTTTCACCTCTTAATGCTCTTTCCTGCACTCACAATAAAAAAAAAAGCCTGCCAATTGTTCTTATGTTTCCATGTACTGGCTATGGATAGTGCTGGCTGGAAAGTTGTTAAGTGTTTAACACCTCAAAGACTTTTTATACTCAGTTTGGATTTAATTTTCTACTTAGGAACATATTCTTCTGGTTTCCAATGTGAAAAAAAATACAAGTATACACTTCTGCTTCCATATATGTAAATTAAATAGAGGGCTGAGGTGCCTAAAGCACTCCCTCACTTTGCTTTAAAATTAAAGCCCATATTAATGTCCACATAAGGGAGAAGAAGATATAAGATGTTCCTCCACTCCCCTACATGGTAGATTTGCTCATGTGGGGAAGACAGGAGCATCTCAGGCTGATACTCCTAAATTACTGCAGGGAAAGGGAGAGTGGTTACTTTGGAAATGCAGATACATTGTCAAATTTTGGCTTTCACTTTTCTTGTATAACAAGCAACACAGTGTTTCTATACTCACAGAATAACGTCCTCTCCCAGCAACAGAAAATGAAAAAGCAGACAAGCCAGTAAAATAAGATCAAGAGTGATCTCAGATCTATACTTGCATTGAAATATAATGTGAAAACACAGAAGCCAAGGTAAGTTTTTAAATTAGTTTTTAAAAGTTTCCCCGAAAAAATTGATTCAAATGTTGCATTGAACATGAATCTTAAGCTAGGAATCTAATGCAACTGTCCCTGTTATTCACTTATTCACTGTCATTTTATCATGCTTCAGGCTAGCTTTTTTTTTTCTTTTTTTTTTTAATCTGTTTTCGATGTTTGAAAGAGTTCTACATGGCTGTGAGCCACAGAGAAAGAGATCTGATTATAGGCGAGCTTGGCAGGCCTCATATCTGAATGCAACATCAGATATTGCGGCAAATAAAAAATTCAGCACAATGGATATCAATGCAGAAAGATTCAGGGTCATGGCTAAAATGTCTCGTGGGCAATGCAAGGTCACCCCAAGGCTGCTGTGACCCTGTGTGTCTGCAAAAGCTGAGTCCTTGGACAGAGCAGCGCAAGTCCAGCAGTGATTTTTATTCCTGAACTCAGATGTCAGGCGGCATGAGGAGATTCACCACAAAGATTTCACTTCATCTTTCTCCAGAACTATTAATTTTTCCCCGTTGTTAATGTTCTTTTCTGGTGTTTCAGCCTGCTTTGCTAAAATCACCAGAGTACAATGCGGACTAGTGTACCAATTTCTGTGGTCAAATACTAGGCAATTTGGGGCTGTCATGGATGGCAAAAGAAAATAGTTGTGAATTAAAGTCTATACTTCATGTAGAAAGTTGCTACAGAAAAGTAGTACAATCTCCATTTCCTTAACATTACTTACGCAGTATGAACAACAAGAATTTTTTTAAGTAATAGCTTCATTGCACTACAAGTTTTTAGATTGTTCTCTTGGCCTCAGACAGCTTGATAAAATTTTGGGGTTACTTTAAAAAAAAAAAAAAATCCTGGGAGGATATTACTTTTGAAATGTAGATCCAGCACAGGTGAATGATGATTAAACTAGAGTCCACATGCCTGGATCAATGTTTTGCTCTAAAGACAATGCAAGCAATTTATATGAAAGGAAAGAGAAAAGCAAAACAAAACAAAAAATCTCTTCAGTGGATAATACCTGTCAGTATAAACTTTATAGCATACAAATAAAGGCTGTGAAAGCTAGAAAGAGTAGCAAATAGATAAATTACATGCAGGAATCTGTCTTTATGCTTCTGGAACCTTACTGTAGTTTAAAAAGGATCTATTACCAACATTTTGCTGTTCAAAATCTTTAGAAATTTCATCAGGCTTCAACCCTTAGGATTACTATTTTTCTTACAGCTTTCAAACACCTTTTCCTTGGTGATTTATTTTGTGGAAATCTGATAGAAGAATTTATACTCTTGTATTAGACATTTAAAACACCTTCTAAGAATGTCTTCTAAATATAAGTTTGTATGCAAATCTAAGAGGAAAATTATATAGAATAATGGTTTCCATCCATGTTAACTTCCTTTTTTCAACCTCTCATCACTACTTGGGTGCATTTTGAGTTAGAGAAAAAGCCTCAGTCTACACATGTAAAAAGGTGAATAACAATACTTCTTAGCTGTTTTATTTAATGACATAGCTTTTGCCAGAAGAAAGCCAAATGCATTCTGAGTCTAAGGGCAATGTTTTATGCATAAGATTAATCTTTTCTTTTTTACCATTTAAGTTTTTTACTATTTCTACTAAACTGCAGTTTACTACCCTTGTTGCTACTCACTTAGATAAACTTTTCACAGTGAAGTGGAAAGAAAAAATACATACCTACAGTGGACAAGTTATGCTTTCCAATAGGTGTTTTAGAATTTTGACTGTGACCATGAAGAGGGAAATTTTAAGGTAGAGTGTAATTACTATTTCCTTTCACAAAACTAAGGTACCAATAAATAAACCCCACAAAACCAGTAAATCACACCATGAAGAAAAAGGAAACAATAGGTGTAAGTTTTTCACTGAATGTAAAGAGGCTAGACATCTTCAGAAAATCAGTCTTACTACATTTCCCTGCACACTTCATAGTGATAACTTATCTAAATTTGTAACAATGCTATCTCCTAATTTCCAGTAATTTGATTTTGTATTTTTAAACTGCTTGCTTGAAAGGCTTCATGAGAAGATTAAATAAATGTCAACACCTCATACAAAATAGAGATGATTTATCTCTACTTGACCTGTATTTCTCTACTTGATCTAATTGCATAGAAATCTGATGATTACAAAAACTTTTTCAAGAAAACTAAATTACTACAGTTTATATATATATATATATGTATAGAATATTATATACACTTCAAGAGATAAAGAAAAAAGCCCAAGGTAAGAATTTTTTGGGTGATCCTTGAGAAAAAGTTGGTTTATATGTATTAATATTGCTCTGGAGGTTTAGTTAATTATTTCTCATAAAGTAGAAATAATATTGGAAATGTAACTGGATTGAAAAGGTGATTTCTTTTGTTTGCTTTAGTAGCTGCCTTCACTTTGCCTTGAGACTTTACAGCTGTGTGTGCAGTCCATAACCTGTGCCTCCTGCACATTCCTGTAGTTACTGAAAGGATGTGTAGTCTAATTCATCCTATTTATTACTGCTATATCTGAATGCCCTATGGAAATTACAGAAAGCCAAATGTAGGTTTAAAAAAGATACACCTTTACTTCCTTTTCTTGCACAGTTTTTTGTAGGGAGCTGTCTGCAACTTACATTGGTTTCTCTTCACTCTGCCTTTGCCTTTATCGTCATTTAGCTACTCTTCCTAGAAATAGCAATTAGTAGAAAGACTGCTATGTAGAAGTAATGTTTACATTTCTTCCTGGGCATCTTTCATGTCTGTAGAGAGAGAAGTTTCATGTCACAGTCTAAGAATGTCTCTTCTTAAGAGAACACTAGTGCCTTTCTTTCCCCTGTTGCTGGTGGGGGCCTTTGGCTTCTCCAATGAATCTTGAGAGTCATGAGTTAATTCCGTGAGACAATCTGCTTTCAAACCTAATGAGACCCCTGAAGATCAAGATGAGGAACTGGAATGTGTTCATTACCAGGACCTGAGGGTAATAGATTTTATAAGCAGATTTTATAATCATTTTAATGATTAGTGTGAACTTGAAATTGCTGAAAGCTGTTGTACCTGATGCCATTGTCTTACCAAGGCACTTTGAATTTGAGATTACACAAAAAACAGTGCCCCTTTTGCAGATAGTCCAAAGTGCAAAGGAATAAGCAAGGTATTATTTGATTCAAAGACAAAAAACCAAAAGATTTTTACTTTGAAAAAAAGACTTATCCTCCTTTTATACTTCTCAGAATCTGAGAATAAATTTGTTAGTGTTGTGGTACCAGGAATATAGCCCTTCCAAGGCTGGTGAGATGTTAATTGCATCGCTCTTATATTTTGCTGTACAGGATTTGGCTCCAACACTAGTCAATTCATGTTTTACTTTAAAATAAGGTAGGATCTAGCTGTGGCAATATGGCAAAAATTTACATAAATCAAGGAACTTAGGTATGGTGTGGTTTCTTTTGAAAAACTGTTCCTGGTACCAAAGAAGACTGTGATACAGTTGAATTCTATAAATAAAAGTAAAACATAGTTAGGGTTGCAGCATGAAATACTGAGATCCCTTTCCCATGACGTCTTAAATCAATAAAGAAAATGATTAGGTATGTGTGACAAATGAATTATCACACACATACATTTGGCACTTACAGAAGGTGTTTATAAATACAGCCAGCAGAAAGATTTTCAAGCATTAAGTTACACATATCATTAAATGCTTTCAATATTACTGTCATTTACTGCAGCCTACAGATGGAAAATTAAGAAGGAAGAAGGCAAAAGTTGTCTAACTAAAGAAGAATGTGGTTTACTATTGAAATACTTAAATTGTGGAGCTATTTTACCTTCTTCTTCATTCTTCTATAACAATATTACATCAGCCTTTCTTTTCAGAATATTTTCATTCTGTGGTCTCAATGCAGACTTTAGTCAGGAATTGCTCTAATGAACTCTAACTTGAATACAACAGGACTTGGCTACTTAAAATCAAGAACATGATACTTTATTCAGCCTGGTCCAAACCACTTTCTCTGTAGGAAAATGCTCTCATTTACCAAACATTCTGCTTCTGTTTTCTTTTTCCTTAAATAATTTTTAATGTTCCAGGAAACCCATTTTACCCAGTGTGGTCTTTTCAGATTCTTCCACAAGCTCTTAACTTTGTAGTCTTTGAGGGCTATTCCTGCACAATGAGTCTTTGGAGTAATAGGACTCTCGTCATGAGTCACCAGAAAAGTTAGCTATCAGAGAGCTGGGTTTAACTCTGTGAACTGCTAAAACACAGAGAAAGATAAGGACATATGAAAAACTGCTGCACATCCCAAAGGAACACAGAGCAGAAATCCCATGCAAATGTGCACTGAATCAGGCAAGATATCCACCTGGATTCATATGGCCAGATGGACCAATTCACACCTGGCCGCAGCACACAGACCATTCAAGAGATTCTGCTACATTCAAATATTCTTAGACACATAATTGACACACTGGTTGTCTCAATACAAAATCAGTTTTAAAATATGTCTACATTTGGGACACCTTAAGACCCAGAACCTGACAATAGATCCATGTAGGACTGAAATGTTTGATTTGCTCGCCATCTAGCTCAAGCTTAAACTCCAGTGGTATTACACAGTTTCCATATTTTGTGTAATTCCAAATACGTCACAATCACACTTTTTGGTTCAGTGGATCAACTGAGTGTCTTCAGAACATTCTTCTTGATTCATACTTTTGAAAATACAGGAGACACCTAGTTACAGCCAAGGGAGAAAGAGCAGGACATTCCTGTAAGTTGTGGTGGCCACTCACATATGATCAAGAGACAGTCTGTGCAGGAAGACAAAATACAGATAAAATACTAGAAGATGGGAATGTAACAGAGCAGTGACAAAGCTTGTTGGAAGGCTGGGTGTTAGAGATCCAGGTGAAGTTCAAGGAAGTTAAAGAAACCAATAAGCTTTGTAATAATTTAACAGAAGTCTGGAAAGAAGAGAGAAAGATAGAAAGAAATAAATAGAGAAAGAAAGAAAGATAGAAAGAGAGAAAGAAAGATAGAAAGAAAGAGAGAAAGAAAGAGAGAAAGAAAGAGAGAATGAATGAAATAAAGAAAGAAAGAGAAAGAAAGAGAAAGAAAGAAAGAAAGAAAGAAAGAAAGAAAGAAAGAAAGAAAGAAAGAAAGAAAGAAAGAAAGAGAAAGAAAAAAGAAATACAGAAAGAGAGAAATAAAGAAAGAGAAAGAAAGAGAAAGCAGTTAAAGCAGTAAAGGGACAAAGGAGTCTGTCTTTATCCATCAACACACTGAAGTCTTAATACAAATTAAAAAAAAAAAAAAAACAACAGAAAGGGAAATCCATCCATTCATGTATTTATAATTCCAAAGGATCTTTGAAGAGGTCATTTGTGTCCTCACTCCAGAAAAAATACAAACCTCTTTAGTAATCACTAACTGCCAGGTATGAGTGTGAAATTCCTTATTAAGTGCCAGAAACTTACATAAATAATGGTTGCATGGTACAGCAACACAAGTTATGAAATCGTCCCCTGAAGATTAAGGCCTATGGAAGGCATTGAAGAGAAAAGTTAGAACCAAAAGCACAGAAGAAGAAAAGAAATCTATGCCACTAACTGTAAGGACTTTCAGTACTCTGAAGAAGAGGTGTTCCCAACAAGAACTATAAGGAAAAACTAAGGCTGTCTCTTGCACAAGTTTTCTAATCCTAAAGAATGATGTCCTAAACCTGCTAGGCTGTGCAGAAATGTGATGAATGTGTGATGAAAATGTATTTGTGTCTTGACCACTAGCCTCATGCTAAAGTATAGCAGCATTTTCCCAGGTCAAGGCAATATAAGTTTTCAATACCAATACATTTCCACTATCTTTTGTGAAAAATACATTGGAAGACAAATCTGTATGTGGCAAATAGCTGAATTGATTGTGTAGCAATCCATTCTATATAATTTTAAATTCCTCCAATATTTTACTATTTTTAAATACAATCCTTTGAAGTATCTAAAGTGTATCAATATCATATTGTATGGTTTTCTGAAAACTGTGTTCCCAGAAGATTAGAATGTGTTGATGGTTTTTGTCAAAAAAGCCTAGATTTAAATACAAGTCTTGCAAAATCAAATAGTTTAAAAAATTGTAGGACATATTTTGTATGGGACTAATTATCATGAATTTCAAATAACATTTAGAAGCTAAATTTTTTACTTTTCTTTAGATCGCGGTCACTATAACCTGGAAAAAAAGGTAGCCTGTTGCTTATTAGCTTGACAGTCATCTGTAGCGAAAAATAGGTTGCTGCTGTCAAGGTGTTCAACCTCACTGGAATCAGCTTTGTGCCAAGAACTCAGTGTCTAAGTCCCAGTGGCTTCCTTTGTGTCCTTATCAGGCACTGAAAGCATAAGAAGCAGAGAGTAGTTTTCTCAGGCTTGTAAGAAATAGGAGCACTAACAATAAATAGAATGAACTAAGACATACATATTATCTGTGACTTGAAATCAAAGCACTTCAGTACTTCATTAGGGTGAAGGTTGTCACCCTCCCAGCACATTCATTGAACAACCTGCTCCTAGGTGTTGTCCTATTACCATATCTTGTGAGAACACCAAGGTTACTCACTGTCATATTCAAACAGTGAAATATTTTCTGTGTTTGCCTAGGTCTCTCAATGTTGTTGCTATGGTGTCAAAAAAAGCTTCGATTCCATACGGCATACATACTCGTACTCAACAAAGGATCAGTGGGGAAAACAAAACATGTACTTGTAAGTATTTGAGATTCACAATAGGACCAAAATCTTTGCTAAGTAGATGTAACATTATTATGTTGACACACGGTCAAGCTGAAGGTGAAAAATAATGGTCACAAAAACACCCCACTTATTTTATTGCTATTGTTGATTTGATTAGATTTAAATTAGTTGTCCTCTAACCAATTCTATGAAAAAGTTATCCTAAGTAATTTTTGGTCCAGTTTTCTTTAAGCAAAAGTTTTGTTTAGACCCCTGCCATACCAAGAAATAATAACAATAAAAAGAAACCACAATAAAGCTTTTGCATAGTGAAATGGAACTCAGAGAAAGTGTACAAAATGTCATAGCCATATATTATATATCATTATGAGGTAAATGGGATTTAAACAATCTTGGCTGCTCATCCAAAATGGTTTTACACAACTGCATAACGGTTTGAGGTTTATACAGAAAATAAACATTTGAACTCCAAAAGAATGTGTGTGGTGTTTGTAGCAATTTCACAAAATGTAAAAGAAAAAATGTGGAAGAGCTAAAGATCAGTTCAGTAAGTTAGTTTACCCAACTGTCCCCTGCCAGACAATTTTTAAAAACTTTTCTAACATATTTCTTTTTATCCACTCACTTTGTCTGGCTCCATATGCATCTTCTAAATAGCATAGACAAAGGGCTAGTGATCATTTGGCCATTAAACCACCCGGTTTGTCCCCACATGGCAATCACCAAAATGTTATTGTTTTTAATTCTTGGTGCAAGCCCTGTACAGAGGCCTCCCTACAGCTGGAAGAATGAGGGAAAGAAAAAGACAGAGAATTCACTCATCATCATTATAATTAGAACACGTTATGTCCACTGCCTCTAAGAGCAATTATGCCAAAACAGATGTGTGTGTGTGTCACTGTGTACACAGCCAAATGCACACCTAGTGTTGCACTGCAAGTGAAGGAAAGGCAGTGTTAAGTTTTTGACGACAGGGCAGCTCTTTTCTGATAGAGAACAAAGCATGAACATCGGTAGGTGAATGTTTTTCTCTTTTTCCCGGTGCCTGCCTGTGATCGGCAGAATCTAACATCAAATATATAAAGAATGGATTTTCTACAATTTTTTTAAACCATGGAAATGACAGAAGATGAGGAAAGCTATTAGGGTTTGTTTTTCTAGTCTAATACTAATCTGCAAAAAAGAAAAACCAACCAAATAAACAAACAAAAGAAAAACAAACAAACAAAACAAAACAAAAACCTACCAAAAAAATTTTGCACCTTGACATATTGTCAGACTGGGAAGCATGAAATTTTATTGTGTGTATATAGAAATGTGTGTGTGTGTGTGTGTTTGTGTATGTAACATATTCTTAAGAACATTTTAATGAGGAAAGATGTTTCTGGAACTGAGATAATTACTGTATTGTGATTTTCTTTATGATTCACCTAACTGTGATTCTTTTACTTTGGCAAGATTTACAGATGTTTCTTGGACCCTTCCTCCAAGAATGTTTCTCTTTCATTAGCTGGCTTTCTGTCTTTGCCACTCCCAGCAGCCTCTAGCTAAACCTCAGATCTATCATAAACAGGAGACTGGGTCAGATGGCTGCAAACTAGAATAGTCTGGACATAACAAAGAGGATTTAAGTTGGCAGTCCTGCCATAGGAAGTCTAGCTGTGAAAGCTTCCATTCTGCCCATGTCAGAGTTCACTTCTGTTTGAACAGGCATGACTTAATAACTGTGCCTTGAAGTAGTGCTGTGTGCATTTCTCTTGAGAACTTCTGTGGAATTTTGGATGAAATCAGAATTTATACTGGATCCCTCAGTGGCCAGATTCCTGATATAGCTGAACAAGTAAAATTATTCATCAGCTGTTATTCAAGAAATATTCTATTTTAATACACATTCTTCAAACAGAAACATTGAACAAATACTGCTATATGAATGAAGGGAAGCATTTTTTTAGTCATTACATGAAAATTTCAAACTTGTTTGAATGCCCCAACTTTGAATTGGTCACTGCAATATGGAGGGGGGAGTAGTGTGGGCGGCCGATTGGAGGGGGGGAAGGAAACGAAGAAACCCGCCACAAAACAGAAAAAAAAATACCCAAACCAGAGGCGCAGAAATCATTTCATTGGGACATCAATTCTGGCATCTTAGACCCTGGAGTCATGTAAAAGCAGAAACATTGTTGGTTTCTCAGTGAAAGACTAACTCCAGCTGAAAGAGTGATTCCTACTGGCATCTGAAGAGCCTGTAAAACCTCTTTCAAGGAAAAAAGAACAGACACAATAAATCTCACTTCTTTCCAGCCACACTCTTTGATTGGAAACAGAGGTGCCTATTGCCAGATTCAGTATTTCCTCCTCTCTTACACGTGTCATTGGAGGAAATATAAGGGTGACTGTTCTATATTTTTTCCTGTAAGATTCCTCTGAGGGCTCATGGTAGAAGACAGAAACTCAAAGGACAGGAACATATACCATGTTAGGGTGCTAAGGAATGCAGTCACTATTATCCACAGGAGAGAATAAAAAAAAATTTTCATGTAATCTTGCAAATCAAAGGTGAATCTGCTTCAAAGACAAGCAGACTATTTTGATAAAATATATTGCAGTGAGGAAAAAATGGCTATGCAGTTGACACATAGAGGGATGGAGATTTGGATTCCGAAGACCTTATTTACATTGTTTTCTCAACATACGTTATCAGTTATTCTAAAATAGTCCTTGATTTACACTCTGATACCTGAGAATATTATCCCCCTTAAAAAAACTATGTGTTTGAGTAGAAGATATATGGATTTATAATGTGATAGTATTTTCATTTAGTAAAGATACTTTATTTTAGAGAGAATAAATCCCATGAGATTTCGAGTCTTGTGAGCTAAACAAGCCTGAAAAATATTTGTGTGAGAAATCCATCTGGATTTGAAAAACTGTCAATTGATCATTTTAAATTCTATTTTCAAAATACTATCAATAGCTTTTGCAGCGAACGGGTGTATATCAAAAGAAAGGAGGCAAGAACTCCCAGAAAAACATTTTTCTGTCCTGCTGTTGAGCTCTCAAAAACATCAGCGTAAGAAGACTAAACGTCCTGGGCTCTGGTTCAAATTCTGTCTTTCCTGGCTTTTAAGCCTCTATATTTTAAAAAGCCTCTATATACACCTTCATCTCTTTTCATGTACTACTCTATTCCTTCTGCTTCAGTAATGGTTTTAATTCTATGAAATTAATGCTTTATGCATTTCCCACACAGACACTAATTTCAGTGCCTCTTTCATAATTTTCCCTTTGTATCGTGACTAAGCTTGTTCATTAAGTTACAGTTTTTGCCTTCCCCAAATCCACTTTAAAATCTCATCTATGCTTTGCCACTTACAATAACAGAATGGAAAAATAATTAGTCCCATTGATAAATAAGCAGTAATTAAATGTTTACCGTGTGCATATTCCTCAGCTAGCAGGACACTAATGCTGCTGATATGTTTCCTCTTTTTATTTTCCTCTTCTTCCTTTATTGAGGTGATAATAATAAACTGAGCTGTGACATGAATAACCTCTCAGGGTTTGATTTTGCTGTTTTCGTGGGGGTTCTTGACATTTGAAATACTTCAGTAGCCTGAATATAAAATTAAATTATTTAAATTTCATGTTGTCTCAAGAGGTTAGTTGTACCAAACCCAAACCCTTTTACTGAAAATATATTTGAAAAATTTATCTTTTCTAGATTGCCATGGCCACAATATTCCTTTGATTCAATACTTCTCATCACATGGAACTGCTGGGGTACACAATTGTCCTTATGGTCAAACAGGCTGTCAAAGAGCAAAAAGCAGGACCCTGAGACACACCTTTGAACCACCTGTTTTTCCATTTATATCCTTCGTTTATTACTTAATGAAATTAAGGATGAAAAACCTACAATTTATATTGTTTGTATTGCCAATTAATTTCGCTTTCCTGTGGTTGAACATCTCAAACTTACAGGTATTTATGGACTTTGGTAACATGTTGGGCTATACAATGCAAGAAATAAAGTGCAGCCCACAGAGCATACTGCAAACTGCAGCAAATTATGAACTCTATATCATATTGGAACATATTCCAAAAGCAGCATGAGGCACACTAACTTCTTGTTACCACAGTGATAATTTCTTGGGCTGTATTAATCAATTATTTCTAAAGAACTTTATTACTATTGCTACTTTTAGAATGGACTTAGATTGATCCAAAATTTCAACATGTATCAAATCCCAATTGTGGAAGATGATGTTATGGAACTGGTTAAAACTACTGAAATAATTAATGATGAAATACACATCTTTTGTTTACAAATAGTGTTTTGTTGTTGAAAACAAAGCTGGAAAATTCAAATTGCGGATATCATGAAAGCCCTTTTCCAGTGTCACTCTTTAAAATAAAAAAGTAAACAAGTAACATTAGTGTTTAACCTGATGCAATAATTATGCAAGAGTGTTGGTTAATCCAGCACATAAAATTATAATAGATAAATTATGATAAATTGGTAATCAAATGCGGCAAGGATGGAAGAGAAGATCTGAGTTCATAAATGCTACCATACAGTAGAGTGTACCGTGGTCACCTCCTGATTTATAAGCCAGCAGCAAAGCAATTTCAGAACTATACACATATTTTTAATTCATTCTTGGCAAGATCACTTCTATAGCTGCCAGATGCTCTGCATTTTGCAGTAGCAATCTGAATCTCTTGTCTGTTATAATATTTCCTGCCATGCTAAACATATCCATTCATGCTAAACATCTATATGGTTGTTGATGTGCAAACGAGCAATCCAACAGGCTAAACTGGCAAGAGCAGACCAGGGAAAATATTTTTATTACGGATTTTCAGATGGATATTTTCCGATTTTTCTAAGTAGCTCATCAAGGTAGAAATGCACCACTGCAGGCAGCAATTGCTTTGCCTTTAGCTGAATTGCTTCAATAGCATTTTGTGCCAGATTTCTCCAGAGGTTCATGCTTTTTAAAGCTTGAATCATGGTACTTCTGCCATTGCCACTGCTGGGAAAGCTAAGCAGAGCGAGAAGTGGAAATTGTTGGAGCAGCTGCCACCTGTGCTATATATGATTGAGCAGAAGCTGCTGTCATGTCAATTTTCTGTGCTTTTATATGCCAGGATATATGGATTAACCCAGCCCATCATGTATTTTTTCCAATGTCTCAAAAGGGCTGTGGCCCTTGGACCATTGTTAGTGTTCCAGGGTCATGATGTGAAAAGATCTTTTTAACCCAATAATAAATTTTACTGGTTGTAGCTTTCACTGTAGTTTTCTGAGACAGAAGGAAAATAAGTTGGAAAGCAGAAAAGTTGGAAAACCTTGCCTGAGCCAGGTTTTTCAGTGTTGTAGATTGCATCTTCTGCTGAAGTAATTTAGAAAGTCTCGGCAGTGTCCATTCATGAATAGTGACAAGGCCTTTCAACAGAAATAAAGACTCTATCTAAAGATCATATCTTATGCAGACAATCAAGTTTTATGCCCAAACTCTTGAAATGCTTTTAAAAATTTTATTTTACAAAGTATTAAAAGAGCTGCTTACAAATAGCTTGTATTTAGAAATTTTATCATCATTTACCAGTAGCCAAGGTTGCCAACTTTAAACAACCCCACTTGAAAATCCCGACTTATTGAGGGCTGATTTCTGCTACAGACATAAAACCACAAAAGGAATTTTCTGCTTCCTGATTCATGTTGACACCTGCATATAGTTATTATATCAATCGGAATGGAGCCAGATGAAAGCACTGATGAACTTTTGTATGTGCTGCCTGAAAACATCTACATTTCCAGATTTCTGAAAAATGTAAGCAATAATGTATTCAAGACCTGCTCATAGCAATGTCTGGCTAAACAATGATCACCATGTGTATTTCATTGTCATCTGTAGAAAAGACACAAACAAACCTCTTGATGGAAAACAAATACAAAGACAGGAACAGAATTCAGCTCAAGTGGGGATGACTCCTAGAAAAACAGCTTCAATATGAAAGAAAACATGCCAAACTGCTGGATTTTGGTATTCTAGCTGTTACAAAACACACATCAGAATCTGCAGGCTTCTCTTTGTATGTGGGTGCTAGGTTTCCTGTCCTTTCACAGTGCAAGAGGATGTACAGTAAAATATAAAGCAGAAACATTTTGTTAAAATCACTGATTTTAGCATAATTCACAATGCCATTGAGGGATTAGGAGGATGAATTGGCATAAAAATTGTCTCTGAAACTTATTTTATTTTAAAGAATAACAGAAAGGAGATCATGAAACCATGTTGGGGGCACTGTTTTCCACAAAGAAAGCAATATTAAGACAATCATCAAATCAAGATATTCTACATCAACTCATCCCATTTTCATATTCTATCTCTTCTTATTAATAGAAGAGATACTTCTCACTTTCAAGTTTTTAGTTTTCGAGCGTTAGCATGATACCAATCCATAATCACAACAACAAATATTATTATGTTTGTTCCATGCTGGGATGTGACCATTTCTCAGCTGGCTGAAGCAATATCCCAGCAAGGCACATAGAATATCTCATTCCTTAGTGTTATATGTACTTCTTATTTACCATTAGGAGAAAATTCCATGTTATGTTTGTGTGAATCCTAATAGATGATGCTAAATTTTGAACAGAACACTTGAGTGAATGGATTTTTTTTCTTTCTCTCAGTTTTTGGCAATTTTAGGAAGTTAATTCTTCTGCAATACATTTTGAAATTTTACATCAGGAGAAAATAATTTTGTGAACACGCAAAGCTGAATTTTCATGGAATTTCATTAGGGTTCTGCCACTGACATTTTGTGTATCCTTAAGAGCAGTCTCCCTTATGCTTCCTGTGAACTACTGCCAAAACCTGTCCAACACACAAGGTTGAATTTTCAACCTGGCAAGACAAGATCACATCCTTCAGGTCCTTCAAGAAAAGGCAAGACACATGAACTCGGAGAAGACAGAGCTCTTTTGTCTGTCAGGTGTTCTATCATTTCCTCAAGGTGACTTAGTGAACACTATATTTGTACTTTTCCAGTGTTGCAGGTGTAAAAATTTAGTTTTCCTACCCATAGTTGTATCTAAAATTGAAGCGTGAATGTCCACCTGGTAAAATAGTAAGGAAATAAGCCCTAACCTTTTTGTCTTCCAAGAAACCCTATGGGATTTTGGCTTTTGGTCTCCTCTAGTTGGGCAGTTGGAGGACATACCTAAATCATGAAAACTTACTTTCACTGCTGCCAATCAGACATGTTGGTATCCTCAGGCTGCAGCATCAGAGTTCTCCTGGTTAGACACTATGCACATTTTTATTAAATACATGCAACATTTTCTTTCCAACTTTGTTTTACTCAGCTAACATCGATTACCTGTATTTCTCTTGGTATAAGAATTCTTTTTCTTGTCTTAACTGAGTTGTTGATAACATTGTTCAGCAAGACATCTTATGGAACACTCACTTGAGCATCGCAGTTTGGCAAGTGGTAAACAGTTTGCAACAGTGAACAACTTACAACACCATTTCAAGACTGAGCAATTTGAGAAGCATAAGCAAGAAGGAATAAAAATAAAAGCTTATTTAGTAAATGCTAAGTATTTATTTTTTAAAACTCTCTCATAAAGGCTTCTGCTTCAGGTTTATTTTCTTAAAAAGAAAAAATAAAAGTAAAAGTGGTTTTAGGAGGATTTTTTACCATACTGTAAATTAGAAAAACAGTGCACTTCCATGGAACTTAGAACTCTCCAGCCCTTTCAGGCAGTAAATAACAGTTTGTATTGTGTTATCTGGAAAAATAAAATATTATGCTTTCAGATTTTTGTATTCAGCTACAGATTTGCACTGGGCTTAATGCCTCTTTATTTTCCATGTAAATGGATTTTCAAAATTGTTTCTGTAGAAAAGTGAGGGCATTTTTTTCTATTTTTCCACTTAATGTCATTGAGCTGGCATTTGAGTGAGTTATGAAAAATCAAGAACCTGAAAGCTATGGCCCTGCCGAAGCCCATTGTACAGTCAGAAGCAATTTATGCAGAACAATGAGAAAAAATCCAATAGATCTGAAAATGTGCACAGAGAAAGCAGCAGTACTTTGCTTTATTAATAATTTACTTCTCGTTTTCATCTTAATTTTTCATATCTTTTTTGGGTTTTGCCCTCTTACAGAAGCAGTCACAGCATGAGAAATATCCTCTAACACTAACATTTTCAGATAGTTTCCACTATATTCATGCTTGAGTTTGCTGGAGTTTGTTACAGCTGAAAGTTTGAGCCCTTTGCTCATGCTCAGTTTTCGAAAAGGCAGTGACTAGGCATGTCTTTGGCTCTTATAGAAGACAAGGGAAGGAATGGCTCTGGTTCAGCCAAAGTATTTCGGTTCTAGTTCTTACTTAAGCCTCTAATTCCCACTGAAATCAATGACAGCTGTACATGGAAATATCTTTGTTAATATCAGTTAAGGTTGTTTTAATACCTAACCTTATTTACATAAGCAGACAGAGCTACCATAGACTTTGTAGCAAAAAGGCTGTGGCTATTAGAATCTGCCTCTTGAAAGAACTAAGTGTTTACTTATTTTGTGTCATGCATATTACAATACAGCAAAGGCTTGGGAAAAAGGGCCAGTTAAAGCTGTTACCTCAATCATTTGACTTCCGCTGGAGGAAAAAACCTGTCCTTAATCATCTGTATCCGATGTAAGTAAAGCACATTGATCTTAATTTTGTTATTTGATTTTTTAAAGAAGGGAAGAAAACCATACTTTCTGAATTAAAATTTATATATATGTCTATGCCTCTGGGTTTTCAGAAGAACCAAAATCACCCTATAATCACACTGAACAAAAATAAAGGAAAACATTGCAAATTCCTCAGCCACTGGATACTTGCAATTTCTGCAAACAATAGGACATCTTCTCCTGTTGGAATGCTTTAAAAGTGTCTTAGACTAGGCAGTGTCAAAGACTGGTGGACTGTGCAGTGTCAGAATGAGACTTCTGGAGGCTAACAGGGAAACACAAATCAAACACACTGATGAGGTTTCAAGATTTCCAGCCCACATTCCAGAGGAATCTATCATTGCCAACTTTGCAGTGCCTACTCTGTCATCTGATTCATTTCGATTCACAAGTCACAACCAGGTCTAAAAAGGCTCTCAGTTTGTGTCGTGGGCTCCAGTGGAGTGAGGAGGAGGAGGGAATTCTGGTCACGAACAAGTTCACAGAGTTCTCATTTGGATATTGTGTTCCTGTGTGACAACTGAAAGTATATTTATAGATTCATCCTGAAGGTGATAGTGGGAGCAGACTGTTTTGGCACTTGCAGGGAGATTGCAATTTTTAGTTACCAGATGTTCACTCAATTTTTTTTTTTTTTATCCTCTCTGTATATTTTGTTCTACAACTTTGGAGGCCTGCAGTCATCCACAAGTCATAGGGCAAAATAATTTTGGTTTCTTCAGAATACCTTTTTTTTTGCTATGGCAATGAGTGTGGCTGAAGAAAAGAAATAATTTTCAAATACTGCAAGTGGAAAAACAAGCACTGGATATATTGCCAAGGAAATCACAAAGATTAGTTAAGAAAGGTACTAGAATGCTGTAAATTACCATCAAATCTTGCAAAAGTGCTCTAAAGCACCTTACCAAGAAACAAAAGAGAGAAAAATATTAATTTTAGCCTATGCAAATTCTGAATGTCCTTTTGGCGCTTTCAGGACTCTTAGCATCATTCTGCCTCAGCACTGTGCTCATTAAAATTTCTTAAGCTTTTACAAACAGCCAGGGACTTGTTTGTACATTTTCTAAAAATTCTTTGGGAGTAATAGGCTCAATCTTCCAAGAACAAATGAGGAGTTTGCAGAGTTCTTGGAGGAAAAGCTTCGGTAGTTCTGCCCTTTTGGCTTGAGGGAACCTCTCAGAACAGTTTCTTTAGGAGCAGTGATGAGTGTCCCTACCTCATATCCAGCAGTTAGAGCAGTAATAAAGTTCCTTTATTCATATTTTATTTATTTATTCTATATTTATACTTTATTTAAAGTTCCTTTATTTATACTGTATTTATTGATATTCCTTTATTAGAAACTTCAAATTAATCTCACAAAGCATGGCACAAAAAGAACTTCAGAGAAGTGCTTCTCATGCACTGTCTGTCTGGATTTCAGATCAGCAATCAGAGGACTTGATCTAATGGCTATGATCTCATTTAGATTGGGCATGAGAAAATGGCCCCAAAACAGGAACTTCAGAAGTCATAAGCTTTATCATATAGAAGTATTACACATCATATAACACTCTTGATGTTCTCTTTACAAACAGTCCCAGATTTATTTGAAAAGAAGGAACTAGAAAAAGTCTAAAAATATATATAACTACAATAAAAGATAGCATAGTTTGTTGTAATCTCATGGTGTATTACAGGTAACACTGAAAGGTTGGTACAAACATTTACATATTGTATTTAATAGTGGTCTAGAAAGCAATAAGCTATGCCAAGTCCTCCTAAACAATGAGATGATTTATAAGGGATAGCTATTCACAGAATTCGTAGATATCTTTCCTCAATTCTCCACTGTTAACTGTATTTTGAACTAGCAAGTGTGCCTGCTGCCACATTTTTATTTTGCTTTTAATGAATTCTTGGCTGTCCAAGACCAGCTGTTTTTTGGGTTTTGGGTTTTTGGTTTTTTTTTTTTTTTTTTTTTTTGTTCTGCTGAACATCTAATCATCTTGTTTTTAAAGAAAACCAGTAATTAATAAAAACCAACAAATACTCTCCTGAAACTTGAATTTACTTCTTATCAGATGTCCCAACAGAAGTTTTATAAGCTGAATAAAGAAATGCCTCTTGCAGAAAACGAAAATGACACTAACTCATAAATCCCATGAAGGTAGGCACTACTGGAGTAACATGCTGTACACAGTGGGCATTCATCACAAACACCTATAGTGCAGAGCGATCAGAAAATCAATCCAAAAAGTCTGCAGTCAGCATGGCTGTTTGGATATCTCTGACATTTTCTCTAGGAATTGGGTTTGTGTTGCCCTTCCATGGGTCTCAGCCAGTAAGATAGGACTCAAAGCACAACTATATCAAGTTAAATTCTTAGTCTTTATGGTATTCACTGGTTTTCACAGACTCGTTTGTATTTTATGATATAAAACAGTCAAAGAGCTTACTTGAACAATTTCCTAGTAAGACTGTAATTGCCATAAGAAGATCAAGTCTTCATGTTTTCTCATTTAAATAGCTCTGTAAGATACATTTTTTAATGTGAAAATGCCTCTGTAATTTATTGTTAGAACTCCACATGCTTCTAGCGCATAAGCACTTTTTCTTCTGTTGGTATTCACTTGTGATCATAATTTTTAATGTATTTATCTTGCAGACAAATTGAGACCCAAATCTCGTTTCATTTTGCTGACACACCCTAAATGGGTCTTACTGGAGTTAAGAAAACATGTATTTAGCAGTTTAGGGAAAAATCTGAAGAAAGTTTATTATTTGAATTACTACTTCTTTTTCACCAGAAAAAGATGTATCTTGATACATATAGGGCAAGAAAGTTCATTTAACAGGCTTCAATTACCAGACTGGTGCTATAAAGCACCGGAGTATATTCTCTAGGAAAAAACTAAATCTTCTAAATGAGCTGAAGTAGTTTTACAACAATATTCTAGCTCAGAATGAAACCATTAGAGTGTCTTATTTCCTGGAGAAACTGTGGTTTCTGGCAAAGCAGTTGAAGAGACAGGAATGGTAATAAAAATTCATCAACAAAGATACCCAAAAGGGTTCCATAGCATTGTTTCATTTTGTTTTGATTTTTAACCTAATTTAAAAGAAAAAGAAAAAAAAATAAAGAAAAAAATAAAAAGAGAGGGAAGAAAAGAAAAACCAAACTGAAGAAGAAAGGAATAAAAAAACTAGAGAGAGAGAGAGAAAAGTATTTCAAGTATTTTTTCCGGGGAATCTTTTAAGAATATAATTTACACGGTTATATTTACATGGTTACATGCTCTCATCATATGACTCTTGAAAGTACTTAAGGTCACTCTATCCCAGGGACAGAAGAACAGGAAGTCATATGGTGATCTCCTTCCTGTCGTCCATTAGTATAAACAGCCACAGTGCCCAGATGTGACTATAAGAATGTCAGGACCAAAACAGACTTTGAATCATAGGTGTTTTCTCACTAAATCAGAAGTGCCGTAGCACTCAATAGAAGTATATGAATCACCTAGTAGGTAGATGTTCTGCCAATTTCTAAGTAAAAATAAAGCCCTAAACCACAAATTTCCTTCTACTTAATTAAACACAATAATCATCCTGTACAGTAATTCTCAGTATGCTTGCTACCAGAACAATTGTATTACTCTTCCTAAATTTTTAACACAAAAAAATTGCTGAAATCAAATATTAGTCTCTCCACATCATGGTGTTACCTTTTATCACTTCCAAATTTGCAAACTAGTGTTTTCAGCAAAACTACTCACCCAATGAGTCATGTCTACTTACTCTTGCTGTCCCATCCTATGCCTAGTTCTATTAGCGTATCAAAAAAGCCTACATATTTACTTTTCCTGTCCTAGTTCAACCCTTTCCCTTGTAACCCTTCTTTTGATGACCTCTGTATGGCTAAAATTTTAGAGGCTCTGATTGTCCTCATTTTCTTGTTTTCCCTTCAGCTGTAAGCTATCTTTTACATGATGGTACCAGACCTGAAATCCAAAATACACCTTCATCTTTTATTGATTTCATAAGAGAATAGTTACTTATGACCTTCTCTTGTTGATCTAAAGTCAGGTATTTTGCAGTTTTCTGTGCAATAGTTCAGATGTAGACTGTTGGTGAATATTTTTAATGCACCACCACTAAAAGAGGCTTTGTCGTGTTTTGAGATTTTTTAACTCATAATCACTTGAACTAAAAAATCTTTCTCCTTTTCTATTTACTTCTCCAGATCATATGAATCATAACACAAGACTTTATCTTTCTTTAGAAACCAGGTCTGCTGAAAACAAAGCCCATATTCCTTCCTGCAGGTCACTGATCTGTAGAGTGTGCAAAGGTATCTGCCAATGACTCTTTTCACCTCAACTGATATCCGTTCCATCTATTTCAAGTCTTCTGGTTCTTTATCACAACACTACTAAATTAATTTCGTGTAAATCATGCGTGTTTAACAGTCGTACTGAATGATCTTAGAGATCTTTTTCAACCCAAATAATTCTCTGATACAGAGATCATAGAAGTCACTAAAATTCATTCCAAAATCTAGGATTGTTTATTCTGTGTATTTGAATATTCAATTTTCTTTGAAATAGTCAAAGTCCATTTGTGTATTTGGTGTTATCTGTTTCTGTTTCCCTGCTTCCAACTAAAAATTTTCTCTTTCATTTTTAACCTTAATTCTTTCCTTGCTAGAGAGTTGAGAGATCTACCTTTGCCATAATGCCTCTCAAATACATTATACTAGCACTGTTCTATAGATTCTCCTGTTTTCGAAACTGTAGCCATATAACGTTTTCTTTGTATCATAAAGACTTTTTTTACATGACTTGTTAAATTTCTATTGCATTTTTCTAGAATTCTAGTCTAGATAGTACATTTTTAAGGTTGTCTTCATTTTTTTCTATTATTTTTTATGAGATAACAATTGCAAAATATGGCTTTATTTCATAGATCATACAGTCTATGATAAATAAATATTTCTTTTTGATGTTTGTTTCTTTCATCACCTTTTGTCTCCATATAGCAAACACTGTCTGAAGAATTTATAATATTCAGGTGTATGGCTTCTGTTGGTAAGTTTTTCTGGTAGTCTGTCTTTGCTGATAAAACCACTATTATCTTACTTATACTTTAAAAACTTGGCTTATTTTAATTTTGCAAATATTCACTTCTATGTTTTTTCTCTCATTCAAGTTCAGGAAGGCCATGTCATAAAAAAGCTGACAAATGTTTAAACAAAGTTTATATCTTGGAAATCATTTTGACTCTAAGCATTCAAGTGTCTCTGAAATCACTAAGGTTGTTGGTTTCATCATAATTTCTAACTTAGTAAGTCTGACTTTCTCATTTTAATTGTTTTTAGAGAATCATAAAATGGTTTGGGTTGGAAGGGACCTTACAGATCACTGAGAATCATCCCCCTGCTGTGGTCAGGGACACCTTCCACCAGACCAGCTTACTCAGAGTCCCATGCAGCATGGCCTTGAATATTTCCAGGGGCATCCATAATTTCTCTGAGCAGCCCGTTCCTCTGTCTCATCACTCTCACAGTAAAGAATTTTTTATCTGTTATCTAACGTAAACTTACCTCATCTCAGTTTGGAGCCATTACCCCTTCTCCTGTCACTCCATGCTCCTGTAAAAGTCACTCTCCTTTCTTGTGGGCTCCCTTCATGTACTGAAGGGCTGGAATTATGTCACCCCAAAGTCTGCTCTTTTCCAGGCTGAACAATTCCAGTTCTCTCAGCCTTTCCTCACAGCAGAGGTGCTCCATCCCTCTGATCACCCTGGTGCCTCCTCTGGGCTCTCTCCAAGTCCTTCCTGTGCTGGGACCCCAGAGCTAAGGCAGCTTTGCAGGTTGGGTCTCACCAGAGCAGGGCAGAGGGGCAGAATCACCGCCCTGCCCTGCTGCCCACAGGGCTTTGGATGCAGCCCAGGACACACTTGGCTTTCTGGGCTGGCAGTGCCCATGGCTTGCTCATGTCCAGCTCTCACCCACCAGTGTTTCACATCCATGTTTTATAAAATTACTGCTTTATGACTCCATTTTTATTATATTTAGAAACATAATGTTCTGAATTGGATTACTGTTTCTTCAGTTTTCCTGAAAGTTATGGTGAATAATCTCTGTCTATTAAATAGCAATCACAGGTAAGACTTTCTGAACTTCAGCCTCTTCAAGAAATCTTTTTTTTCTACAAAATAATTTAGTTTAGGCACATTTTTACTAGAATTAATTGGATTACTTTTACTGGTCTGGGTATCATATCCATTTAAATATCTAAAAACTCATCTGGGAAGGCTCACAACTAGTTTGGCATCTGAATAGATCCAGTCACCAATTCACCTGATTAGAAATAAAAAGCTCTGATTGCTGGTCTTATGGCCCACTTTAATTGTTCTGCAACTATACCATCAGAAAGTTCACACTCAGAAAAACCTTATTTAAGGCTCAGATCCCCAAAGGTAACTGAATGAAAAACTTAATGGTCAGTGTTGGCTAAGTTGGAATCTGAGTCACAATGCATAGCACATCAGAATCCAGCAGTTGCTTACATCCTAACAAAATTTTTGTATTTACATTTTTGTTCTGTTTTACCTGCTGCTGTCAACTGTCTTTTATTTCATTTTCTAATAAAGTTTAGAAGGATTTCATAATTCCTGCACCCCAAATAATTGCTTCTGATGTGTTATCAGTCCTACTAAGTCCCTTGTCACTATTTTCCTTCTTCTGGGACCTGTGAGTATTACTGTAAACTTCACATCAAAAATCCATTTCCAAGTCTCACGTCTCTCACAGGATGCAACAGGAATTTAGGGAGACAATATAGTAAACAATGACAACAGCTCTTCCAACTCCAGTAACTAGAGATGCATGAATTCCTAGCTTAAGGATTACAGCCAGGACTGCTACTTCAGAGGTCACTAATGCAGTTAACTCTTTTCTAAGCCAGTTCTACTTGGTCACAACGGTGTTCTGGAGCAATGACTAAATTATACACTACCACGAAAAAACATTTTTTCTGCCTCGTAGACACCTGTTAGTCAATCATGACTCTTTTACTGTCATACCTCATAAATTTGATTCCTATATACATTTTTCATAGATTTTTTTATTTCTTATTCATGTCCCCTTTTTTTATTAATTTCTCTTTTGAAAGGTCAGATGCCCCAGTCAATGAATCCTGGACTTTAGTTAACACTAACAAAAAAAATATGCAAAAATTTCAATTTTCATAACCTGCAATATCCAGAATCTCCTTCTCTAGACATGTCTAATCTTTTCTATCTGGAATTTTTTAGAAGAGGAAATAAAAACATTTAAAAGCAATGGGAAAAAAACTATTACAGCTACCCATGTAGCTGTTTTCCAACAAAACACAATAAATCTATTATCACAACTTTTATTCCTGAGTGTTAGGGACTCCTTTCTCTAAAAATGTACAAAGAGTTTATTAAAATATTATGTATACAGCTCTACGAAATAACAATTCACACAACCAACACATGAGTGATGCTAAAAGACAAAGGAAAATATCTCCTGTGAGAAGGTAGTTTAAGTAGCCTACTTATTCAGTAGCATTCAATGAGGAAACAAATTAACCGGGCAGACACTAAAAATGAAGGGTACTTACGAGTGAGACAATCCAAAATGCAGTGCCATGAATATTGCTATATGAGTGTCACCTTTTTTTCAGGGTTTTTACAGCATGATTGAAACTAAGTTTACATAGACGCATCAACTGGAGAATCTAGATCAATTTTCATTTGCATAAATAGGCTCCAAGTAACCGAGAGCTAAAGGCAAACAATAGTATTGTCTGTAGTTTATCCCATGATAAATAGGAGAAAAACGGTTTAATAGCAAAGACCATAATTATCCACAGCTCTCAATTTACAATTAGTTTTCTTTGACAGTTAAAGTCATAAATGCCAGCTTTAATCATGTGTTCAGGTTGATTTAGGCGCTGCCAACGCTGCAAGAGATCTAATCCTCTTTCTTTCCTTCTCATAATGAAATAATAATGCAAATTCACCACATTGATGGGATGACCCATGTGAATTTATTATAGGCTTGGAGAAGTCTCTTGAAAGGGATAAATTCTTTCTGGGTACAGACTTGAGGTAATTCAAACCAGACAAGAAAAGAAATGGAGCTGTCATCAGAGGCCAGGATATGGAATGGATTTAATTTGTATGAATAGGCTTTTTAATAAGTATAACAGGGCTAAGCTCCAGCTTTACTATGGGAATATTACTGCTGTCATTTTCCAAATCTGGATGCACTAACTTTATTTGTGGGATGAAGATGAGCTCCAAGCCTCAATTCTTGTTACGCTGCAGCTTGCAGTGAACAAAAAGATACTGCACATTGGACAGGCCTAGTGGCCAGATCTTCTAATTATTTGAGTTAAGACAAATGGAACAATTAGCTCCTCGTAAAACCATTTGTGGTACTCAGTGACACATACCAACCTTTCTTGTAGAACAAACTCTACCTTTTAGCTAATGTTCAGATTTTTATCAGGTAAGGCTTGTTGTCAGTATGATAGACTACTTAATTATTTTAACTTCCAAGGGCCTATTCAGCTAGTGAAAATATATAACACTATGTAAAAGGGTACTTGTTCTCAGTAAATAAACAGCTCAAGAACATAGAGATTGAAACTCAAAATTACATGATACAGATGTATTACATCACCGCAAGATACAGCCCAATTAGTGAAATAAAAAGATTCCCAAGCAAAAAAGGAAGTCTTAATTTCGTTAAGCAACTGTCAGAAGTTTCAGGCTATCTCCATGGGGTTCACAGACATCATTACCACTACCCTGTTTTATGAAACCACTGTTCTGGCCACAGCAGGCTGCCCACATTACTAGCACTATGTTTCCACTGAAAAGACAAGGCAAGACCAATAGTACAGATTTAAAGAGACATGACAAAACGAACCCCTTTCTTTTTACTTTCTAATTTGTATGAATTATCCAAAGCATGTTTTCAGGTTTCTCAAACAGAACCAACTTTCTCTGCAAAGATAATGAAAGCGGTCTTTTTCATTTGTCTTGGATACAAACAAATCCTCAACACAAAAAATTATGTTGCGCATACTCTTGCCAAAAGTTTTAGTTTTCTGGTTTAAGATCTATGAAAATGGCCTTGTTGAATGACCAAAATGAAAATCAATGCCAGATGATTTGTTACCTTTCCATGCAAAGTAATATAATAATTTACAAAGTAATATAATAATTTACTTCACCTATTATTTTCAGTTTCATGGTCTGCTCAGTCTAGCATGCCTGAAAGTTTTCTCTTAGTTTTGTTAGAACAAGAACATTTCTGCTGCCTGGTGTCCTGCCTTTTGGATATTATTAATGAGCAGCTACAGTGCTTTTTCCTTTATCATTTGAAATCTTCAGTGTTTTAACATTTCAGATTAAATACATAGTGCATAAATTTTATCACTCAATTAAAACAAGGTAAATGTCCATTTAAATTCAAAGCTAGGGATAATGAGGGATACAAAGCTACAGGTATGTATGGAAGAAATAATAACATTCCATTTCAGTCCTGCAAACCCTTAGTTATGTGAAGTATTTCAGGAGTTCCTGAAATACATGTATACTTTCTTTCATTTCAGTCACAAAATAGTTTTGGTGCATAAGGATTTGCAGCAGCAAGAGCCAGTACAGAAAAGGGAAAGTAATAAACTCTATTAAAAGCTGATTGGAGCTGTTTCAAGGTCTGTATTTTCAATTCGCACTTCTGCACCAAAACATATAATGCATGTTGCCATGTTGATAGGATATCTGTTTAAGGTGTTTATAAAGGTTAAAAAGGTGAGTGAACAGTTTTTTAAAGAAATAATTGTATGACTGTCTGAAAATTACATATTTAATAATTATAGAAGTGGGTAATTTACAACGTAAATTCACATGGGGTCTTTGAATTCCACTACTGAATCATCGTTTTGTACAGTATCTGGTACCATACATGGCCACTGAATTAAAACATAATGTATACTAGGAACATACAGATGTTTTTGTAATTGATTAAACAAGACCTTGAAGCTGATAGTGGAAAATATTATCTGACTGAATGGTCACCTTGTAAATAACCTGAACAATATAAAGTAAAATTAATTTATTCATACTTTACACTTGTGTTTACAAACATGTCACCCACTATTTCAGGAGTGTTACCAGATTTTCTTCCTACAGAAAGATATTCATCATGTTATAGTGAATCAATCCATGCTCTTCTGCATCAACTGCTCTACATTTTGTGAAAAATATGTTTTAAAATAAATTCTGCAATAAACAAATTCTACTCTAAAATTTCTTATGCTTGGTCTTTCATATATAATTTTGCCTCACACTAATTTGTCTCATAAACAATTTTTTTGAAGTTCTACCTGATAATTTTTTTCTAAAGCTCCCTGTCCTTTCTAATTCCACTTTTTTGAATTGTATCTTTTGCTGATGCCACTCAAATGCACTTCTACTTGATAAGACTCACCTATGTCATGCTCTGATCCAGCAGTGTTTCCTGATGCCACTGGAAAGAATTGCATTTTTTTATGGAGTATGTGGTCCCCTCGTCTTTTACCAGATGGGTCAACATTAATGTCATTTGAGGGTTAGAGGTTGCAGTGCCTGTAGAAGACAGCTAGGGGAAAAAATCTCTGTACATTCTAATGGGGAGATTGAGATCTAGACTTGTAACTCTTTCAAACATCTGCCAGTTTTCTTATATTTTTGAGTAGTCGGCACAACACTGAACATGGGAACCTCTGGAAACTTGAGTTGGGCTACTAAATATTTTGGCATCAAGAAAAAGCAAGTTTCTAACCAATGTGTGAGGTCCAAAATCCAGACTAGGAAAAGATTTTGGCTAGTTGTCGAACAGTCAGTGCATTTGTTATTCTAGCAGTAACTTTTACTACTACAATACTTTCTAAAGAAAGTATTAAGAAGAAAACACTAAGCAGTCTATATAATTTTTCAGATTTTCAGATATACTTTTTTTTAGCAGCTTTTTTTATGGTTTTCTAAACATGACTTTGTAATATTTGGATGTTTATATCCAGATATTTGTCTGCTTCTGCTTAGGTTTCCATTAAATTCTCCAGCTATCAGTATTTCATTTTTTGGGGGTTTTTTTTTGCAACAAAGGTTAAACTTATTTGCATTTTTATTTTTCCCTCCTAACTGATATTTACAAATTATTTTTCATAATGTATCTCATCTTTCAAACCTTTTAAAGTTTCTTTGGACTTCTCACCCAACTCCCTCACCACTTTTCCAGTTTCTTTCCACAAATTCAACCTTCCATTGATCTATCATTTGTACAATGGTAAGACCAAACTTAATTTTCTTTTAAGTATAAAAGCCTTCAGAAATCAGCCATTGCATGTTGTCATTTATCAGAACAAAATATATATTTGTTTTCAGAATGCCATAATGAAACCATTGTACAAACAGGCAACTTGTTGTTATTTTTAAAATTATAGCTTTTCTACAGCTATTCAAGGGAAAAAATATAACTAGACTAAAATTTGTGATTTTTCCCTCGAAGCTCTCCCTTCTTTGCACCTAGTCTCACCCTCCTATTCAATATGTCAGTATGCCAAATTTTAATTGTGAACAATAAATGATGTCCTCAAGCAATTTTTCTTTTAAAGCTGAGTTAGAAATATTTTAAAAATGAATGCTACCACACTTTAACAGCTTGTCAAAATGTTACTACCACCACATTTGTATTTTTCCCCAGGTAGATAATAAGAGTGCAGTTCAAAAGGGTATTTCCATTAAAGGAGTTATCAATTGACTTCATATCTCAAATTTAGCTTCAGCTTATAAAAAATTGCTCACCATGTGAAGTTTTCCAAGAATATTTTTTTCTACAGCTGTTAAGAGGCCATTAAATGTGAGGTCCTATCAAAGGGTTCATAGGATCCTCAAGGGTGAGAGAGACCTTTAAGATCACCAGTCAAATGGTCAAATAAGGAGGCAAACAAAAACCTGTTAGTACACTTGGTTCTGATTTTTTTTCCCTTTTATATGAAGACAAATTAGATTTTGGAACATTTTGAAATGATTAATATGTTTGCACAAGCAAGCAAAGGGCATAAAAGGTGAAGCTGATTTATTTATATGTGAAAAGGATACTGTACATGATTAATCAATGCAAATTTTCCCACTATGCAGAAGAAAAGTGGGTAATATTTTAATTTTGTGAGGATAGGCATGTATCTGGTGTCCTTTGTCAGAAAGCAAGCTAGAACTTTAGAAATATTAAAATGGTGTGCTGACAGATGACTTAATAATTGTGTGTTTTATACCTATGTAGTAAGACCACAGGGGCCTCATGCATTGTTTCTGTCTCTGGAAAGAAACCCCTTAAAGAACAAAGGGGATTGTTACAATATGAAACTGGACTGTATATGGGACTCATACAGAGAGATATAGCAGATGCAGCCCTTTGAGAAAAATACTTGAGGTTTAGTGGCATGAAAGTTGTCAACATAGATTCCACATTGTCACAGGAGTTTGAGTTTAACCTGTACACACTCACTTGCTAGAACTCATCAGAGGTTAATATATCTCCTATCACTGCCCCATGCAAAAAGGAGTGGACCATCTTAATGAAGGAAAAATGCATTATGCAGAGCAAAGTTTATACTAGAATTCCTCCCCAAGCAGGAAAATATTTTCACTGCTAAAGCAAGTTTTCTTGCATGTTGCTGGAATATTCAAATGCATCAATACACGTATGGCATATGGGTCAAGCAGGAAAAAGAATGTACATGGATCACATGGCATGTGGAATAGCAGCAGGAGCAAGATCCATAAATAAACTGCTTGCTTATATTCTATCCTACTTCGATCCCCTGATCTCACACAATAGACTCCCTTTGTACTACTACAAAGAAGCTTGCCATGGTGACCAAAGGAGAGGCTTAATTTGTGCTAACAAAAGACAACCCATGTAGTGCTCTTAAAATTACACACTGAAAATGTGCGGTAGTCATTACAGGAATATTTATGTGAGGATAAAAAAAAAACACCTTTCTTGCTGTTATACAGAGACATTAGCTACTTTGCCTTCTGCGCAAATCACATTTAACCCTTAAAGGTAATCTGTCACTTTTCATGTGATGCTGTTGCTTAAGAAACGGCTATGTTCATTTCAATGTTGAATTATTTGTTTCTCCTCTAAAAAGAAGTAAAATTGTTTGATTGTTCTGTAAGATGGTTTTCTCCTTTCAGGTAAAATGTCAGAGGTTAATCACGACTCCCTTAGTGCAGGACATTTTTTTCACAATGAAATGCATAATTAACAGTTAAAGCAATTGAGCTGTTTTCTTAATGTCTTGGTTAGTGGACCTGCATTAACTCCACAAGCTGTCTTTCATTATAAATCAGAACATCAGCACTACTGCATTGTTTCTCAGATGACAGTTATACGGATATAAACATCCATCAGATTTCTGTAGAATTACTACCTTTTTGTACTAACACTTTACTGACTTTTGAAACAATTACACAGCAAGAGATTAAACCAACCAAATCCCATACTGCTGAGCAATAATGACATCCTTATTTGCTAATAATCAACACATATCTCAAGCATCTTTTTAGGTATGAGTTTTATTTATAGTAAATTCAAAGGCCTAATTCATATGAAGATGATGGAAAATAAAAATGCTATGCATGTGCAACTGTAGACATTAAAACATAGACCAAAAAAACAGAACAATGGAGAGATATCAAGGATAGCATTTTTGGTTATTACAGTCCATGCACATGAATATATCTGACAGCCAAAGGATAAAAATTCCTGCTGTTTTCACACTGAATGAGATTTAGAAGAGGAAACCATATGTTTTCTGACAATCTACATCCCTTCTGTGTGGAAGGAGTTCCCTATCTGCCTGTAATACTTTCAAAGAGTGGGTTTATCATTATCTTTGCCATGAACATCAGCATTTCGTGTTTAACTGCTTAGTTGAAAGATGCAAGAGATTTGGTAATGTCTAATACGGATCAACCACTAGAGAAAGACCGTGATAATGCTCTAGTATTTTTGCAAGGGTAGGGCAGACTTCAGACTTTTAGCAGAAATTCTGTGAGTGGAAACACTAGCATGGAGTCACTATAGATTACATTTAAATTGCATTTTGTGCATCCTATTATGAATTATTAAATAGGCAAGGGAGTGGAAGGGGATGGCGAATTTGTGATGAAGGGGAGGGTGGGAATGAAGAATGAATCACTTTGCAGAGAAATTTTGTTTTGTGGTGTAATATTACAATATAATCTTCTTTGTAGATAATAGTGCAGAAAGTAATAGTATTGTTGGCATATTTATAATTAGAGGTTATATCCTGAAGTTCCAAAAACACAAATCAGGGTGCAGGTATGTGAAGTTATCTGTTAAGGTGCATGGTGACTCATAGTGTTCTTAACATTGCCTTTGGCTCTCCAATTTAGGCACATTCTCCGTGTCAGTTTTGATCCATGGATCCTTCTCTGACTTGCTACCTGAAGTCTCTAGGAACATAAAATCCCACAGAAATGCTCCCTACAGTTAACTGCTCCTATGCCCACAGTGCTGGAATGACTTCAGTGTTGAATAACCTGGTGTAAAGCCCATGACCAAACAGACTGCATCGCATACACTAAGTATTCATCCATCAGCATCTTCATCAACAGCAGAACTTTCACAGAGAGTACTCAGGAAACTGCAGTGAATTCAAAACACGGTGGAGGTCAAATCATTGACAACTGCTGTGTGTTATACAGTTGGGTAATTGCTACACCACTGACACTGAATATGCAAGATACTCTCTTTTGGTAGAAGGTATTTTTACCTTCAATTATTTGAATACTTCATATCAAACGTAATATTTGTGTGTTCAGGAAGGGAATACCCCTCCTTCCCCTCCCTAAAACAAAGACAATTCAGTTTGAGGGAGACCTCACAAAATTATTGAGAAAAAAGGAATTAAGTGAGCATTTGTTTGATTCAGGGGCAAAAGCCTGATATAAGACCCCCTAGTGAAGGACCCCAGCATGCTCTGTACAGATGCAATATTGTTCAAGTATGATCACTCTTGTTTGACATCAGTAGGAGCTTTACGACATTCAAAGCCAAATTTTCCCTCTTCTGCTCTTGTTTCTAAGACTGACTTTTTCTCAATTTATTGCTTGTGTGTATTTTGAAAGTTGTGGGAAGGTAACATAAATTACAGGGTCTTTCTTCTCATAGTGAGAGTATCCTCATTCTTCTACTTTCACACTTTCTCAGAAAAACACATTTTGTCTTTCCCCTAGTACTATAATATCACTCTGTAGAGCACTGGAATCATTCCTGATCTGAGACATGATAGACACCATAGCAGAAGAAAGATGTGCTTTTTTGGTTTTTCAGTAACTCTTTTAACACCATAATCTATTTCTGCATGTGGTGATGTGACAACAGAAAAGTCATAGCTTGAACAAATTACGTTCCATATTTTGTTTCTTAAGTGAAAACAAAATATGCTTTTAAAATCTACCATTCTTTCACTTCATCAGGAATAAAATCTGTTTCCTATTTAAATGACCTTATGAATGTTACCCTTGGCAGTAAAATTTCTTTATAATTATAGGATTTCTGCCATATATAGCATCAAAATTACCAGAGGCATCAGTCTACTAAGGAAATGCTGCAGTGAAGTGCAAAATATTTCTTCTTAAGAAAAGACAATCTAATAAAGTTCCAAAACAATGTTCCACTAAAATGAAGAATAAATAAATAGTTAACAAAGGATATAAACATTCATATTTACAGTAAAATTAGCTTTTGCTTACTAAACATAAGGAAAAAAAAAACTTTTGGCTAAGCAGACTGGTCAATAATAATAGAGCCAAAGCATAATCTTAAGTCTGTTTTGTGTCTTTGAGGGATAACCTTTTAAATATAGCTATGTGCATTATAAAAATATTTTCAGATCTGATTATTTTTGAGGGAATAGAAAGAATAAACCTATATGTCAAGAATTTGTCAAGAAAATACTATTCATCATCATTGAAACCCAACCTGCAGAGCTGCCTTAGCTCTGGGGTCCCAGCACAGGAAGGACTTGAAGAGAGTCCAGAGGAGGCACCAGGGTGATCAGAGGGATGGAGCACCTCTGCTGTGAGGAAAGGCTGAGAGAACTGGGATTGTTCAGCCTGGAAAAGAGCAGGCTTTGGGGAGCTCTTGGGGACCTACAAGAGACCTGGAGAGGGACCTCTTATGAGAGCATGTAGTGACAGGAGAAGAAGGAATGGCTTCAAACTGACAGTGAGTAGGTTAAGATTAAATATTAGGAAGAAATTTTTTACTATGCAGCACTGACACAGGTTGCCCAGAGAAACTGTGGCTGCCACATCCCTGGAAATGTTCAAGACCAGGCTGGATGGGGCTCTGAGCAACCTGGTCTAGTGGAAGATGTCCCTCACCATGGTAGGTGGATTGAAGTTCAGTGATCCCTAAGATCCCATTCCAAGCCAAACCATTTTGTGATTCTATAATCTCTTGACTTAGTATTTGCTCTTATGATTATTACAAACTCTGTACAGAGCAAATATGATTGTTGAAACTTTAAAAAAAATAATACCCAGCTATAAATCAATTCACAGGACTATAAGCTCTCTAAGAAAAATATAAAAAAGATGGGAGGACACTAGCTTCCTGCAATAGATTAAATAAATTTCTCAAAATAAACACTTTTATCTATTATCTAGTTATTATTATTATAGTGGATGCAGTGTTATTCATTCTCTGTTCTGTACTTCTCATCTTCCCACTTCTAAACTCAAAGGGCCTCATAAAAGATTACAAATGCATACAGTGTTTATTAATCTTTTTCTCATGTAGGAAACATGTATGTATAACAAATATGTTGTTCCAATTAATTTGACTAGCAAAAATATGCAATGAATTTTTTCCATTCATGCTTCATGTTTTCATCAAAAGCATGGCTTCTGAGCCTTTGCTTGCATCACATCTGGAGAAAGTTATATTGTATTTCGCTGAAACAGTACCACTTTTGTGCCTAACAAAATGTATACTACAGCAGATAAATTTTCTCAGAAGAATCAATAATAAGAATTAGTAACTTGCACTGAGAATGAAGGACATTCAGCAGAATAATCTTTACACAAAAGTCCTGTAAGAAAGGATTTTCATAAATACTTTTTTAATTTCCGTGGGTTTAGCTTGTTATTTGTGCTGATCAAAATTCTAAGTCACTGCTCTTGGGAAACTACCTTATATTGTTTACAGTATCTTCTGAATACTGACTCTTATTTTTTACTCTCTTTTTTGTACTTGTTTTTATACTGAGTCACAGTGAGCCCAAATCCTGACTGAGGTACTGTCAAATCCCTCTTCATGAGATGAGTTGGTAGGGATTGCAAAGACACCATCAAATTTTGCCCCTCCAAAATCATATATGTAAAAAGAAATTAAGCAATTCAGTGAAAGATTCTTTTTTATTTTGTTTTTTAATGAATACTCTTAGGGTAGTGTGTCTTTGGTTCAAACTGGAGGCATATTCTCTAACATTTCGAAGGATTTCTTTATGTTCTTGAGCTCACCCAAGTTCTTCTAATGACCATTCTAGATCTGGTCTACTAACATGTCTGCCATTTCTGCTTGATATATATAAACATGCCAAAATTTCAGTTGTCTCAGGAGAATTGCTAGGGATCAAATGTTTTTTCGCAATAGGGACCCTCAACAACAAGTATAAATTAACATGATGAATTGACAAAGCTAGAAAGTATAAAATTAAACAGAGTTTTGCCATATGCACTAGGCACATATATCTAGAGTTAGAAATTTTAACTATTAGATTAAAATTAGATTTTTTTCCACATACATGTGTTGTACAGGTTGCAGAACTGCTCTACATCAAACCTTCTCTGAATGGTTTTGCAGGCGTCTCTCTCGCCGTAGCAGAATCCCAACCATAACATCATCTTTCACACTATAAAGCGTGATATTAGTCCCTTTGGTCTCAGGTGGTATCAGTAATACAAATAACTTAGATATAATGCCATATTTATTTTCTTTAGAGTGCAGAAGATATGTGATTTATTTTCCAGGTTTTCATAAAAATTATCTTTTCTAAAAGAGAGGGTACGTACAGGTTTTTACACAGTGTGGCCCTGAAAAAGCAGACAGAGAGCATCTACACAAAAACTGCAACAAAAGATTCTGTGGCAGCTGGTAGCAATCAAAGGTCTAATATTACCCTATCACCAGAGGGACCCCTCATCAGGGCTGCCCAATGAAAAACAGCAGAGAGGAGAAACAAAATATTTTTTTCCTTAGGACTTAGACCATATAGAAAATAACTTGACACAGAATATACAAACAATAAAGCAAGTACTTTAGTTATTTTAAAATATATTAAACTGTCAGCTCAGTATTTCAACCCCTGGTTCAGCAAAATGCTTTTCTATGTACTGTAGCAGGCGCTTTATCAAAAAATAGTGGTAATATGGTTAAAATATTAAGATGAGTAAAATGGAAACAGTCTGTGTTCATAGTTCTGAATATTGTTAGAGTGAACATTCACATGCGTATCTCTGAATTAACAGAGCACAGAAATAAATGAGAAATTACATTTAAAGGTATGATGCAAACATATTATCTAGATAATTGTGCCTTTGCAAGTATAAATGTATAGGAGAATGAGGCTTATTGGCTACAGAACCCAGTAGGCTTAAAACTTACTAAGATGCAATAGCTCTAAAAGTCAGAGCTCCAGAAAACTCAGTAGATAAAAACACAGAGAACTGAGTTTCTTCTAGCCAGGGTCTTACAAATAAATTCACAGTTTTATCTAGGTGATGAAGACAAACACTGATATGCCACTGAGATTCTTTCAGCACTATTCAAGTGACATCTAAATCCACAGATGTATGAAGTCCTGCTGCATGTGAACTTTCTTATGATTTCCGTATCCAAAGTGGACCACTGACAAACTTCTCTCAAATCCTAATTCTCGGCAGTCCTGCCACCCTGGAGGATGTTTATACCAGGTAACACTTAATTTTCAGGGCTCTGTTTAGCAAAGAGTGTCACAGCAAGTCTGCTCAACTGTTATTGTACACAACCACTCCTGTATATGATTTACAAACCTCAGTGTTCAGTGATGGTTGTATTATGCAGTCTGGGCTGGAGGAGACATCCTTTAGACTTGTACTAAGAGATGGAAATAGCTCTCTCACCTACCAGGCAACCAGTCAAACTCTGTTTCAAATCAGAGCAAATGAGAATTTGTCACTTAGAGCAAATCTAACTGCGCACCTGGGTAACACAGGTGATGCATCTTTTATGCTACTGTACTTTACTGGAGATTCTGACAGGATGTGAGATTTGGAGTCAGCTGAAATTTCTATTGCTCAGCAGTGGTCTGACCTTGTACATGTCTGCAGCAGAATTAATTTTTCTGGCATTGAAACATAAGAATTCAGTTTTAAAAAAAGCTTGGGATATCTTAGCTGGTTTCTCAACAGGGGCTAAGTGCCTTCCTTTCAGCTCATCCAGAGATTTGGCCCTCTGAGTCTCATCTGTCTGTGTATATAATGTGTATAATAGTTCCTCCCTACACACAAAGCTTTCTCTGAAAATGAAAAATTGATTTATGAAGACTTCAGGAATTAAAGTTTCATTTTATCCACCTACAGAAGCCAGAAAGGTTGCTTAGTTTGAATCCTCATTTTTGATCTAAAAAAAACACAATAAAAAAAAAAACCCAGCTGTGGCTAATTTTCCATCTTTCAGTTTGTAACTACTTTATTTTGAGTAAACAAGAAACCATACTGGGGCTTTATATAACTCAAAGTGCTCAGAGTGAAAAATTTTGTAGACATGAGGATTCCTAATTATACCAGTTTACAGACACTGACTGGAGTGGACTGTCACAGCATAGGGACATGACCTTATATTAAAGATATCAAAAAGCAGCAGTGAAAAGGTATGAACTGACAACAGGTATGAAAAATGGATGTTGGTGCAGCATTTTAACAATCATCCTACGCAAGGAATAAAACAAACTGAGGAAATTTCCTCAAACATATAAGGCCAGTATCCTCAGAGAGCAAAGTATGAAACAATAATATTGTGCCCAGCTGTCCTAGGTAATTAAGTTCAGTAAGGCCAGCAATAATGTTGTTGAGAATCCAGAGCATCTTTAAAAACATGTACTTCTTCTCTTTCCCCACACTGACACATTAAAGTATAAAAAATATAGACAATTTAATGCACATTTTATGTAATAAAAAAAAACCCCACTGTTGTTGTTGAGGTTGTCAAATTGTTAACAATCATTTAGGGATAAAATAAGCTCACAATTAAATGCAAAGAATTATGCATAAGGCTTCTCCTAGCAGTGACCACACCTGCACATTTACTCTCTAGGGAGCTGAGTGACTTGCAAGCGCATCAGTACCCATTATATTCTGCAGTCATTGACATATGTTGTAGTTAGGAGGACCTGAAATTGAAATCTCTTATCGTGTAGTTTTGTGTATTTAACCTCAAACCTGATCTAAATCTGATTACAGATAACAGAACATGTTCTGAACAAAGGATTTTTTTTTATCAGTCCGGGGACTAGACTAATTCAATGTTCTTATTCGCTGAAAAATGAATAAAAATCCACCGTGTCTGAAGAGTTTTCAGGAATGGAAAAGGCAAGAATTGAAACTATTTTATAATATCCCAGACATCCAAGAATAAAGCTACAGTAAAATTATACAACAAAGGAAGAATAATATAAAATTTAAAATCTGCAATATCTAGTTGTCTTTTAAAAAGAACAAAAAAATTATATATTCTTGCATTACATTAGAATTAGTGAACTTTAAGTCTATCAATGAAACCTACTTATGTTGATAAGCATAATATTTTTCTGTTAAGGAGAGTCTATTGAAATATGCAGATGCCCAAGTTTCTAGCATTGTTTAAAACATATGTTGTAATCACAAAATAATTATTAAAACAAGTAAAATCTGTTGATTTATGTAGTTTTCTGTAGATTTATGTAGTTGATTTATGTAGCCTAAATATAAGAGAATAATTGTATCAGTCAAAAATATTTCAGTGGTCTTCAAAAATAAAATGGAAAATAGAGATATAGACATATCTGAGCTGTTGCTGTTCGTTTTTTTTCTCAAACCCTAGATTTCAGAGGAGATTTCCATCTATTATTTCCTGCTTACAGTCACTGGAAGAGCTTTTCCCCAGTCAATGTCCCCCCAGAAAAGCTATTGTACTGAATTATTCTAGTGCAAAGTCCACTTTTAGAAAACTAAGAAACTCATTCCAATTATCAAAGTAAAAAAAAAAAAAAGAAGGCCAAAGTCAGGGTGAGACTCTTCACTGTATAAACGTGTCTGAGATGGCAGATTCCAGAGAGATAAGAAAGCAAAACATATCTGGGAAAAAAAAAAAGTTGCTAAATACCTCTTTCTCTCTAGTCAATATTTAGTAACTCAAATTCCAAAGCAAGTCTATAATTACTTTTCTGATGACCAGCCACACTGAAAAAAAAAAACCAACAACCTGGGGATATTTCCAGGGACAAATGTTTCAGCTATATTTTCATTTTACACAGCAAATCGTGCACAGGAAAACATCCAGGCATAAATTTTATAGATGGTAAAATATTTATAGATCAGATATTAAAATGATTAATATATGATCAAGAATAGGAAAGTGTGTAGTAATATTATATCCCCAAGATTCAGTTTAGCATAATGCCACCATATAACCTTCACTTAGAAATATGTATGTATTCAATTTGAACGACGTCTTCCATTTTCCTTTCAAGAGTTTTCACTTTGAATGGTGAATAGCAATAATATACATTCTTTTCCGAGATGGTATTTGCAAACAGTAAGGTTGGAGAGCATAAAAGATTCTTCTTGTTCTCACATAAAAGCTACTTAGAGAGGGGGTGGGTCTAATGGTGAAGTATTTTGAGAATTTGCTCAACAGAAAGGCAGATCAGATCAGATTACTTCTCTCCATGCACAAAGCTAAACTGAAAGTCCAGTTGTCAGCAAATGTTTAACTACAATGAAATTCATGCCTGCCTACAATACACTAATTGGATATTTCATCATAATTTAAGTATGGGAAATTCCACATGGTAATCATATAGCAGGCTTATGCTAAGTGCTGGTCTGAATATAATTAATAATCTCTGGATATTTAGTGTCAAGCTTCTAGGAAGACTCTCCTGTGGTTGAGGCAAAAAGAACTTGAAGTTGGAAGCAGTTCAGAAAATATGATGCTGGTAAACAAATACTTGTTAGACCTGTAAAAAAGGGGGGAGAAACTATTACCACAAAGCAGAATGCAACACGAAGTGAATTACCTTCATGAAAATTTAATGCAAATGATATAGAAGCAAAGCTAAGTTTTATGTGGTGTTGTTCAAAAGAAGCTGGTAAAATGACAATTTATAGAGCATTTTCTCTTTCTTGCTTGCCACAGGATATAGCAGTAAAATGAAGGAAAGGCTTTTCTGCATTATTACTTTTGCAGAATATTTATATGTTTACAACTTGAGTATTGTTTTTCAGAGTAGAGTTTTCTTGTTGTTAATATCACACACCTATTTTTTTCCTTATATCCCTATTCCCTTCTTCAGGTGCACACATCAATATTCCAAATCCTGCTCTATTACACACCAACACCTGTAACTCTTCTCAGAGTCTAACCTACAATGATTAGATATGATCTTTTATTTAGACCCTCAGTTAAAATTCTTCCATAAGGTGAGCAATAGTAACTAACTTACTCCCTTGCTAATAAAACTGTTATGTGGCTCTCTACAGGGACAGGATATGAACAAGTACCTACTCTGAAATGTACTTGAAACATTAGGTCTGCACCATAATGAACAGTCTTGGCGAGTCTCAAAGCCATGTTTAACATGGTGACCTAGTTTCTGCACCCATTTTCATCCCAACAAAGACAGACATCACAGACATGTGGCCATCTAGAGATGTGGCAGGTTTCCCTTGGCTGTCTGGTGGCCACCAAGCTACTCTATCACTTGCCATCCTTGACTGGAAAGAGCAAAGAATACACGATGAAGAGTTCATGGCTCATGATAAGGACAAGGAAAGATCACTCACCAACTATAGTCACAGGCAAAACAGACTCTGCTTGAGGAAATTATTTTATTGCCAATCAAAAGTCATAGCATGATTATGTGAAATAAAACCCAAATCTTAAAACTTCTCCCCCATCCCTGCCTTCATCCAGGACTCAGCCTCACTCTTGATTCTGTTGCCTCTTTCCCCCAGATGGCACATGGGAATGGGGAATGGGAGTTGTCGCCAGTTCATTAAACAGTCCTTCCTCCTCACACCCTCCTCCTGCTCCAGTGTGGAATCCCTTTGACAGGATGGCACGGGGGCACAGCTGCCTCACCATGGTCTTCCCCACGGGCTGCAGAGGAATCTCAGCTCCAGTTGCCAGAGCACTTCCTCCCCTTCCTTCTCCACTGAATTTGGGGTCTGCAGTGCTGTTGCTTTCAATCTTTTCCTGACTCACGCTGTGCAGTAACTTTTCCCCTTATGAAATCTGTTATCCCAAAGGTGCTACCACCGTTGCTGATGGACTAATACTTGGCCAGTGATGGTTCTGTCTTGGAGCTGGCTGGCTTTGGCACTATCAGCTCTAGGCATCTTCTCACTGCAACCACCCTTGTACCGTACTCAGCTTGCTTTATTCTGACTATATCAGGACATTGTTCTGCTTCTTTACTATTAAACACTACTACACCCTTGCTTCCCAAATTTTCATCTCTTTAACATAGCCTCCAAAGACTCTTTAGTGAATGTCTGCATTTGTGATATAATCCTGCTTGCAATGAGCTGTGTTGAAAAACATCATCAAGACTTTAGAGCAGAAAGAAATCAATCTAGTGATGGTAAATGGTCTGTGGTCTCACAGGGATATTCTCATTTGTTAAAAATTTCAAGCTATACAAGTGCAATATCCTTTATCTTTCTAGAGAACTTTTTGAGGAATTAATGAATAGGACCCTTAAAAAACTGAGGTTTTCCAGGCTGACAACTACATGGTCAGGTAAAATTAAAGAAAGTTATTTAGTATAATAAATGCTAAATAGCTAGCATACATACTGTTCATAAGTAAAATGAATAACATATCTAAGCCATTTAATAAAAATTAGATGGTTGGTTATCTTTATTTTTCTGCAGAGAACTTCTTATTTAAATCTCTGGGAATTACCACAATTCCCACAACTTACCTAGTTACCTAAAACCTCCCTATATTTTCCTTCTCGAGTCTTGTCTTCTTGAGTTTTCTTTCTTTTCTACTTTTTGGCCATCATGCAATGCTTGTTCACAACTTACTGTTCATATTCTTAACCCAACATTTACAGTCTGAGCTACTAATTAGATTTTCATGTCCAGGAGGTAAGCCTTGAACCTCCTACAGTAAGGGTGATACTGAAAAAAAAAAGGAAATACAAAAAAATGAGACATCTTTCTGAGATGAAAATAGATTAATTAACTTCATTTGCTTCCAACAAGTACAACATAATATCTAAGAGAGTAATTCTACTATGAAATAACCACAAAATTTTCTAACTCAGCAGACTGACTTCTTGAATAATGTCAACTTCAATAATGTAAAAACTTCCTCTCTGCAGCTTAATCCTTCTTTGCACATATTCTGATTTATCGTCCATTAATTTTCCAGACAAATAATGAAAATTTTGTACTTTTTTTTTCTTCTTTTGGGGCGTTGTTGAACCCTTAATGGGAAGGTGAGATAAAAGCTATTCTGTTTTCAATGGGGTGGCTAATTAACCTTCAGCTGCAGTTCTCAGTTAAATTTACTTAACCTCTACAAAGTTTTAGGGCATGTCTATCTATGCAAGGCTTTGTAGTTCAGAGAGATGCAAGAATTGTGTGAGCAAGTTTAGTTATAACAAGGAGTCTAAGCATTTGGCATTGAGCTTTTCCAGAAGGTATTTGCGCCACTGGATGATATGCTATATCATTGGATTTAATTAGTTCATTATTTTATAAAATATTAGAGCATATGATTAGACTGCCTCCATGGTAGTCAGCAACAGGTTACCAGTGACCACGATCAAAGACAACATGTTCACTGGTTGCCGCCAAGAGTCAAATACTTTGCCTTCGTCTTTTCTCCCTTCATGTGAAAGGAAGCAAGGCCAGAGGGTCAGGATTTGAGTTTGCCTAAGAAGAGGTATTTACTAACATTTGAGACAGTGTAAGTTCCCAAGATACCTGCTGTGTTGGTCTTGCTTGGCCCAGTTTTGGTAGTTGGGGGCCACAAAGATGGCTCCTGTGAGAAGCTTCTGGAAGCTTCCAACATGTTCAGCCAAGCCAAACCCTGATGTCTCTGAAGATGACAGACATGTCACTGGCCAAGCCTGGGCCAATTGGAGGGGTTGGTTACACCTCTGTGAAGATAAATTTAAGAAGAAATCAAAACAAAGAATGCACACAGTCTTTTCTAGGCAGAGAAGGAGGAGGAGGAGGTAAGAACATGTGAGGGAAAACAACACAGAGACACCAAGGTCAGTGGAGAAGGAGGGGGAGGAGGTGCTGCAGGTGCCAGAGCCTTTGCAAGCTGTAGTGAAGATCATGGTGGAGCAGCTGTCCCCCTGCAGCCCATGGGGGATGCAGAGATCTACTCTGTCTTTAAGGGTTTATTTTCCTTCTTATTATTCTCCTCTGACTCTATTTGTGATAAATTTCACTCTGCAACTAAGTTGAGCCTGTTTTGCCCTTGAAGTGTTTTTCTCCTGGTCCTTGTCTCACTCATGAACCCCTTGCTTGGTAACTTTTTCCTCTCCTCTGCCCAGCTGTGGCAGGGAAGAGAACAAGCAAGCAGATGTAGTGGGTGCCTGGCCTTTGGCCAGTGTTACAAACAACAACACCTGTACAGGACGGACAGACATGACAGTGGTGCACACATCTGAAGCAAGATTGGAGCTGACTGGATATCCCACTGCCTAAAAGGGGATTACCAGCACGTGCTTGTGTGACTGGTCCCCTCCTCCCTGGTTCCTGGCAGTGCCATCCATTCAAGAGCGTGGAGGTCCTTTTTTTCTGCACAAACTTCTTGGCACAGCTCTGGCTTTGCATGCTTCTGCGCATGCTCAGGCCTAAATCCTCATTCTGGTTCTTGACTTCCATCTTATCAGCACTATTTCATAGTTGCCATTTCAGTTTCCATTCCTACTTCACTAATGTCCCTGCCCTACAAGTGTTTTCCCAATTATGCTGTGCAAACAAGTGGTAAATCTAAGACTGTGAACTAGATTATTGTCAATGAAAGCTGAATTTAGGATTCTTTTTCAGTGTGAAAGTCACACCTAGGTCTGACAGAATTCTCTGAGCTGACAAATCTAAAAGCATGTGTTTTATTGTTAATTAGCAGAATGTCTGTCTAATAATGATTAAGAAACAATTTTCTTGTGATTCATTAATGAAAGTGGATAATTAAATAAATTACAACCTTTTTCTATTTTTGAGAAAAGAACTCTGCTTCTAATCATGCATACCATAAATAGGCACAGAGTAGCTTACCCTTCATCCCAGTATGGTAAAAAATATTGATTTAGTTCAATTGTTAAAGGACAAAGCCAGCACATTTTCGGGTATCCTATATAATAACCTTACATGAATAGTGAAACAAGCATAATCCTGGTTTCTTTGTTCAGACATAGCTTGCATTTTGTTGTCCAGGTTTGGACCTGAAGTGAGTATGTGAAAAATACTTACTATTCAGTAAGACAAAAACAAAATAGACAAAATTCTGGTCGAGCATCTGATTTGATTCATAATCAGGCATTTCATTTAGCCAAGATCTCTGCTGGGTATCCTGAGGACAAACTCTCCAAAATTTATGCCCCATATTCCTTCTTACTTCTTTTTTTCTCCTGTCTTCTAAGAAAATCTGTCCAGAATCAGAGAGCTGCAGTCATCCAACAAGCCTTGTCTAGTTGCTGTCTCAGCTTAGAGGTCTGAGCACACCCTATCTGTTATGGAAATGAGCCTCACTCTTCCACACTGAATAATAAAAACTCCTGATTAATTCCTTGAATTCATTAAAATCATGATGATGCTAAAAGGAAAAATGAGGATTTTTTTTTTTTTTAAAGAGTGGTAATTCAGATGTAATGATTTACCAACCAGGCATCCACCAAAATATCTCCTCCTGAGTATCCCAGGAGTCTCAAATTTCCCTAAATTTGAGCACATGATAATGTCACTTTCACAGTTTATCTCATGGAAAATCTGAAAATGGAAAATCTGTACCACTAATTCAGGCAATGGTTTCACGTGGATTTTTTTTCTGTGAACAATGTCTTCATTGTGCAGACAGAAATATGTCCATAAAAATAAGAAAGAGGACATGAAAACAAAAAAAAAAAAAAAGAAAAGGAAAGCCATTAAAAATATTTAAACTAGAGGTTAGTTTCTTTGTCAATCATATCCAACTTAGTATGGTTTTCATTATCTAGGCAATAAAAGATTTAGAATAAGGGACTGGTTGCCCTGAATTGGAATAATCTGAATCCATGACATCCAGGACTGTGACTATTTTATGATAACCACATATCCTAGAATAACCTTTTTTGCCATTGAAATGAAATAAGGAATCTTTATACTATGAGCCAAGTATGTATTTTCCTTGTTTGTAAAATTTAAACTGGCAGCTCAGAATGTCTAACAGCAGTTCCAGCTGAGATTTGAGGTTCATGTGGATTAAACTGCTCACTCACTCTGGCAATGAAGCAACCAATCCAAACTATGCTTTGATATAAGTAGGGTTTTTAGTCTGCTGTAATGAGCCCCACACTGAAATTTATATTCAGATCTGCAAACTCAAAATGATACTAGTTCATTATGCTTTTTGATATGTATATATCTATGTATGCAGGCAGGGGTACATTTACTTGACAGGTCAGTGGGACTGTAGGAATGATGGACTCATTCCTCCCTTTCTGTTAAGATTTCTAAATGCTTCAAAACCAAAGGAATAATAGTAGCATAAAATTACACTGGAAGAATTCAAATGTTGTTCTATGAACCTCTTAAGTTCTCCAGTCATACAAATGAAAACTGAATCCCAGCACTGAAAGCTAAAATAACTTGTCTGCTTTAAGACCAAACATTTCCCAAAGCTGGCTTTTTGCTAAACCAATGTAATTAAAAAGCTCAACTTTTGAGCTCTGAAAAATCTTACTATCTGTATTTGGGGTAGGGTATAGTTTAACAGTCCTAAATTATTAGTTATAAAAAATCCTTTCTAACGGTACAAAAAAGTGATCATTTTTAGGGGCTACATAAATATAATTATAAGGAGATCGAGTAGCAGGGAATATGAGATCCAAGAGTTAAAGATATTGAGAAAACATAAATAATTCAAGTTTAAAAGCTTGATTTAACATTTTTTCTATGAGAAAATGGTTTCTCTAAATTTCCTAGCAACTTATTCCTTAATCTCCACCATTTTCTGAGAGACTGTGGTTTACATACAAAAACATGTTTCCAAGATTCGTGGCAAAAAAAACCCCAGATTTATTATTTTTTCTTTTCATTCCTTATCTCAGACTTGCCTAATTCGACTAATTTGGCTAATTAGTCAAGGAAGTGAAAAGATTTGCCACATTCACCCTTGCAAATGTTTATTTAAGGCTTGGCATACCTTAAATGTAAAAGTGGATTAAAAAAATATGCAACTTTCCTGTGAGTGAAGCAGAATTTTAAACTAGAACAACTGACATCTGAATTTGAACAATTATAAATTTCCTCGATCAGGTAATTCTCAAGACCATTAATGGATGCTTCCAGAGAGACTGAGAAGATCAGAAATGTTTAAAAAAATAACATTAATTAGGGTTAAGTCTCCTCGCCAAAAGCCTCTTATTTGAGTAAGATTTAATCGTCTTATTCTTCATTTCTGAAGTTGAATGTTGTTATTTTTCATTTGTATGTATGTGTTAATTCAGCTGGTAAGCATTCGGAAACCCAACCAAGGGATGAAAAATCCAAACATAATGAAAAATTTAAGAGGAATTTTCATAATTTATGAATTTTCATAACTTAGGAAAACTCTGATATGTAAACACCAAAACCTAAAAAGTTTCAGAAATGTGTTTAATACCAACCATTATGCTTGTAGGACATATTTTTCTTCCCACATTACTGCTAAAATTCCACTCATATCTGAGAGTTAGCAATTCAACTGCACATTCCTACTATAATACTTTAAGTTGCTGTCAAGGCCATGAAAGAGCCATAAGCAAATGCACTTAATTAATATTTTGGGCAACAAGATGTAAAATATGGACAGAAATGCTTTACTTGATAATCAGTGGGGAGATAATAGACTGTTGAAATCTTTGGTGTTTTGAAAAGTTCTTTTAATATTTGGTATCATAGAAACTCTTTTGCAATCAAAGCACATTTAATCAGTCAAACCTTTTCATCCCAGTAATTGGTAGCATGGACATATCATCAATCCAGCATTTCATTAGTGTTTGTGTGTAGACTATACCAGCTCATTTAGACACCCTCACGTTTTTGTGTATGCCACATACGTCTGACACCTGGGATGATGGATATTCTTGTAAACAATGTAAATAGTGGTTAGAGCTTGAGGAACCTCCCATTTTCTGCAGAACAGTTCCGACCTCTGTGAAATGCTGGGAATGCACGTGAAGTTCCATGGAAATTAGCTTGCAAATAAATTAAATAGAGAAAAAAAAAAAGCCTTTTTGGTCTGGTTCTCAGAGAGAGTAACTAACTAAGGAAATACAAGAGTTCAAAAAGTAATATGTTAATGTTCACCAGAAGTGTAATGGGGAAAGAATTTGAAGGAAGTGTAACAGGAAGGAATTTGAGCAAACTGACAGCAACAGCACCTAAAGCCACAGTAATCATGGAGAAAGTCCACCAAGCCTAGTTACTTATCATGTGTGAACAACATTACCACAAGCAAAGAAATTTGTGTTGAAAGACATGCCCAGACTTTCTCTTTATCTCAGTAGTATTGCATAGTTATGAATGAAAACTCTGCAAAAGTACAGTGAAGGACGATACTTTACAATTTCTTCCGTGTAATAACAGAGGCATCATGTGACATTCTCATTACCCAAAAGATGCTTCAGATATCTTGTATTTAACCATAAGAGAAAACTGAAATGTGTGACCGTTGGCAAATCTGAACTGGCTAGTAAGCCATACAATCATTATGGTAAAAAAGAAAGCAAATGCACTGGAGGGAACAGGTAAAATGTGTTACTGTGAATTTGCTTTCTATCCCAGACCAGCTCATAATTTCTTACAGAAAGAAAAGCTTTTCAGCCATATGGTAGTCAGTATCATTGCTCTCTTTTGAGATATTCCCTTTTGTGTTCGCTTTACCTTCTTTATTTTTTCTTTTTGCCTTTTATTCAGTAACAGAGAATTACAGAAGCCTATGAAAATTTCATAATGACAGATAATGTTTAAGGGGGATATTGCTTTCTCTGTTTAAGAAATCAGATTGTCCATTTGATGGTAAAATGACCTGAGATTAATGAAAAGTTAAGCAGATAGAAAATGGTCTGTAGAAGCTGAAAACATTAATTACTATAAAGACAAACTCATTTATAACTGTGAAGCACTTCACGTTAGGTATACTAAAGTAATAATTGAAAATTCTTCTTTAATATAAGTGATATTCTCATTCAAAGGGATTTTTAATTAATTGAGTTTTGTTCAGCCAAATGTTTTGGGCTATATTTTATTTGTACTGTAGGGAAAAGAAACATGATATTAAATATGTCCTATAGCTTGAAGAATAATCCACTTTATGAAGTTTTAAGTAAGTTAATTATGTGTTTGAACAAAGTTTTTGTCTTTAATTTCTTGAAACTCTTCTCCAATTCTTCTCTATTCATTAAAAAAATTTTAAAGTAGTGCTAATGTAAAAGGAAAGTGTTGGAGATTGGCTCTCGTATGAGTTACTGTATCCTCTGCAATAAAATGTACTGTGAGCCTGCTGCAATTTAAGAAAATAATTCAGTAGCATTTTGTAATGGTTTGGACTGTGTCTAACAGCTTTTCTCAATGAGCTTTCAATAATAAAGTAAGCTGTAATGCGTTGGCTGGTGGAAATATTTCACTAAGTGTATGTGGTGGAAAGTGAACTTACAGCAATGTATTGAAACAGGAAAAGGTTGAATTTTACAGGGTTTGCTTTATTAGTAACAATTTTCATCTAGGTTCACTGGCCACATGGGGATCCATCTGCTGAAATTAGTCTTTGAAGGGTAAAGCTACAGCCCAGCCTGTCTAGCTGTATTAAGGTAACAGACTACAAAAAGGGCTGGGGCAAGAAATTTCCACTTCAGGGCTGGTGAACAGTAAAAGAATGTGTCTGCTGTTGGCAGTATCAATCCTTCATCTCTTGACATGTCATATAAAGTCTGTACAGCAAAATGAATGTGTCAGTGTAGCACAGCACCGCTGGTTTAGCACAGTGAAGTACTGTGGTGAGATTCTGTGAGTACTGGTATTCAGGAAACTAACTCCTCCAGGATACCTGGCTCCATATTCAGCTTGCAGGTGCATAGTGACACCTTGCTGATTCTTCTTCAATTTAGCTGGTTTTCCTGCTAGCTAGAGAAAGCTGGCACAAATGTCCTGCTTGCACTCTTCTATTGCTAGCAAGGAAGTTCCCTTGAAAATTTGGCCCTGGACCTTAGAGGGGCTTGGCTTTGCATAAAGATTACTTAATTCTACTCACAGTTTTCTCTGAGGCCTCAGAAGAAGTAGTGCTTTAAATTTTTGCCATAGATAGTCAATCATGTATCACTTTAAATGCATTAAGATTTTAAATACCAATGAATCCTGTTATTTGCATCATGTTCTTGTTTTCTTTCACAACAGAGAGGAGGGGTCTCACAGTTTCAATATCATCAATGCAAGTATTATAGTTCCTGAAATTCCTACAAGTCTTTATTTAGTGTCACTAATTTATTATGGGTTTCAAAATGACCCTAATTCTGCAGAAAGTACTGGTGAGATTGCTTGCAGCTCTCCTAGTGTGTCAACAGTATTCTCTGCAGAGCTCCAGTATAATAAAAATGAAAGAGAAATATTGCTAAAATAAACAGAACCAAAACCAAGCGTTAAAAAAACAAACAAAAAAAAGGTAACTGAGAAAACACCAGATAAAAAAGAGCATATGTTCAGAAAATGAATACACTGTATTTTAAGATCTGTACATCCTAGCAAGAGATAGAAAATTCAGACAGAAACTGTGAGCCAAATTCACCATCAGTGAAACTGTGATGAATTCTTCCCAGGTTTCACAGCTGCAGTCTGCAAAAAAACCCTCAAGTAAGAGAAATTAAATATATATAGATGGAAGAACTCATCCACCCCCACATGTATTTATCCTTAATAATCCACTGAAACTCATAAAACATAAACCACATCAATTCCCCTCAGCACATAACTAGTTATTGGACGCAAACCCCAATATACCATAAAGCTCAAAAGAAAATGGGAAAGTGACACTAGCAATGTACTGTGAATGTGAATGTCATAACATATGGAGGACAAGTTTATAAAACAGCAAGACATGCAGATCTATAATTAACACACTTCAAGCTCCTGTGGAGATCATACTGGACTTCAGAAAAAGGATACTAATTATGTTTAAGAGATTCTTATGAATCTTGGGGACATAAAAAGTAAGCAATGTGTTCCTGCAGTGCTCTTAAAGGTCCTGATTCTGGTGACACTGCAGTTTAAATTCAGTGGAAAATGTCTGTTTTCCCTGCTGTTCCTTTGTCTTTGTGCTTTTGCTACTTTGGGAGAAGCTCTTTATTCCCTGTTGAGCAGATGACTCCTCGGAGACATGTTCCCCAAAACAAGAGAACTACTCCTGTAATAGTCAGCTCATCTGCATCAGCTTAACTTATTGTGAAAACAATAGGATTAATATGTTTGTTTATAGCGATTTTTAATCCTTGGTTGGCTGATGCTGGAGTAGTGAATGGAAAGAACATTCTGTACCATAGTATCATAGCATCTAATTTAAAACATAGGTACAGGTCGTATTAATTTGAAAATTTAAAAAGCTACTGAAAAAAAAGGGAAAAAAAAGGGGAAAAAAAGAGAATCCATCCTGAATTATGTTTGTCCAGGAAATCTACAACTTCATTTGAAATTTTGAATGGCCTTTTGTCACAGTAGAAGCAAGTCCCATGCTAACCAAGATGACGCTCAGACTATTTGCACACTGATTCTGAAGTCTGAACTGAACTGTCCACAGAAGTTCTTTGGCTGTTCTTGTGCAATTTCTATTGCTGTGGACCAGCTGGGTTCCCTAAATTGTGTGACCAAGTCCATGAAAGTGTACTTAGCTTTCATGGCTGCACAGGATGTTCCTTGTAAGTTCTGCAAAAATGACAACACCCACAACCAAACTTGTTTAGAATACTATGAAGCAGCGAGTTTCATAAGTATCCCAATTGCAGCAAATAACAATTTATTCACTAGAGTTCAGTTAGGTAGCTGTTAGACTGTGCACTCTTTCCTTAGCCTTATAATGAAGGTCAGCAGGGTCACTGAACCACACGATAAATTTTAGCTGCAGACTGTTTGTGTGCCTGCCGTTCTCCTCTTTCCCTTATTATTTTTCTGAACTGCAGGAGTGAACTATTTCGAGCAACACCCAAACACCCTAAACACCAGGTGGTCTAAGGAGCTAACCAGAGTGGAACATTTTATTCTCACGTTTGCAAGCAGGTGAACAGCAAGAGCACAAGGCTTTGCCACATCTCCTTTTTCACAACAGGACTTGTTCACAGGTGTTGGAACAAGCACAGTTTCCTTCTTGCTGCACAAAGAGCTTCCCCCTGTACTGCAGGTTGGCATTCACTCAAGTGCTCACATACTGCTGCCTCTCCCATAGGTGCTTAGTTTGACTTCTAACTAGTCCCTGAGCAGCAGTTTTTCACTTTTTTTACTGAATATTGTACTTTCAGTGCATTTTTACTGAGGCAACACAGTACTTCAGTTTTAGGTAATTATCAGTTCAGAAATTCTTTTTCATATAATTAAACAAATGAGGAATATAAGTTTCACAAACTTGCTAGCTTGCATTGGAACCAATTTACTGAGACAAGGAAAGAAACGTTGTTTACAAGATTTTTCTGCTTAAAAAAAATGCCCTTGGTTGACCTGATATTTTGAGAGGTATAAACCAGAGTTAAAGCAAGTGTTATTTTAATCCACTCGCTTAAACCATTCGTATCACCGTGTGCAACATTATTTTTATGTAGGAGAAGGCTGATTACAAACTCAATGTAAGTGAGCGTTCCTTGAAAAGTTCACTGTGTTTTCATTAAATTCACTGGGACTACATTTAGGGTGGTCTCGCTGAACTGACTACACAGCGATTGATTTTAAGAGTGGCACTTCATTTTCTTATTTTCAGAAATGCTCTGAGACAAAAACAAATTTATTTTAACCAAAACTGATTATTTCCTTCAGTTGAAATTTCTCAACAAATTAAATTTGCTTAATCTAAAGCTATTTTATTTCTTCAGCCAACTGGAAAATCAATGATTGAAGCAGAATCTCCACTTTAGCTGAAAGGGACTGAATATCACCCACTCACCAAAAGTATAAATGATATATTTTTAATCCACTAAATTTTTACTAATGTACTGGTACTCATTGTTTAAAGTAAAAGCTTCTGTGATTCCCTGGTGTTAAATATCATCCTATACATTTTGTCACTTTTTTTCTAATATTTCTAATTAAGTAAAATAATATGTGAGAGAAATCTGAGCAGTTCTGTTATCTAACTGGTGTATTCACTGTTATGTCTGAAAGTGTCTGGTACAGATACTGTTGTAGAGCAGAACTCAGATTAATCCACTATTATGTATCAATAGAATTATATTGTCTGTTACTAAGTCAGTGTAGCTAAGATGGTCTGTCAAGAGGCCAGCTAGAAAACTTACACTTAAAACAAAGGAATATCCAAAAACAGTGGAAGAACATGTAGAAAAAATATACATACAGACATACACACACACCCCCTTCCAAATCCACAGACATGGAGAGGGATAAGGAACAAGGCTCTTTTGCCAACTACATGTGGTCGTCTCACTAATTCACCTTAAAATTCCCAGGAACCAGAACTGCCTCACAATGAGTTGGCAGAGGCTGCTGATCATTTGATATCAGTTGTTTCAGTCGCAACACCTCTCTGAGCTGCTCCTGAGGAGGAGCAATTAAGGGTCACTGCTTTCTCAGATGGGTGCCTACCTTCAATTAGAATAACCCACTTTTCTAGAGAACAGAATTTTAATGGTCTTTGTACAGATTCATACTCCTTTCAGTTATTATATGCTTTATTAAATGATCAAAATAGAGCTCAAAAGTAGTGACTCTTTATGATCAAGATATTTGATCCTGTTTTACTGTCAATAAAATTACAGCCTAGGAGAGTCCAGCCCCAGACAGGAGTTTGCAATCCAAATAAAATTTCAGGCTTCTTTCACAAAAGTTAAAAATCACCTTCAGCTTATACATGCTGATTCACAATGGCAGGGATTGTTACTTTACTGAGCTTATCATTATGGAGACAAAGTCATCCATGTGGTATATGTGCAGGAAGAGAACTCTAATATGTAGTGAGGTGCTGTGACAATCATAACCAAGGACATCTCACTTAGCACAGAATCATTTGCATTTGGTAACAAAACAAGAACAAATTATGAAGCACTAAGTCCTTCAACAAAGACAATTATTTTCTTTGTTTAAGGATAAAAGGTCTGATTCTTCATTCACAAGCTCACCACTGAGCCCAAAATCATGCAATGGAAGAAACCCTACAGACAGACTAAACGAATATGTTCTACTGACTTATTATTTATTTCACCTCACAGGCTTGCAAAGAGCATCCATATTCTTTTTTTTTTTATTAGAGCAACTTCATCCACACTTAGAGACTGCGTCTGACAAGCTGTGTTTTGTCATATGAAGAAATACTGAGAGCAGAAAGAGAGCATCAGGGGCTCATTTCCCCTTGTGTACAACTCCTTGTGACGACAGAACACAAGACCAGTCTTGGAGTGCTGCCAAGGGAGGATTGGCAGCTACAACCGTGGCAGCTGCATTCTGAGGAACCGCGGAACCACTCATAACTCATACCAGCTAACAGAGAAATGGGTAGCCTACCTGGCGCCTGGTGAAAAGGGGGCACAGGATCCCTCATCCTTCTTTCTTCATTTGCCACAAACTTCTGCTTGCCTCTGCAAGGAACTGTGGGCTCTGAGTGCACGTGTAAGATTCCTTCCCTGCACATAAGAATGGAAAGTGATTTTACAGCAGGTGAAACTAATGTGGTCGTGCATAAGGTCAAGCATCATGGCCCTGTGTGATTTGGGCTATTCAGCAATGACTGGATTCTGCAGTAAGAGGAAGGCATAGGAGTTACAATGTGCAATTCCTGAGATTTCTTTTAGGGATGTGCTTCAGCAAATGTCTACAGCATCCTGCAATATGACTAAAGAATTTCAAGCTATGGCACTGCATATAATGCATCATCAGGGTTAGATCCTTAGTATTCTCTTCATGACCATGCAGTTTCTAGGAAGTTACATAAATTCAAAAGCAAACATTTTTCAAAGTAGTCTACTGTATACTATCAGTTTCAGCACTTATACTTCCACAGAGTAGTCTAAACCTTTATGCCACCCAAATATTACTTAAGATGATTGGTAAGTTTATGCCATTAGAAAAATCTGAGCTGGTTTAGGCAATTATGGCACCAGAGGATTTAATGTGCCTTAAAACCATACACTGCTCCGAGGATTTTAGGCAATTTAAGCACTCATGCCATCATAAAGCAGTTTAAGTGCTTAGACTATCTTGAATGTTTAAGATGGTGTACGAGTGCGTACTACATCATCTAGGATGATTTGAACAGTAAATCCTTTGTCAGAATACTGTTTGAGCATAATTTGCAAATTACTTCAACTTTTTTTAAGAGAAACATTACCTTATAACTAGATAAATCTTCACAGATATTATAAAAATGCTTTTACATTATTGCTATTGCAGAGTTAGTTCAATCCAATATTCGCACATTACTACTGCTGATCAGCACTGTTCTCTAAAAATACAACATAGGCTTTAATTTTAGACACAGCAAGATTTCTGAAATCAGGAACTCACCTGGTAGTGGACTTTTTAAATTGATAATAATAAAATTTCCAGCACTGGTATAAAAATCGCCACATAAAACATCCCAGCTACTTTCATACACATTAAAATTATAAAGTTTATAATACCTACATCTTTTAAAATATGTCCACCTCAGTTTGAAGGAAAATATTGAATTTCAGGCACACAATAATAGATATTTTTTAATGAAAACAATGCATGTTTCAGAAATCATTCATGCCTTGTGTTCTGAGTCAGCATGACATGCTGTCACATACCAGTCTGTCTCCATCACTGCTGCCATCAAAGTAATGAACTGTCATGCAAAACAAAAGGTTAATAATGTAGTCCAACCTTATTTTCAGGTGATGCAGATACAAAAATTGCTATAAATGATACTTTTTTCCGTGTATTACTTCTGGATATTCAATGTGATTTCATTGCCTTCTGCATCAGACGTGCAAGGAACCCTGTAAAATTTGAACTGTTTTCTACTCAGGTCCTGCTAGGCTAAGAAATTATTTCAAATAAAAGCCTAAAATCTCATCTGTTTTGTCCACCTTATTTGCCACATCATAACGGGATACAAAAAGTGGTCTTAATGAAGAGAGCAGGTCTTTCTTCCAGTTGTGTTACTGACTCTGTGTGGTAGGAGTGGCAAATATTAAAATAGTACAGCAACTAACTGTAGTGTTTCTGCAGTTTAGCTGAACTCAGCCAAGAATACTGGGGAATTACTTGGCTAGAACGTGTTGACATAGAATATTTCAATCTCTTATCTTACTTACTTGCTTCCAAACTTGCTAAAGGAGGCATTGTCTTTCACCTTTGTATTCACAGTTCATTTCGTTTGCTAGCATCTAAATAAAATTATGACTAATATGATGATACTTGTTCAGGCATTAGTCCTTCTTTGAAGACTAGTGCCTAAAAAAAATCCCCTTCGATCTAGTATGCAAACTGCTTTCCCAGCGGGGAAATGTTCCCTTCACTGAAGATCCCATCACAAAATGGAACCTGATGATGTCTCCTCACTCTTTCACTGATCTCCTCTCATCATCTCCCACAAACTGCCAGTTTCTTATAACTACTTCTGTAAATATCTACCAAGCAACATTGTCTTATTTTTTATATATGCTAATGAAACAAAATCACTCTAGCAAAGAACAGTATATTTACTACTCTCATGGCTAAACAATAACTGTGGAAATCTTTGTCAGTCAGGATCATGAGCAAGATTTTAAGTCTTACTGGCAGAAATACATTCCTACACACACAGAAAGAACTGACCAAATTAAAAATTCTGTCCCTGGTAAAATAATATGGGATGTACTCTGAGCAGACCTAATTGGTATTGATATGGGAGAGGAGTATCAGTGTACTACTCCACAATTAGTTGTGCAGATCTTTTCAGTCTCCTTTATAAGAGCAGCTCAGTGAATAGCTTTAGCAAGTTGAACCTTAAAAGCCGCTCAGATGGGATTCAGGCATTATTCTTTAATTATTTTAAAGACTATAGTGTAAGGGAAAGAAAAGTAATGCTGAGCTAATCACACTCTTATTCTAGTCTCCTAGGGAGACATCATTTGTGAGTTTCCCAAAAAGGATGACATAGCTGTCATGGGTTCATGATTCCCACAATGCATTTCTTTTTCTCTTCATTAATCTGTCGCTAATTCAATCTTTGAAGGTTGTGTCATAATCATATCTTACATTTCTCTCCATTAGTGTGGAACAAATTACAACATTTTTGATTTCAGAAAGACTCCGCTCTTATTTCTGTTGTTGATAATGAGATCATAAGGTAGAAATCTCAGTCCTTCCACTCCACACCCCTAATTTAAAGCTCCTTCTTGAAAACATAGAAAAAAATTCTACAGAAAATAATAAGAGAATATTATCCTTCTTCACACCTATTAGAATGATTCTACTTCTTGATTTTAGAAAAATAATCTATTTTTTCATGACACTGTTCCTTTCATAGCTGTACTTAAACCTGTTTGCTGAAAAAACAAAACAAAAAAAAAGACTATTCATACTGAAAGCTAAATCCTGAAAATGTGTATCACCCACTTTGGATTTTTAAGCTAACAAAAATAAAAATCTTTAGCTTGGTGCAGAACTAATATTTTTAAAGCTACAATGAAGCCACATCTGAGACATGATTGCTCAAAAGATTAATAATATCAGACAGTTTAGCACACAGAAATCTTTTCATATTCATTGGCAGTTGTCAAAATTGTTACCATCTGATGACTGCTTCCCATTTGGATAAAATGGTATTGGTGGTCTCAATTCTCATTTCAGGAGGCCCTGATCCACTTCACAAAACATAACTGCATTTGACAGTGGATGACGAAAGAGCCAATCTTAACTATTTAAACAGCCCAAATATGTTCTCACTGCTAAAAATACCAAGTTTAGGCATGTGTTGTTCATTGCCGGGTTGCAGAATCACCCAGTATACTGAGGTTTTGCTGGTCTAAGGTCTTCTGATCTCCGGGACCATTAATATAAAACTGAAATATTGCCTAAAATGCAGCAGTGAATTTATCACAGAGTAATAATATTTACGCCATCTATGAAGTAATGATGGTAACACATTAAATGCATTCTTCAGACACTCACTGAAACTTGATTCCATTCACATATTTCTGATTTGTGATCTTCAAACTTACTTTACAATCACAAGGAGTGAATCTGGCTGTCCCAGACATAATCCCAATACCAGAATACTTGGGATGTTATTAATGGCAGAAATTTTAACTGTAACTCAATCTATAGCTCACTTCTTGATTTGTTTGGTTACCTAGAACTGTCTTGAGTAATTCTGGGGTGTCTGTGTTATGCTTGCATTATTTCAATGAAATTGAAAGAGATCAGTGTATTAAAGCAGCTGGTGCCTGCCCCAACAACTACATTATTTACAGCTCAGGGCCTTTTCTTCAGACACATTTAGTCTGGTCTCCTGGTATAGCACACCATGTAAGTGTAGCAATGTTGTCCAAAAAAACAGTCAAACCCTCAAATTACAGTGAAACACGGGAACACATCTGGTGCACACCTGGAATGAGGTTTGCAGTTTAAGGGGTTTCTTTAAGAAGCTTTACTTCATGCACACCAAAGTTCTGTGAATTGAAACAAGTCTCAGTAACTGGAAATGATTGAGAGATTCACTTCAAAATGCACTACTGCTCTGAATAAAATGCTAACTCTGAGGGAAATTACATTGATTTCTTTCATATTTCCAAAGTGGATACTGATAGATCTAAGTGATGTAATAAATGGATTCAGAAAACCAGCAAAACCAAAATACAGCTTCATGCATTCTGAAGCTGTCACACAAAGAATAGTTTTTACCTTTTGCTTTAAGCAATCAGGTATCACAAGAGAAATTCCATACATCTGTTCACTATTAACTTGTGTAGCTGCTTTATCCCCAAACACTTCCTCACAGGGTATACAACCAATCATTAATGTTATACTTTCCTTTTGAACAGGACTTAGATGTTCTGAAGAGCTGTTTTTTCTATTACTCTAAAATCTCTCACTGTAACAGTGCCCCCAGGGTAAATGTCTCCTTTCCTGTGTTGCTTTTGTTTTCAGCGTGCAAATCTACAGAGGAAGCTGTACCTTCAGCATAGTTTAAAAAAGTCATGCACAAACAAAGTCTGCCTTTTATTTGGCATTGCAGCCAGGTGAAGGTTCATTTCTGAAACTGAAACCCTAGAGCAGTAATTCACTGTTAGTAGGTCATGCTGTCCAGAAGGGCTTTTTTTCTCAAAGATGATTAAGCAAACGGAATATTCTTTTTAAAAAGATTTTCTGAGCTTCATAGGATTCTACCTTGTTAAAGCTAGTATAACCTGAATGTGACTTTTTATCCTGATTTATTCATTGCATTTTTTTATTTTAATTTCAAAATAAAGTCATCTTCTACAACAGAATACTAACAAAGTCTTACATCCACTGTGTATCATCATCAATAGATATTTTTCAAAAAACAGCATTTCATTGCTATCACTGCAATTTCATAGCAGTCTATTTCTGACCTGAAAGTTTAGATAGGTAGCTGTGATGGATCATATTTTGCATTACTGTGACTTATCTATTTATACAAGGGATAAGTGAATACATATCTCTTATACCTCTTGACACATTTGCAGCTGCTGGTTGATGTTTTATTGAAGACGGAAATATCAGTATATAAATTAGAGGCACGTAAGAAAAGCTGGATATATCTATCCATACACCCACACTCATAACCACAATATTTAAGTAGATGTGGTACAGGAAGCTCTCAGCATGAACAGATGAAAAATGAATAGGATAAACAAGAATTCTCTATGTAATATATTTGTAAGGGACCATGGATAACTAATGATAACATCAGCAGTAGAAGACAATTCCAGAATTTCATATGCTTGCCACATCTGAACCTCCAACATAGAAGGGTGATAGGTTCATCACCGGAAAAAGGGGAATTACATCATAGTCATTGATGAACTCTGCTTTCTTACCTGACGTTATTTGCAGAGAGACACCTGGAGTTATTTTCCCTCCTACTTCACACTTTGTGCTTTGCAGATGACCAAGACCTTCAGGTCTAGGGCAAAAAAGTCCCTCACTTCCATTCCAGGGTGCTACATATCTGTCAATATCAGATATTACTTTTGTTTACATTTGCCCTTGCCTCAAAACCAAAAAACTTGTTCTTTCTAAAATATTTCATCTGTTTTTCTGCTTTGCTAATACATTTTTTCCAATTTCCTGTTTATTTATTGTAACTATACTTCTTCTGGCAGCATCTATTATTGATAGATTAGTAATCTGAATTGTGGAAACACTAAGACAATTTCAACTTCCTTAAATTACGCAACTTTCTGTGCATTTGATTTGCATTTGACTTAGAGTAATAAAATCACAGAATCGTTAAGGCTGAAGAAAATTTTCTTGACATCCATTCTAAACCTCCCCTGGCACAACTTGATGTTATTTTCTCTTGTCCTTTTGCTAATTGCCTGGGAGAAGAGCCCAACCTTCATCTCGCTAAAACCTCCTTCTGGGTAGATGTAGAGAGCAATAAGGTTTCCCCTGAGCCTCCTTTCCTCCAGGTTGAACACCCCCAGCTCCCTCAGCTACTCCACATCACACTTGTGCTCCAGACCCTTCCACAGCTCTGTTCCCATCTCTGGATATGCTCCAGCAGCTCAATGTCCTTCCTGAGCTGAGGTGCCCAGAACTGGACACAGGCTTTGAGATGTGGCCTCACCAGTGGCCAGCACAGGGTGATGGTCACTGCCCTGCTGCTGCTGCCACCCTGTTGCTGATCCAACCTAGGTGCCCTTAGGCTTCTTGGCCACCTGAGCACAGCTAGCTCGTGCTCAGCTGCTGTCACCAGCACCTGCAGGCTCTTTTCCCCAGGCAGCTTTCCAGCCACTCTGCCCCAGCCTGTAGCACTGCAGGGGCTGTTGTGACCCAAGGGGAGAGCCTGACACTCGGCCGTACTGAACCTCAGGTCACTGACCTTGGCCCATGGATCCATCCTGTCCAGAGCCCTCTGCTGTGGCAGGCGGGTGGCTCCTGGGGAGCCCACCGGCACCAGTCACGGTCTTGGAGTTCTTGTACGGTGGGATCTCCTCCACCACAGTCCCTACCGAAGCTCACGCAGGCACTGGCTGCACAGTCCGATCGCAAAAGAAGAGTTGTAGACTCTTGCCTCAGGGTAAAGGATTTATTGATAGGAATCCGGAGGGCAGGGTGACGAGGGGTCAGGAGCGGTCGAGGAGGGGAGAGGCAAGAGCCTCGAGCACTGCTGTGCAGTGGGTTAAAAGGGGAAAGGTTTGGGGAGGAGTTTGGGGTAAGGAACCAATGGGGGTACAGTTTAAGGAGACTGACAATTAGGGGTACAAATCATATTATCCAAAGGGAGGAACAACTAAACTCAATAACTAATCAGCGATACTCAATAGCTCAAACAAAGGCGAACTTTCTAGAAGAAAACCATATAAGTAACGCAGGGGAGGGGAGAGCGCAGCCCAATCTGGTAGCTGAGATTTTAATATGCAGATTGGGAGCCCGGGAGCTCACGGGAGCTTCTCTTTTGGTCGCAGTAACCTAGAGGTTGTCTGCTTCCCATGGCCCCTCGGGCTCAAACAGCTCCGAGTCGTGATCTGACTCATCCGCACTGTCTATGCCTGCCAGATCGGCATCAGCCCAATGGGCTGCCACACTCTGCAGAGACTTCCTGCCCTCCAGCAGATCAACACTCCCACCCAGCCTGGTGTCATTTGCAAACTGACTGAGGGTGCGCTCGATCCCCTTGTCCAGATGATAGATATTAAACAGGGTTGGCCACTCAGCCACTGAGCAACACTGAGCCCTGGGAAACACCACTGGAGGCCAGCCAACAGCTGAATGTGGCTCCACTCATCACCACTCTCTGGGCCTGACCATCCAGACAGTTTTTTACCATGAAAATTGTACATCTCTCCACACCGTGAGCAGCTAGTTTCTCCAGCAGCATGCTGTCGGAAATGGTATCAAAAACTTCACTAAAGTTCAGTTAAGACACCATCTGCACCATTCTCTCATCCACTAAGCTGGTCATTTTGTCATTGCTTGGTTAGCCGAGCAATACTTGTCTTTCCTCTACTCATGTTGTCTGGGCCTGATGCTGGCTGTCCTGTACAATGATGTTCTGCTCCATGATCTTCCTCAGCACAGAGGTCAATCTGACAGGCTTGAAATTCCTCAGATCATCCTTCCAAGTCATTCTTATAGATGGGTGTAAGACTTATGAACTTCCAGTCACTTGGGACCTCCCTGGTGCCCAAGGGCTACTGGTAAATGAGTGGTAGTGTTTATTTTTTTAATTTAAACATTTTCAAATAAAAATAAACACTATCACCTGTATCTCCAAGAAAGACCATAATCCTGCAAGGCATCCTGTCCATCTAAGTTAGCATACATACTTAAATTGAAATCTTGATTTAAAACACACTGGGGTTCTCAAGACCAAAGTCAGTTTTCCACTCTCTGTTTCTCTGCCTCTTTCTTATGGCCTAATGACTGATTCTGAATAGGGGAACAGTGCAAAGCCTGAAACGCCTTCACTTCCATGTGTACAGACCTCTAACAGAGGGTTTGTGAAAACCTGACTGGACACCAAAAAAAGCCAAATTATTCTGTCCAGGTACCTCTGTTTTGCATTGACAAATAAAGAATCTCGATTGACACAGACATGGGATGACAGACAATGCATCTTGCTGTTCCTCTTTACTGCATCACTTGTCCTGTTTCTGGTGTATCAGAGCTGCACGATACTCCTTCAAAGTATACTGACTCCTTGATGCAGACGTGAGTCCTCACCAAACAGCATTGAGCTGACAGGCCTTTCATAGCATGAAAGAGCATGAAAATACACGAGGATATTAGACAAAACTCAGCTTTATTTTTTTTCTACAAAACTGCATGAAAACTATGATATAAAGCTATGACCAGCAAATGACGTGGCATGTAAATTGTGTAAATCACTTTTGTTCATCTTCTATAATGTGCAATGGTCTGTGGTTATGTACTGTTTTTGGTAATATGGTATTCTCAGGGAAATTAATTATGCCATGGATTTTATGTGCTGAACATAGATGTATTGGCTTGCTTCTTGTTCTTTGTTTAACTAGTAATGCATACGTACTTTCGTTCAGAAACTCTTTGCAAGTAGATCTTGCAAACTGAACTCAAGAATAGGAACAGTAAACTCTTAATTGCTTTTCTAAATGAAATACAATAAGGAGGATTTTTTTCTCTCCTGCTAAAATAAAAAAAATAAAAATCCTTGCAAGCAAAGGCTTGTTATCCCAGTATTAAGAGTTCTTGTTTAATGAAAGGATTCTTTGTTCATTGTCTTCTTTTTCCATATGCCATTGTAAAAATCTGTGTTCCAATGCTGGTCTGACAGATCCCTTTGTACTGTACAGTGTTTGTCATTCCAGATATCCTTAAGAGCCACAAAACAATAGGGAGGCTTAATTTATTGGTCTACAGATGAAAAATTAATAGTGTTTTAAAGGAGGTCTAGGCAATTCTTTTTTTCAAATACTGAAATATGTTGCATGAAAACTGTCGGACATCAGAAAGAAATTTTCTTAATTGTTTCCATTTTTGTAATTATTTGCAAAATTTCATAAAGCTGTCCAATACAAAATACTGAGAAAACTAGATTAATTAACCTAAATTATTAGCATTATACACAGCTGTAGCGTTGTTGAACTGGTTCTTTTTATGCTCTGGTGGGCATTTACAGGTAATCAACATTCCTGTGGAAAGCTTGAGTGAAAAATGCCTTAGGAATTAAAGCCAAATATATACCATACTGTGTTGGTAAGGACTTAATTTCATAGAGCAGTCCTCTGTACCTTGAAATCTAAGGATAAAAGGTACTTCTTGCCTGTTTGCCATTGTAATTACACTATCAGATAGTTTTAGAGAACACACCATGGCTAATTGTTCAAAATTTAATGCATAATAGACAGCAAATTAATTAGTTATCTAGTGTTTCAATCAGAAGGGAAGCAGTGTTCTTCAGGCTACCTTTCTGACATGCTGACCTTGTCTTTGTAATATCACTCTGGGCCATGTTGCTGCATGTATCAGGACAGGCACACAAGATGACAATTTGATAGGTCATCTTGATATCTTCCTTCTTCAATTAAAAAACAAACCATTCTTTAAGGGGCAAATCTGAGGAGAAAAATAACTTGGGTAGTCTTGTTGTGAATGTCCCAACATTAAGTGTTCGAAAGCTTCAGATTCCACTCTTCTAAAAAAATCAGCTGTAATTTGTAGTAGCAAAGAGAATTCACGAATGCACATACAACAGACAAACATAATAGTGTTTTAAATCTGGTCCACGCAAATTAATTCAGTGACAGTGTCTGATATTTCCTTGAATGATATTTAATAATACGTTTAGTTTTAATAACAAGAAGAAAAAATGCAACTCTACCTTGTTTGTAGCCCACCTTCTTCCAAACATTTCCAACTCTTCAATCCATTTCGTCTCATGCTAAATCAGTATTTTATGAGTAAAATAATTAATTCAGAAGGGAGAAAATGGAAAGAACATCTATCAAAGTATTTTTTTTGGTACTATCAATGTTTTGGAAGTTTGAGGCTTTTATTTTGATAGGGGTTTTTTACTGAGAAATATGTAAGTCCACGTTCTCTTATTACTGCTGAAATCTTTACCTCTGATAGTCTTAGAAAAACGGAATCATTTCATAACTAAGAGATGACTTCAGGTTGGAAATAGCACCAGACGATGAACACTAACCTGGACAAAACTCCCTTTAATTCCCTATTAATAAAAACCTGAAAGAAGGAGGTGTACATAAGAGCTCAGCAACTCATTGAACTTTTACAAATAGGTAACATTTTGACTCTATTTTGCACCAAGATATTGAACTTCAACAGAAGAAAGGAACTGACTTTTCAAAGTGCAATATGCAAGTAGAAGATTTTTTTAACTAAATAATTGCCAGATATATGCAATTCTAATAATGTGTCTTAATGACTAGAGCTTTTCATGTGCCCTAAACTTTCCCTCATAAAAAACTAATTGCATTGCTTCAGTTAACCCCATTATCCCTACTAAATGGAAAATTAGTTGGGATACACTGACAGGTACACTATCTAATGCATTTTCTTTTATCAAAGCTCTGGAAGGCCGTTTTAAAGTGACCACTCCTGGAGCTTGGAAGAAGTGTTTTCTCAGGAATAACTGAATTGTTCTCAGGAAAACACTTTGTGCTGGCATGTCTGGGATGTTGGATGCTAAACACCTACAGTCCTATATGAAACAGATAAAGTTACTGGCGAGGGAAAGATATTTTCTCCATAACACCCATAAGAGAGTCTTCTGAGTTGATTTATTTCTTTCTAAGATATATATTGGCCACCCTTGCTCCAAACCTTTACTCCCTTTTTACAGGAGGAACCACCCATAGTGGTTCAGTCTGGGGTTAAATTTCCTCCTGACAGTTTTATAGGTGGTAAGGCTAGGCAGGCATATCATAAGGCCTTCTGCAACTAATATAGAACATGATGTTTGTGAGACATTTTCTCCTGATAAAACAATGTGAGGTAATTTTCAAAACAATGTAACATAAATAAGGACCTGCTCATTTTCACAGATATGTATGCAGAATCACTGTCTACTGTTGGTATACATGTACAGAGGAATGCTGACTAGAATTAATTCTAGAAAAACAGATTCTCACTCAATTTCTTGGTGTCGGTATTGGTAGAGTATTTTAGGGTAAACAGTATACTCGAATGTAGACACTGGATTAAATAAGAAATGGTGTTTGATTGAAATCTTATCTGTTCCCCTTATATATTGACAAGACAGGAAGAAAATTTCATGAGCACAGATTGAGGACAAGCAAAGTCATCCTTAATATACTGCCAGAAATTTGCACAGTCTGTTTTCCCATAGTCTCATTGTGATCATAGAGAATGAAAAAACAATCCAGGAACAAGCCATCCCTAAATAAGAGTCTGCAAACGTAACATTTGGTTCTGGGCTGGACTTTAAGATCAAGCTACTCTGCCACCCACATTGTCTCTTTCTTCAATTTTAATGGATTGAATCTCAAACCACTGACTGTCAACATTTTGTCCCTCAAGATCTGCTACCTTGAGATAGTGAGCAGCCAAATAGTACAATCACACAAAGATTTCATTTTGAAAACTTTTGTGTAACTTTGTGCTGTTCATTCATGTATTTGACCACAACCTCACACAAGAGTTTTGGGATTAATGTCATTGCACATAGGAGTTCAGTCTGGAGAAATTCATAAGCAACCTGCTGGAAACCAATAGATTAAGTATTCTGGTGTGGTTTTAACTCAAAAAGACTAACTCCTATCTATAAAAAGACAAAAAAAATAGCAACATTCAGATACAGCAAGATAAGCCTAATTAAATACTGAAATCAAAGAATAAATCTACAGATTTTTTTCTTACCTACTCTTTCACCCTCCCTTCTTGATTATTCTTTTTTGTTTCTCTCTTGAGCATTGCTTTATGCATGTGATACTTACAACATGTAAGTTGATGTTGAGTAACAAGTAAGGTAGTGATTTTTGAATACAATGATGATGCTTCTAACAGGAACACTATTTTCAGAAGGATTTGTTATGATGCTTGAGTCCTCAACATTGAATACCTTTAGAAGAGTTTTTCATTAACCAAATACAAAGACCTGGAGTGCCATTCTCTAGCAACACGAAGGCAAAACTTTCTAGAAATACACTAATTATTTCAACAGATCCCAGAAAACAGAGGGGATATGAAGAAGTAGTGGAAAAATTTCATAAAAAAGCTCTCCCGTTTTGTGACAGATTGGTAAAAAGATGCATCACTGAAAGAGTAGGACCAGTCTGGATCGGGATATGTCTAGTAGCAACAAAATAAAATGTTGTTTGCTGTTTTACAAAGTCATGCAGAGTTCACTTCTCTGTCATGTCCCAGATATCCCATAAGCAATGAGAAGTTACATTTTAAATAACAGATACCTGAGATCCATTACTCTCCCTTCTAGGTTAGTAATTCAGTCTGTTGGTTAGTTACACAAGACTGTTATCTAGCAGTGGAATTTTCCTCTCTCTTCAACATCCGATTTCTAAAAGCCACACCAAAAATATATTTATTATAAAAACAGAGGCTAGAATTTGTTATAATCTTCTCTGCAACCTGAACTAGTGGCATAGAAACACAACAAATACTTACTTACTTGCCTCTGTTGCACGTACGTCACTGACAGAAAATATTCTAAACCTTTTTTCCAGGTGCAAGTCAAGACACACTTACCAGGTGAGTCAGTATGGGTGGAATATTCTTCCAAAGACCTTGATTTTTTTCTGATGTTTTACAACTTCAGTATTTCCTTGGGTGTGCCTACAGCACAGTGGCAGACTATCAAGTCAGAGCTGACAGAGCTAAACACAAGTACATATCTAGAAAAATGCACTGGTAGTGAACAGTGCTAAATCAAGCCCTGGAGACAGTTTAGCTTCAATGTGACAGCACTGGACTTGAAGGTGCCTCTCCCAGTTCTGGCATGCAGGGTCAGCTCTGTGTGGCTTCTGCTTTGCGATCAACTCAGTCAGTACCAGGCCACATGTTGTACTGGAGAATGCCACACAGTGATCATTAGCTGTGATAAATAATGAGCAATATTTCTGCATCAAAATTAGTGCTGGTTGTTTTTGATTCTGAGATGGCTCTTTTTAGATTCTGAGATGATGTTGGGCATCAGAAGCAATTTATTCTGTGACTTTGCCATGTCTCTGTCATTTCTTTGCTATTGGCTGTCCCGCATTGGAAGGCTAACAAAAAAAAAAATCTTGTTGGATAGCCTCATGTTTTAACCTACTCCAGACTAATCAAAGTGCATTGATGCTAATATTAACCTCATCAAATTACAAGGTAAGCAATTTTCCTTTTACTTCTGACATTACAAAAGCCAGCCTTTCTGAATTCGTAAAAAGCTGTATGACATATTGACACCTTATATATGCAACAGAAAGACAGCCAGACCATGACTTCTAGGTTGTCCTTCGCATTAAAAGGGTGAATGAATAGTTCTGTCTTTGCTCAGCCAATGCAGTAATTTCATTTCTCTGGTAACAGTTATGCTTCTCTGTCTCCAGTTCCTTTGGATGACAGCACAAGTGCAAATGACATAGGAGAGCAACAATAAACTTCTAATGAGAACATAAGCTCGTTCCAAATAGGAATGATTTACCCCACACACCAGTGCAATACACATTTGTCCTTCATTTTGGAGAAAGGAAGAGGAGCAGGACGAAAGAAGGTAGGATCACAGCATAAACACGAATGTTTGCCACTGAAAAAACTAATCTAACAGTTTGTCAGATATACATGTCCCTGTAAAGCACTCACCTTTATAAGGTCTCTGCTAAAGAAGGAAAAATAAACTGTTCTAATTATTAGTAATGATTTTGTTTCTAGTACTCCTTGTGGTGAACTCAATGTATTCCAAGTACATGTAAAACCAAGAAAAAAATGATTTCCAGATTTGATTTATAAGCTACAGTGATCTTATTCTCAGGTGTACAATTTAAGAAACTTTAAATGAGCCTGTTATTGCAGACTAAACATCGAACACCAAATTTCTTCTGCCTTCATGACGTGTTAAATTGTGTTCCCAAAAAGAGCAAGACATCAGAATCACTCATTGATTTTCAAAAAACATTTCATCGTTACACAACAGAATTGATATACCAAGGAGCAAAAGCAATCTGACACAAAAGTTGAAAAACAAAACAAATGAACTAGACAATGAGTAACTACAGTTGTTTTGCTAATGCCAAATTTTAATACAGATCTTACAACTGTAGTCATATTCAAATTAGTTTACTTACACAAATGTTGCAGTATGTAATTCCCTAAACAGATTTATCTTGGTGAGAGCAAAATCTAGGATAAGCTCTAAATCTCTTAAATGTTAAGCTGAATTAGAATATTTAAAACCTGGACTGACAAATTTAGCATTGAATGTCTCAACTTCATTATATTTTTCTTTTACTGTTTTTCTTAAATTATGAATACCTGAGCAATAATAATAATATTGAGCAGCAAATTATCACATAGGCAACTTTTCCACTAGCTGTTTTTAGGGAAATACATTTCTCGGTTCTGCTGCTATTTTTTTGTTCTGCATGGAAAAAAGTCACAAGCATATGAGCCATACATTTTTAAAAGAAGTGTTCCTTGGTTTATTGCCTATAAAGGCTGAAGGAGAAAATAAGCCACAGGCAGGGTCATTAGAAAAATAAAACAGCCCAGGACTGCTACTGCTGCTACTGCTATGCAAACTGCATTTCTAACTAGAAGTTTTCATCTCGAATATTGAGAAAAATGATGGGCACTTTGAGAATATGTCTTTTTCTGGAGCAAGTAGATATCAATAAACCTTAATGCAAGCAATGAATAAAAATTGGTTCTTCATGAGCAGCAGGAATTTAAGAGAAGACAAGCAAAAACCTAGAAAGGCCATCTGAAATCTTTCTTCCTTGCAGTGACACTTATCTTTTTGCCTAGAATTCAAGCATTTTCCCCTGTATAAGACTAGAACCCCATAAATGATGTTTTCTCCTTGTCTTAAAAAAAAAAAAAGAGTTAGATTTAAGCAAAAAAATCTTTCCCATACATTTTCTCCAGGCTCAGTTTGACTTACTCTACATCTTCAGTACCTCATAACCACAGTGAAGTTCAAGAAAGTGCAAAAATCTTGCATAAGTCTTGATTGTAGGAGTAAGGAATTTCTACAAAAGAGTATTTTATTGTGACTTTCATTTGGAATCTAATGTTTTTTATTTGGGAAATGTTGGTTCATGCCTTTAACTACTGTAGCTTAGGGCAACAATTGCATGTTTTATAGTCAGTGCTAACATCTGTTTGTACACTCTTCCTTTCACAAAATGATTTCGCATTACATTTCTATTAGAATCAGCTCTTCTGCTGAGGAGATTAGTACCTCTTGTTGTCCTATTTTGTGAGGGGTTTTTCAATCTTTCTCTTCTTTACTTTTGCCTGCAGCTAGATATAACAAGGACGTACTGGATGCTGAAGTCCACTACTCCTTTCTCATACTTACAAATACAGGAGCACAGAGCTGCAACGTTGTGCAATAAATATTTTGTTGGTAAAATGTGCATTAGAAACCGAAAACATAGCATCCAGGAAAATGTACTTTTTCAGGCGTTTATGTGTCTCTAGCTCTTAAACCGTTAGATACTGAGTGTGTCATACAGATGGCACATTCAGTCCCTGTGGAGTGATGTTGCTGTCAGAAACACTGCACCAGATGTACAGCTAAGGAACACCAGCACTCATGGCTGGAATGAAAATTCTGGGAGGCAGAGAGAAGCGGGAACACACACAAATGTATCAAACTTAATGGTTATTGTGACAGTCCTTCCATAATTATGGTAAACAAATTTAATGAAAATGAGTCTCTGCCATCTAAAATCATAAAAATGAATTTATCAAATGTATGAAAGTCTATGCAATAAGCAAAGAGGGCTTACCAGTTTGGCATTTCTTATCTGCGCCAGTCTGCTCTTTGCTAAACTAAACATTGGGCTACAGAAGTTTAATGCTACTACGTTTAGAAAATTTAACATTTAGATGATTTTCTTAAACTTCCAATAATATGTCTACAAAACCAATTTCAGTTCACCATAACAAATTATGCTTTTCCCTGTTGTGAACAACTTATTAATTTTTCATCAGTATAACTAATATTTCTTGCTGACAAGTTTGGTAGCAATCAGTATCTGAAAAGTCTATTATTCACCAGTCAAATAAGTTTGTCATACAACTCTCACAGAGGATTTTACAAATTTGGTATTATGTATCCATTTTCAACCACTGTTCATCTGTAGGGACTACTCCAGAGTTTATTTACTTCTGGTATATCTTTCTTTATGTGTTTTCTTCTTCCTGACTTTAATAACTCTGAGAATAATATTCTAATATGAATTCGCAGACACTTCCACTTGATATTTTTAAATAGATTAAGTTCTGTTTCAAGACAATACTTTTATTTGCAAATCTTCTATTTTTATTTTCCTTCTTTTTTCCTTCTTTTCCTGTCTTCGTAGTTGCACTTGGTGGAAATCTCAACTGTAAAAGGAATTTATTTAGTACTGAAATCACTGCACTGAGGGATATTTATGACTTCTCTGACTTGAATCCTTAGTGTGCCAATTCTCCTGGGGGATTTTTTCTGTAATTTGAAGGCCATAGGCTAAATCAAATCAAGATGTGCTGATCACAAGAGTATTCTCTGGAAAGGGATGACATAGGCAAAATAAATCAAAACTGAATTACATAAGGACAGGAAAATATGGGAAATAATATTCTAATATTGATACTGTGTACAGTAATGAGTTTATTTGATTTTGGGAGTATTATTTCAGTATTTCTACACACTGTGGTAGAGTATGGGAATACATTTCACTGGAATATGGACATACTAGACCTATCTATCAAGCCTAATGAGCAGAACATTTTTGTAAGGCAAAAGCAGCCTTTCTCCAGCCTATAAGGCTTGGTCTGCAAGGCAGATCCCTTATGAGGATGAGAGTTAGCATTATGAGAGTTAACATTAGTTTCAAATGTAAAAAGTCTAAACAGACACAATTATGGAGTAAAACTACATTCCAATCAGCTCCCTTTGCGCAGTATAATCTATATGGATACTGCATCGCAGAAAAATTTCCTGATTAATTGAAAAATTGTTAACATTGAAGTAATAAACTTCTGTATTTTAAAAACATACGGCTGAAATATTATTTTTAATTTATCAACAAGCTGTTCTTATGTGAACTGCAGTTAAGCAGTTTTTGAAATTATTTTTCCATTGTAAATTTCTGATTTACACCCCTGGTTTGGCTTTTAAAAGCCTGAACGTTTTTCCCATTGCTTTTTTCCACTTTCCTTTTTCCCTTTTGCAATTGACTCCAAATCATGGAGCATGAAGAAGAAGCCAGTTGTCCAGTCAAGATAATAAAGTTTCATTCTAATATTCCAAGAGTAGGCCACATTTTAGTATCAAGAAATGCTTTTCTGATTATTTTTATTGAGCTTCCAGAGTAGAAATAACTTTCTCAGGATATCATTAATATTTAAATCCCTCCTATTTATTCAACAAAAGAGTTCTGTTTCAGGTGCTCTGGACATTTCATGATTTATAAACAAGAACACGAAAATCAAATTAACTTTATTAATTGATTAACAGAGAAATGTGCCTCAGAGACTTGAAAGAATTACATCTGTAGTAGTCAACATCAAAGGGTAGGAGTTCCCCAAACAGAACTCTAATCAATAATTTTTTTCTACTTTTGTGCTCGTTTTCTACTTCAAAATCTCAAAAGTCCCATATTTTCCTAAATCTTGTGAGAAAAAGGGTTGAGAAAGAGATCACTTCAAAGGAGGGAAGGCTTGGACTCCATATACCAAGATACACTTGGCATCATGCTTTGTGTTCTTCCTCTTACATTTCATTTTGGTCTTACTGTCAAGAGCTAACTTCCACTCTTCAGAGAGTTCAAAGTTTTGCCTACACTTATCCACAGCTGACTCCTTTCTTGAAACAAAATTCAACAAAGGTAAGAAAACTGAAAAAAAACCCCAAACAAACCATGTATTTCTTTCATTCAGAATACATTTTGTAAGGACAGAGGGGTTTTTCTGGGCTGGTTGACTTTAGTTTATAAATAGTTATTTTACCAATATAACAAAAAAAAAATCAATTTGCCCTTAAAGCAAGAATGATGATTTTCTTCTTTCTTATGGTGCTATAATTCAATAGAAGCAACTACAAAAAATTCAAAAGCTTAACAAAAATGTTGAATATGGATGCCTGAGACTCGATAAAATTTCATTCAGAATTGTTTGATATTTAACAACTGCCTCCCTGAAAATAAGACATATCTGCAAACTACAGATGAACAGATCTTACTAATTGAATCTCTTAATTAGCAAAACAGTTTTCAGTTCCTATAATCTAGCATAACTAATATTTTACCAGCTAATCAAGCTGAGTTGTTTAAACTGGAGCACAACTGCAGAATCCAAATAGTCTTTCTTTGCACATGGATTTCTATGCAGATTCTTCATTTCTGCACTTCTTTCAATAACAGATTAGATTTGTATGTGCTTTGGGAGGAAGAAACTTAAATTTTACTATAGATCTTAAATGATCTGTGCAACTAATGATCACTACTTTATCATAATAGACACTCCAAGTGAACAAAAGACTCCTTGTTATAGCATTTGCACTACAGATGGTAAGCACAGTTTATTATTTGTGTGCTGGAGACATTTCCTCTGGTTTGGAAAGAGTTCTGAACAGCATGATTACTGCCTTTTCCCATTAATTTCAAGGACTTCTAGATCATTCAAAAGTGCCATTCAATAGGTAGAAGGATACTGCATTCGAAAAATTGCCAGCTGTAAATTAGATGTATATTATATATAGTACACCATACTGTATCTCTGTATATTAAAATCATGCAGAAGTGACTGACATGTAACACACATGCCTGATATAAAATTTACATAATTTGTTAAAACTTAATATTAGGATGAAAATATAATGAGACTTTGAGGATATAATTGTTTTATCACTCATGCAGCTCAAATCCCACTCTTCAAATTGACCCATATCATCCATTCTGGAAGACAGAAGCAAACAATAATTTTGCTGACAATGAAAGTGTCAGTCAGAAAAAAGGACATTTGTGAATGTGCTTGATATCTTAATCCTACAGATCATAGTCCCACTTTAAAAAGATATTAAAAATTTAAACTACTGTAGTTAAGAAATATAACCTACTTAGAAAAAAGAATATAATGGATTTGTTGGGAGATATCAGGATATTAACCAGTAGGAAACCAAAGGAAGAAACTATGGTCATAAATGAAAATGGTTATTATTAAAAATAAATGCTCTCATCTTCACAAAGAACATTCTCGCCTGATTTTCTTTAGTAGGTATAAACCATCCTAATTCTGCCATATTTCTGCATGTTTAGCATGCCATCTGACTCTAGTACCTTCCCAAACCATGTAACTTTATTCAGTTTTTCTGCTGGAAAATGTCCCTGTCTTATGCTCTTTCCTGAATCAGCCCTGAAAGCCATTTGAAAAAGTGTTTTTTTGTAAGCCATGTCAATGACTGCAAAATGTGACCCAGTGCACAGGAACATGCTGTGGCAACTGTTTATTTTAACAGTACAGATGTAGCTATAGTCCTTACAGCAATGTTATAATTTTGTTATAATTTTCTCCAAATTAAAGCAACAAGAAGAAAAAAGATAAAATACAAAGTTCCAATATTTTCAGTCAAAAGTACTTGTTAATGGCAAAAATCTGTAAAACTGATATATCTAGAAGAAAGGTGCTCTGGAACTTTCCTGGCTTTATTGCATAGGCAAAGGAGAAAATTCCATTAATATTTTAAGCCAGACTTAAAGCCTCTTAGTCTCCAGATGGTGTAACTCTGCAAGGGTTAATGGAGTTTTAGTCACCTCTAGCATTCCAACATATCTTTCTCTTTAAGATATGCAACATAAATAAGCCTGAAGGCTATTCCAAATTGCATCAGCCAGATGACCAATCAGAACCCTCTTTGCATAAAAATAAACAGAAAAAAAATTATTATCAACTAGGAATCTATCAATAAATGCACATCTGGTAATTGTCAAAACTAGTGGTGATCTAGAGGTTGTCTACATCACTGGCAACTAGTTGCAACAGCTTACCCATTGACAAGTCCAGAAAATTTTTAAAGCAGTAATACTCTACACAAAAAAAAAAAAAAAAAAAAAA
>VZRM01004389.1:85303-119636 GCA_013397955.1 Grantiella picta | reverse complement strand
CAAAAGAAAAAATTAACAAAACAAAACAAAACTAACAACAACAAACCAAAAAAAAACCCACCAGAAAATCGAATCTTCAGTACTAGAAGGAAGGCAAATGCACCTAATTTCCTAATATTCTAAATTTTTATCCTGTCGTGACCTTTAAAATTACAGATAAGTCGGAAATCTATTTAATTCAGCACCATTTGATACGCCCAGTCCTTGCTTACTGACAGGAATTCTTCAGCCATCTAAGTACAAGATATAGAGAATTTAAATTACTATAGAAGCTAATGTTTTCATAGACAAGCAAGCAGATAAAGAGTAAAAACACAGACTAAAGCTCTTAGAAGTAGGTAGAATATCAGCTGCCAAGAGTGAAGGATCTCCTGAATTTCCATATGTTAAGTATTACCTGGACTTGTGGTACTGCTTGTAAAGTTACATTATAAACATTAGTAGGCTACATATATACAAAGAGCATTCATTGGGGAAATAATGTAAATATTGAAAGAATGCTTTTTTCATCTTTACTTAGACAAAAGTCCCCATTACATTAGTGGGAAAGAACAAACATATATTTAAGGACTGAGGATAAAGATTATCAGTCCAGATGTATGGGAAACTTACTTTCAGTAGAGCTCACATTAAAAGGGAAAGCAATCAGGAAGAATAGATTTCATTAGAAGAGAAGACTTCATCAAGTCACAACAAGAAGTTGCACCTTTGGTACAACAAGAGAGCTGGTTAATATGCCATCTAAAAAAAAACAAAACCAAACAAAATCTCAGTTAGTTGCAGGAATAAGACTATGCTGTCGTACACAATTCAACTTCAGACATAAAGATAACATAGATTCTCCCGTGTTAACTTCCTCTATATGATGATTTAACTGACAAGTGAATATTCAGGATGGAGTAAAAATACAGGAAAAGAAAGTTGCTGGATGAAATATGAACAGGCAGTGTACAGCTCCGTTAGACCACAGTAACACAATGGAACGGTTATAACAAAATTCTGTTAGGACAAAAAGTGATTTCATGATTGGCACAAAGTGTACTTAATTCACACTGACCTTCAGTCTGCTGGGAAATGTATATTAAAAGTATAAACTGAGAAATACAAAACTTGTTGTGTGAATTGACGTCTTGGAAAGCCTAAAAAACAGACTACCCAGAACTGAGGATTCTTGTCAACAGAAATATATTTCACAAAGCCTATCATATATGAGGAAAGAAAATGCTGGTTCTCAATTGCCTACTTGATTCACAGCCCTTTACCATAATACACTTGACTCCTCCATACTGCAGTGCTTCATGAAATCCTGTGCTGGAATCTTTGCAAAATGGTAAAGGCCTGATTTTTCTCAAAGATCACTTAAAATTTTTATTTTAATGAACTTACATTTCATTTTTTTCATTGAATTGTAACCGTGCACTTAATTCAGAAAGAAAACCCCCTTATTTTTTAAAAAAGACTCACAGAATGCTTTGTTAAATGAGAGATTGAATTGATTGGTTATTCCTCAGAGTTGAATAATTAGATAAAATGATTATTTAACACTGTAGGGAACAATCCTTTGCTGCTCCCTCGAGGGACAGACAAGGTGACCTAATTGGTCTTTTGCATTTCTCTTTTCTCTGTTTTAATGTAGCTCTGCAAAACTACAAAACTTAATGAAATGTATTTGAAATAAACAGATATTAAAATTGGTCCTTTCAATAGATCACATATCATTATTAAGGGCATATTTTTGTCTTTGATATGCTTGAAACGATATTGTTTTTATAAACCAAGTTGTAAAAATTAAGATTATCTGTTCAAACACTGCAGAAATTCAATGTACTGCAGATCTCCTCTTTTTACTGTACAAAGAGAAATCCCAGCAATATATGTCAGAATCTGATGACAATGTCTATGCATGCTTTATCCCCTCAACTGAATGCAGAGTAGTCAAAATAATATGAAAAGGAAAGCTGAAGATTTAAATTTAAAAAAACCAACAACAACAACAAATAGTACTATCTTTTTCAATGAAAACATCCCTGTGATCAGCTTCTCCAGTCATCAGCCCACAGAAGGTAATTTCAAAATGTCAGTGATACAACTGTCCTCAAGGAAATATAAATGGAAAATAAACAATTAAGATGCAGAAGAGAAGGCTGAGGACATGTTTTCATGCCAGTACAAGGAAGTTAGAACCCAGCGTAAGGTAAAACTACCCCAGTTTTACCTTATATATTTCTTCTATATTTCCTCTGAAAAAGTTAGTATTGCCAAGTTTCAGTAGAAATGGCTTAGTGTGAAAAGAGACATTAGCATCTTACAGTTCCATAATGAAGACATCATATTCTTTTTTTAAATAAATGTTTCTCAAAATTTACATGATGCATTATTTTTCTTAATGTGAGAAATGCCTCTTTAGAAAATTTTCTGAATCTATTTTCATTAACCACACATAGACCTCAGGTTTGCCCTAACATAGAAAAAATAGTAAAAAAGATTCCTTTCTGGTTATCTCCGTATTGGTATTCACTGCTTGTCTCACCCTGAGCACATCAAACTGATTAGCTATGTTTATTAACATAATAGTTGCAGATCAGGACGCATGTTGAGAAACATTTTATGTCTTATTAATGGGAATTATTCTTTGTGCACTGCCACAAGGACTCATAAAGTTAAAGCTTCTCAACTTCCTCTTCCATTATTTCAGCACCATGAGAAATGTCTTATTTGTTAACTGCTATCTGCTTCCCTGGAAGCTTTTAGAACATTTAGCAGTACTAATAGCATCTGATTCACCCACCCCTCCATTTCAGTAAACAACAGAATAAAGAACATAGACCTTCTGTAATGAAAACATTATATTTCAAATTTAGCTTTGAGCTTAATGAAGAAAAAGCAGATGTTTGGGTTTCGCTCAGATTAATGTAACAAATGGGGAGGAAGATGAGTAGTTACGTACCTAAAGAAAAGTTACACTCTTTGGTCTTCCTTTGAGCTCTTGATGAAGTGAAGTTATTAATTTTTCATCTATAATGCAATTCCAGAGAGGTAAATAGCTTTTGTATAGACATAAAGCTCATTCAGTAAAATTCTTCCTGTTTCCAGGCTATTTTATCCTGATACCTACGATCCATACAGATGCAAAACCTATATAAAGCCCCAGTTGGAGGTATAGGTGAACTTTAAGTTATTTGAGAGAAATATAGCAAGAGTTAAACAACACCATAAATTTAGAATTCTAAAATTTCTGTTGCAGAATGATAAATTTTCATTCTATCACCTTACTTGAAAGTTCTTTTCAATTTCTATTTTCAAGCTTTTTTTAAAAAAAAAAATGCAACAGTTATACCTTGACTCTTACCTTTCCAAGAAGTATGTCAAACCATGCATGCCATTGTTGCAAATTTACAAACACAGAACCAAACTAACAAACAAACCCAAAATATTAAAATGTACTTGACAAAATGGACTGTGAATATACTGCTCTATGCCCCTGCATACCCATATTGAATCAACTCACAAAATCTTGATAAATAAAATTATTGATGTAACACAGAAAAAGTAATTTCTCAGAATACATACTTATTTGCGCAAGATTTAAGAAACCAAATATTTTTCATCCTGAAATAGACTCTAGATCCCCTTCTAATAATAGGGGTTTTTTTGATGACAGCTTTATTCATCTAAAATACAAAAAGTACAAATGATTCTGACAGTGATGGGCAACTTTCCTCTCAAACAATTTGTTTCTAAGAAATCTAGTATCACTTTTCTTACACCTTCAGATCTTGAAACTTTCCTTCTCTACCAAAAATTCTTCACCACTCCTATTGTACTTCCAGTAGCAAGATATAAAGGACTGTAAGTTTTCAGACAAGATAAGAATTCAAATCTTTCCTATCAGACTGGAAAACTGATAAATAAAAAAAATTAAATCTATGGGGATAATTGCAAAGAGGAAAACAAACTTGTAGGTAGCTGTTTTAAATGGAGGATTTTAGAGAGGCAGTGAATCACAAGCACAATATCTCAGTAACGTAACTTTGCAAAAAGGGAAATGGGTAAGGTCTGTGTACAAGCTTGCTGAATTTACAAAGAAATCTCTCATACATATTTCTGTTCCCCGCATGAAAGCATGTCCTTAAAGACACCACTGCAATGGACATCAAAGACAATGATCAGGCTTTCCTTGTGTCGTGATGAAAATCTGAGAATTAAGTTTGTTCATCCTCAATAGGAAAATATTGACAGTGCGAAAGGAGCAGATTAACACAAATAAGAAAGCAACAAGCTACTTTTCTGTGGTCATGAAGGTATTAGCAGTAATTTTAGAATGAAAGTTAGGCTGGCCATTACCAAAAACCTTCTATCAGCAAGAGCTGCAAATTAATTTCTCATATTGCCTAAAAGACAGCAGTCTTCACATTTGTAATTCTTTATAAAAAAGTTAAAGATAACACGTCTCCTCTCTCTAGATGACAATATCCATCTTGCTTCAGAAAAGGACAGATTAGGCAGCTCTTGAGAACCCTGATAGCCTATTTTTATGTATCTTCATCATCCCTGGTTGTGTGAGCAGCAGATGACCAGAGAGCTATACACAGAGTTAAAATAGTTTACTATCTTTTTCCCCCTAGATTTTTCTAAAAACACCTCAGCCAAAAAAATTCAACTTCCATTTATGTTATTTTCAAGAAAGTGTCAAGACTCACTTCTCATTTTATAACATGTGCATGGGTAGTCATACAAAAGGGGAATGGTCAAGCGAAAACAACTTGATTCATAAAGACATCAACCTTTTTCCTGCGTGGATCTGAGGAGATTATGATGGCGCTTGCGCATTTCTGTCAAGCTGGCAGTGCTCTTTCCCCCACCCCTTTTGCCAGACACAGGCACTGACAGGGAACAGAATGAGAGCAAAAACACAGCAATTTAGCTGCTGTTTGCCCATGTCAGCTGGAAACCATGTTGAGTCCAGATCGTGGCAGGGACAGCACAGTACTCTGCCTTCTCCCAGCCTGGAGCCTGCTTTCTCTGCTCAGAAAGCAGACTGCCCAGCAGGAAAGCCCTGGCCCTGCAGACAAGCGTGCCATCAATAAATACACTGGATGCAGTTTAGAATGTTGCACAGAGTAACTTGTTCCGTGGCATTAAAAACATTAGGCCACATGCACAGCTGGTGTAGCTCAGTAGTCTCATTGTTTTAAACAGATCAGTCCTGATTTATGGGAGATGAATGTCCAATTCACACAACATTGGTTCTTTTGATCTTTGGATTCTTGCAGCATTACTAAGGCTGGAGATCTGAAGCGAAGGTGAAATTTTAAAGCTTTTTCATTCTTTTAACAAAAAGCTTTTCCAGCTCAGAATGTATGTATAAATATGCCAGATTCACATGTCTAAACTTATACCCTTCTGTGCATGTTATTAATATGTACAAACTTTTTTCTTTAAATTACCTTTTTCACGAATTTACTTCCCCAAACCTTTGCGTTATTTAAACCTTTCATCATTTAAAATGTAACTGATCTTGTACGAGGAGGATACCAACAGATGTCTCAATGCATTAATTCCATTTTTGTGCAGAATTTATCTGTTTATAATTTGAATCTATCAGTTTAAATTAGATATGAAGGAAAGAGAAAACATAATCTGTAAGCAAAATTGCTGTGACCAAGGAAAGTTGCAGAAAAGTGTAATCTCTCCAGTGATTTAATTTTGACTGATATAAAGGTGAAGATAAAAGAAAATTTCTGTCTACTGTTTACACACAAACTGCAAGTAATATACATTACCAAGATTGGCTTTTGACCCAATGAACTGGAAAGTAAATTGTATTGGTCCAGTGCACAATAGGAAGAATGCTGTGACAAATAGAAAGGTACTAAAACTAGTTACAAATAATAAATGCAGGAAGAGTTTTCTAGATCAGAAATGTTCTTGGATAAATGTCAGCTGATATAACTTAAATGAAGAATGAGAGTGTTGTGGAAATGACCAGAGTAGCTAAAAGGAGTGAAAATAGCTTTACACAGATTTCATTCCGAGTTGTGGACAGATGGAGCAACATGGTTATCTAAAGAGTTCCTGAATCTCAGTGCACTCTTCTTGTTGCACCAAAGTCCTAATTTAGATCTCTTTCTAGCTGTCTCTTTGCTATATTTATTTTCAACTCATTATTATTAATACTCTTGCAGTCATCACAGGGTCAAAACTAGTGGTTATATCAGTGTTATGACATGCAAGTTTTCAGAGCCTGTTAGAAATGCACCCCCATTCTGATGTAGTGGAGAACAAGAGCCCAATAAAAGTCTTTATAAAGCAGTTTTCAAGAATAAGTCTCAAGTTTTCTCAATGCGGAACACCTCTGTCTTTGTAAATGCTGTGTGATCTCAATGGCAAGTGGGAGTATCTCAGAAAGCAAGAGTCAGTTTTACGCCAGTGACAGTGCACAGGCAGACAGGCTGGGGACTAAAACATGGCTTAGGAGCAGCAGATCACTGTCTTGAGACCAGAAAACAAGTGCTCTTCTGGGCTGTTAAGAAGATTTTAAAAATGTAGCATTGTTTTCTCTCATTGTTTAGTTAAAAATGGAAATGGGGTTGTCTAGCACTACTAACAAAATCAGTATGATGCGCTGCTAGTCACTTTACTAGACTCACTCCCTCTCTATCAGTAAGTGTTATTTGTGCAGACTTGCACCTCACAACTTGTCAATCCTTTGTATCTATTCTCTGATCTTAAATGGTTCCCATTTTTCCACGCAGTTGATGCTTTAAGGAAAAGAATACAAATTGACACAGATATCAGATAAATGAACAAGTAATGACTACTGGATGAGATGAAACTTTCCAAGTCTAGCTGAAGATGACAGGAAACTACTTTTTTGGTGAATTTTTCATTGTCACTTAACGGCACCAAGGAGCAAGTCATCAGCAAATACTAGTCTTCTTTGGAAAGTAGGCCATTTTTTCTCCCTATTAAAAACAAAACTTTTCCAAGTATTTAAGGATCATGAACATAATCTAATTACCTTCAATAATGTAATGGGGTAGTTTCTAAAGAAGTTATAATTACTCCAACTAGTTTTAAAAGACTGTAAAGTTTTATATGTTTCTTATCTATAATGCTGTCATTTAAAAAAATATTGCAGATATTTTATAGATCTATCTTCTAAACAATATTTGACATTGCCAAGAGGCATGTGGCTGTTTCTGCAGATTTTGGAGGGTTTTTTCTGCCAGTAGCACAATTATTTTTTTAAACATTTGGGACGGCCTACCCAAATACATATCTACAGATATGACTCGTGAATACAACTCTTTTAACACTGTCCATTCTTTTAAGCCTTGTGCAAAATATATGCCCAGTTTGACTTCAACAATGACAAGTCATGTACCTGCATTTCCTGGCCCATGGGGATAGATATTAGGAACACAATTTACACATTTGTTTACTTTTTTGGCCCATATGATATGTGGTTTATTACTGGATATTTGGCCCTTGCAACAAAGACAGAATCTATATCAGTATCTGATGAGCATGTTGAATTTTTAAGAACCATAGCCATTATGTAATCTTTTATGGTGGTGAAAGATAAGTTAGCTGCAAAGAAACCTAAAACTTTCCACGTTTTTGAAAACACTAAGTACACAGATTTGTCTTCTTTACTTAAAACTCCACTAGAGTGTAGACACACTGTAATAAAACTCCACAATAAAAAAGTGACTAATACTGCAGAAAAAAATGATATTGAATTATTTAGAAGAATATTCAGATGGGTATCAAAAATGGTACAAATAGAAAGGAACATTAAAAGTTGTGCATAAATTAAAGGACAGATTGAGCACATAGACTCACCCCAGGCTCATGTCCAAAGCCTATGTGCTATATAAACATCAACTGTTCCTATGTGTTGGATATTCCCTTGTGAAATGGGGAAGACCAGAAAACAAATCCTGACCCATTATCTTTTCAAGCCATTTTGGCACTCTCAAGCACTTTTTGGAAGGATAAGGAATATGACAACTTTTTCACTGAGGAGGAAGAAAAGAAGGTGCTCTAAACTAACCTGAGCACTTGAAAGGGAAAAGAATATAAGTGTGTTGGGACAGTTGGGATGTTAATTCACAATTGGGATGTTACTTCATAATTGGGTCGCTATGAAATAGAGACGTTAGAGTCTACAGAATATCTGTTGGAGGACTATTTTACAAACATGTAATATCCAGAAATGGCAAAGGAAGATTGCTGAAAATTTTCTCCAGACAAGCCTATTTCCAGGTAACAGATCAACATTTCTGAAAAAAATTAAATTACTTCCACATTCACTTAAATAATTTCTTTGCTGCTTTTTGAGCCTGTGCTGTGTTGTCCCTTATTCATCTGTCCAGCCTTAATTTTCTAATCATATTGCTGGTGACAGAAGTGCTTTTTAGAAATTGGAGTTCCTACAGGTCAGCAGTAGCAATGTAATTTTTGCTTACTGCTCTGTTTAACAGGTGTTAATAAATTACATTTAAATGGAAGAAAGATAGTAAGGCAATAGCTCACTCTACGCTGTGCAGTGTCTGGTTCTCTCAGAGCAAGCAGTACTGCAGATCTGGCACTCTCACAGGCAGCTCTTCAGATGAAACCAACCTGCAATGACATAATTAACTTCCATTACCCTCACCATTTTTATTCATAAATAATCTTATATTTATAAACATGAAAATTATAGAAATAGCTAAGTAGATTATAGCACCAGGAAAAGGCTGACCATCAAGTGTTTTTCCACCTGTCTCCATAGTCATTGTGTTTTTAATGGCAATAAAAGGATTCTCACCCCACAAGCTATTTTATTTAGGGATTTGCATGAAAACAGGTAACCACCAAAACACGCTATAATCAGATACATAAGATCCTTCTGTGCAACCAGTCACTCAGCCCAGCAGAGAAGTTATGGCATTAGAAGTGTGGATCTGATCATAGCTATGAACGTCCCACCAGTAACTGCTGTGAATGCTGGATTTGCATAGTTAGCACATGCTAACTTTGACCTAGTGTTTTGGGCCAGCAGTAGTCCCATATAAAATTTATAAAGTTTATTCAAATTTTCACAGTTAGATTTATATGGAAAAGAAGCAGTATATCCAGAAAATCTGTTAGGGCTGCTTTCACCTGAAGGCCTTGATTCTGCAAAGAGATAAACTCATGATTAATTTGAAGTCCCATTGAATTCTGCAATATCAGCTGATTTACAGACCTGAATGTCTTCTGTGTGTTTTATTATCTTATATCATTTCTTTGAAGCTGTGTAAAAAGAAGCATAAAACATTTCACACTAAATCAACAGCTCTCATCTGGAGATGTCAAATAAGTATCCCAAATACCATTGAACAGTAAGCTTTGCTTATCTACAGAATTACTAATCCATCTGGAAAATTAGGCCAAAGTGCTGTTTTATATGTGTCCAAAGCTCCACTTGTTAAGACAGCTAGCTTCCTAAATCTATTCTTTTTGTTTTCAATAAGAGGTCATGTAAGTAAATTATGAAAGAAAAGCTACATAACAGTCTTGGTTCCCTAACATATTACAGTTCCCCTTTTCAGCCTAATACATTTCAGGACAGAGTTCTGGCTTTATGGTGCATTTTCGTACAATGAGCTTGTTTGGTTGGGGTTTTGGGTACTATTTCTATTCTCAGCTTTTCATTCTTCTTTTCAAACATCTCATACTGGTATTTTCCTACATACCTCACTTTGTGAACTAATCACTTCAAATCCATTCCTAGTATAATGCTAACATTTAAGATGTCTACTAACCCTCTGTTTTAACACACTGGTAAATTTAGTTAGAGAAAAAGAGGAGAGGAAAAGAGAAAGAAGAGGACAGAAAATGAGGGAAGGAGAGGGGAGGAGAGGACAGAACAAGAAAGGACAGGACAGGGGCTGGAATCTCTGCTCTTAGGATCATATTTCAGCTAATGAAATATCCAAATGAAATCATCAGATATAGGTGAAGGCCCTGCTCTCAGGGAAAATAAAAAAAGTCTTTTTGTCTTGTTTCTGGAACTCTTTGCTTTTCGTGGCATAGCTAGGACCCAAGTCACCACCCTCAGTCTTAATGATAAGAAAGAACAGTCTGTAATTTCTGCTTTCTGCTTTGCCACTTCTGCCACTAATTCAACACTAAATAAATGCATATTGACAGCACTCTGGTTCTGTTACCATGCTCTTTCAGAAAGGCAGAAGATATGGGGAATACAGAGCACCAAAGACTCTTTGGATAGTCTCCCTGGCCTGTGGGATAGACCTTCTCATATCTAGAATAGAGTTGCCTTCGTTAAAGCTTAGCATCATTATTCACCTCTGTCCATTATTTATGACAGCAAAGTGACCCATGACCTACAGCAGATCCTGCATACTTTTTACTCCTTTTCCTAAGTAAATCACAATAATACCCTGACATATTTCGTCCACCAGTATGCAAATTCTGTATTAGTAGAAGCCAAAATTGAAATTATGGATAAATCTTACATTTAATGTTAGTAATGCAAACCTTGTTTTTCTTCTTCAGTACTTTAAAAGTAGAGACTTTTGTTAAAGTTTTTTAACCTTAGACCTTAAATGAATACTCACCTCAGCTCCATTAGTATCAGGGTAACATGCAAATGTCTAAAGCACCATGAGCAAATAAATTAGAGAATCTGGTTTTTTTTTCAGAGAATTCTAACATTTTTCTCACAATGTGAAAAGAGGTTAAAGTACTGGCAGATTTTATCTATCTTGAAAGAAGCAGAATAAAATGAGACTCAGCTGTAAGAGATATTTTGGTATGATGCTTACCCCCAGGGAAGGCAGCATGACCCTTCAGCCAGCATCAGTCAGTCCAAAACACACTGGATGCTGTATTCCTGCCTCTGCTATGATTATAACAAAAAGAGTAAAGACTATAAACAGGTACAGCTTTTGAATTGCATTCAAAAGAGATACACTGTGCACACAAGCAGAAAACTAATGCTTGTTAAACGCTTGTAAAGGAAACACAGAACATTTTATGTTTCTGGTTTAGGGCATAAGGCATCAAATGGGAAAGCACTATCACAGGAAAGAAATCTTAAATTACTGAGATGGTGAGTGACCTGGAGTTTGAACACGTGGGAGTGATGAGAGAGCAAAACTGTTAAACACTTGTCTTCATCTTCTTCCCTATCATCTTAGAGCTCAGTTGAATTTATTGCCTGAATATACCTCGTTTTTCTTCTGTTGCCTTTCTAATTTCTTCACATTTTAAATGGTATTAACTACTCTACACTGTTTTCTACCTCCTTCCTGTAGCTACAATATCAGACCTATTGGGTTCTTTTTTTATGGAGTTATAAGTAATTTTTTCCAGTATTCCAAACCGTCAAGATCTCATGGTCTTTGTCCATTTTATTTGCTAGTAAGTTTTCATATGTGGTGAAAGCCATAGTCATGTTCAGCGAATGTCTGAGGCCAGCTCTGAGTATTTCAACAGTTTTGTGAAATCAGATTCCTCCAGTAATCTCACTTTCCATACACACTTAAGTGAAAAAGAGACTTCATAAGTGTGCCAAGTAGCAAAGGTTTGCACAGAGCTGTCAGTTGCATAATAGTGTGCCTTAGCATATTTTGAAGCCTGTGAAACAACTAGCAATAAAATAATAAAAACCTGTGTGTAAAACTGCTCTAAACTTTTTGTTCAAAAGACTACTTTCTATCACTTAAAATATCTGGTATGTCTTTATTTTCAACCACATATCCTGAACAGTGAACATAAAATCTATAAAGACAGGAGGGGGAAAAACCTAAAACTTTAAGCTATTATTGATATCCAGATATTGTACTCATATGGAGAGAAGGAATATGATAAAATAAATGTTTTAACTGGAAATAAAATACAGAAAAAATATGCATTGTGTTTCAAAGTACCTCTGTTTGGCTAACTTTGCCATTAAACACAGATTTGCTAAACATAATAGCCCGCAGATAGACTCTTTCCTCTATAATTATTCTAGAGGACAAACTTGTTTTTCATAAAGAGTGACAAAATGATACTGCAGTCTGGTTGGATAAGAAAAAGGGAAATTGCACTAAGTGACAGCTGGTATATTGCTCTAGATTAAGATTCTCAAGGGGAATGGGAAGATGATTCCATCTTATTAAAGAAAACTAAATTACATCATACTGACCAATTGTACTGGGCAGCAAAGCAGTTTCTGATTGGCCATTCTGAATATTCTGTCACTTGGCCATGGCAAAAAGCCTGTCATTCAGAATATACTCAAAGCACTCATTACACTAATTTGTGTAAATAGATGAAGGGAAGCAACCCCAAATGATTTTTCCTTTGAAGACAGTGTGATGACAGGAAACCTGATTAGGCAAGTGGTATAGCTTTAGAGGACAGCTTCTGGAGGCAGGGGAAAGCATTAAAATAGGCAAAAAGGTAATTTGAGAGGTAATTCAATTTTGTGAACTCTATATGACTTGTGAGGCTCCACATGAAATGCTGATGAGTATCCACAAGATGGAAAGGATGGGAGTGGAGCCTCCTGCCTGTTTCTGTCTGTCTTTTTATTTTAGTCTTGCAAATTCAAAATGCATTCAGTAGTGGAGTAGCACAAGTACATTGAAATGTAATTTAATGCCTAAAATAATGTTCTATTGCTGTCTTTGTGCTAACATTGTCAGCCTTAATATTTCATTCCCTTACATGCAGCAGTCCAAGTAATTCCTGTAGTTAGAATCAAGTTTCCTTATTCTTTCTTGAATATCATAGAATTTTCATGAAGTTGAAGAATGCTTCATTTTGGAAAAGAGATGCATGGGATAATGCAGAAAGATTACAGTTGGGGGAGTGGGGGGCAGATAGAGGAAAAAATAGAAAAAACAAGAAACCACACATGTTTCAATACATCATAGGGTAGCACTGTGACTATATTCTGTGTTGGGAGCAGGGGATGGGGGTGGAGAAAGTGGTAACTAAGATAGGGAAGGACACCACACCACAGAGGAGGAAAATTAATTCTTTGAATTTAACAGCTAACAAGCAAAAAGTGAGGAAATCTATCCCCTCCCACCCCCCTTCCCCCTTAATCACTGTCAACATAATATCTCTCACTGTTCTGTGAGTTAAATCTTTGTAGCATTATTTTTATAATTTTATTGTAATTAATTTCTTTAAATTTGCTATCTTATAAGTAATAATAGGCTTAAATTACAATCAGGAAAAACCTTTAATTTTTAACATATCTGCTATTAAAGTGAAAAATCTGTGTCTTGCAAACTTAGTAAGGAAAGTGGATTTCAAATACTGCTCATATGTGACTACAGATGTTCACTTAAGGATACATTTGCACATGGAATTAGCTGTTGCTTCAGTTACAACCCAAATTAAACAGTTCTTGATTGTTCAGATTCCAGGAACATCAGTCTGCCCAAATAGCCACGTCCTGCTGCTGTCAGACTGATCACAAGGTAATCCTGAGCTTAAACATGTGTGTGGTTCTCAGACCAGGCACTGAACCTCCAACTGGTCTCGACTGCAGTGTCCAGAGGGCCCAGATCAACCCCAAAATGCTTCTCTATGGTTAGCCACTCCCTCTCTTTTTAGCTTCATGATTCTACTGATACCGATGATTTTTTGTCTTTTCTTTTATATACCTTTTTTGTACACTTTTATACATTTTCCCATTCTCTGTACCCTTTTCCCATTCTTTGTACTTTAGCCCCACATGCTCATAATTTTTGCAGTCTGATATTTAGCTTAGTTTGGGGTTTTGCAAAGCAGGAAGACCAAACATTAACAGTTGGAGGCCAGGAGCTCTATACTTTCTCAGAACTAGAGGCTCCAATCTTGGATGAAGCCTTGTCTCTGGAACATATTTTGTAAACTAGGCTGTAGTCTCACTTGGGGGGGGTGGGGGGGGAGAGCGTAACTAGAATAGAGGGACAATTACTTCATTTATTAATTTTCTTATTGGGGGATTTTAGGTAGAGATGCAAATTTACAAGGTCCTTAAAACTGCATGTGTGTACGGGGTGTGCTTCTCAACGTATTTCACCTTTGAAGAGCTATGCACCTAGGATCCTATTAAAAACATAGGTAAATAACCTTTTTCCCTTACTGCTGTGTCTGCTTCATATTTCTACCAGCCAAAAGGCGACACTGCAAATCCTGTTTTCAGAGGCCAAACTTTCCTTGTGTACTGCATAATTCATTTTTAGTGGTAACAAAACCTTGTGGGGACTATGCACTGACATGCCAAATTCAATCTATGAGTTAACTTCCTTTAATACATGTACATAGTCCTATCAAACCCTAGGGGGAAAGAAATCACACAATAAGTATACTGTAGAGTTTCCCTACCTCTTAAAATTTGGCTAACTCAAATGCTATGCCTTCAGACAAGACAGAATTCATGTGATACATTTCTTAGTAGAATCACAGAACCATGTAAGTGGGAAGTGACCTCCAAAAGTTATCCAGTGTGGTTCTAGTTCAAAAGGTACAGTCAGAGTAGATAGCTTAGAGTCAAGTTTTGACAATCTGTAAGAATGATTTTCCTACATCTCTTGGAGCAGAATCTCAGATTTTCACTGTGCTCATGCCAAATTGCTCAAGGTAAAACAAAGAAGCAGAATAATGAGTCCACTTATTTAAAAGTTTTTTAGCTTCTGTTTACAAAAGAAGCAAATACTGCACATGTTTATGGACAGTCCTTAACTTAGTATCCCCTACTGCTTAGCACTCTATCAGGATAGACTCCTCTACTTAACCTCTGTGCTCTTTCCAGTGTTGAGTCACACTGTAATCCTGTTACACAGTGATGAGTTGGCCTGGATTAGATTTTGTTAAACTGGATGTTTCTGAATACTAATGCAGCGTTACATCTGATGTGACCATATACTGTGTTTTATACACTCTTTCCACACAGTTGAGGACTATAAAAAATGGGGGAAAGGGAACAAAAAAATAAAAATACCCCAACCCTGCCTGAACAGTTCAGCTTTGCTTTCTGTTTCTTGATACTTATTTTCATACTTCTGCTTCATACTTTTCCTGCTTGTTCTCTTTGAGAGGAATTGAGGGAGGTCTTCATAGTGGAGTTATTTTCAAAGGTAGGTGGGTGGGAATCTGTTAGCAGTCACAGTTGTCATGAACATTTAGAAGTTTTAGCCCAATGGTAACTTTCCCATTTGTCATTCACATTACCTCTCCTATCCTGCCATAGCAACATCCTTCATTCCTTAGCAAGCACAGCAGATGAGCTCTCTCTTGTACAGCAATTAAAACTGACAAAGAAAAATCAGATTCTATATATTTAGCTACTATGTGCAAGGAACAGAAGATAGTGTATTTGTTTGTACACCTATCACAGTATTTTCATACATACCTGGGTCTCTTTTTCCATTTCTGCCGAAAGTTTAGTTCTCTTAATTGTTCATTAAGTTACCTTTCCCAAAATGTAGCACTCCACATATTCCAGACATCTGAAAGGACAGAAAGAGTAATTTCAACTGCACCAATTTATAGGAATTTTTTCAAATTAAATAGTCTTAACAAATATGCAGAAATCCAGAAATCCTTGTCAATCATCAAGACTAAAGAGATGTAATATGTAGTTAATCCCAGATGGTCCAAAGAGTGCTCAGAAAACTCCATCTACTTTGTCAGGTTTTCTGAGCATATCTCAGTTGTGGAGAAAATACATTTTTATGGCTCAGACACTGGAAGGAAGACACGGTTGCTGCTCATTCCAAGATCAATGTTGATGCCCTGTGAGGCATGCAGAATGCCAGCTGGGACCGTTCAGCTGAGTAATATCAATGAACATCTTGCAGGATTCCCTTTAGCCTTTCTAAATATGCATGCTATCTGCTTCTATTGGTGTCAGGCAACTTGGAGGGGAAAGGCAGGAGGAGGGAAGGGGATGGGGAAGGGAAAGAGGAAAGGGAAGAGGCAGAGAAATGGGAAAGGGAAGAAAGAGAAAAATTATTAAATGCTGGATGAAGATGTCTATTCATTTCAATGCACAGACAATGTGTTTATCTATATCTGCCCTCTCTCCTCTCTGGAGAGACACCAGCTCAGGTCCTAAAACCAGTCCTGTTTCATAGGCACCAAATGCAACCTGGGTTACTGTCTTAAGTCTATTTCATACATTCCAGGAACTATATGTATAATTCATGCACAGTATTGCATAAACTTATTTAGACACATGAGTAGTCTCTCACGTCGAGGCCAAACTCTGCAATGAATGAAATTTCTCAGGGAAGACACAGAGAGAGGTACATAAGTCTTAAAGGCGAGAAAGTTTCATCACAGCCATGCAGCTCACAAATCTCTGAGGTTCAAGATCATAGGAAAATCTGAAGAACAGTTGGCAGATTTCCTAAAATTGCCCAGAAAATCTGCTCTAGTATTCTCTTTTCAGGACTACATTGTCAAGCATCTCTTTCTACAGACTTCAGTGACCTTGAAGATCTTATTTACCAAGGATAGATGTTTTAATAAAGACTTCTAGAAGAAAAAAGAAATATTTCAGAAGGTGGAACTCTGATCAGTGTAGCACACACTGAGTAACTAACATTTATCATTGGACCATGAATTGCTTTGCCATGGCAAGATCTACCTCCAGTGCCAACCCTATTATAACTCCTATGAAAAATCTGACAGCAGCTCTTTTCTTTTCACAAGAAAAAAAAAGCTTTTGAGAACAAGTTTTTGAGAAAAAACTTTTGAAAGGCCTTTTTTAATGGGCTAATATTGTTTTCTCAATGGTTCTATTGCTCTCAGTATGATTAACATTTGATATTAAAATAATTAAAATAAGGTAGTCAAAGCTGATCATTTAGAATGTTGCTTTTCAAATTGCTGTTTTCACTGCTTTAAAAACTGTCTCATTACCACCACTCATATTCAGGGTTACTTTTATTTCAATTACTAAGACTTTTTGGGTTATCTTATTTGCATTTTAATGAAAAGAATTATTCTAATCAACTGTGATGAACAGCACTCATAGTTCACAATTTTCATGGGTAACCCAGCAATAACATATCCATATTCCATGTGATATAAGTATGACAGTCCCTAGAAACCACATTTTCAACTACAACTAAAAAGAGTTGTGGATAGAGTAATTAAATTTTATTGCATACAGAGAAATTACACTATTAGTTTTTACACCAGATCATGGAATATTTTTTTATATTTCCAGGCAGTAGGTGAAACATTGCATATAGCACAGGGAAAATTATATGTCTACTGAACTTTGGCTGTGAAATTAAAAAAAAAAGGTTTTATCTTTATCTGCCCACAACAGTTGATCTATAATCTACTGAGTGGCTGCAATGGAAGGTGGCATATTTCACAAGAAAACACATTAGGGCTTTGAGGCTAATGTATTCCTGTGCACCACAACATTGTGAAAGAATCCATGCAAAATCCTCAAAAAAAATCCCATTAACCATTTCTAAATGTTGTACATATTTCTGCTTTGTAACACAGACTTTTGCCCTATTCAGTGTTTGTTTTTTGAGCCCATAAACATTGCTGCACCAAGAAAAATCAATCCAAGGAACTGATTTAAACAGTTGATCAGCACCTTTCTCATTCTTCTCATTTTCCTTATATTGCAGCTGTAGCCATTAATCTACTGGTGGTCTTGCCAAGACCTTTGCAAAAGCTGCTTAGAGATTGGTTGTTCGGTTGAAAAACTGCAACTGATTGTCAGCAAAATGTCAAATGTAACTCCACAAGCTGCAGTTCTTTTAAAATGACCACCATCACATCATTGACCTTGAAAATTGTGAAGGCTAACTGATAAGAGTTAGATCATAGAGATTTATGTACCCTAGGGCTTTTAGATTTACATCTGCTTCTGCCCAGTGTTGGGGAGAAAGTAGCACACAAGCATCACTGAAGGTATAGCATGAGAGAATCAGATGAAAAAACTATATTCCCGATGCACTGGCTGCACAGATACAGCTCCATTGCAGCAGCATATCATCAAGCAGTATTCAGCTCAGCATCAATTAGATATGCCAAATATAACCACGGCCTAAATTCTTCAAGGGTTGTAACACAAATTTTTAAATGACGCTTGTTATCACTTCCAAGTACTTGGTGCTTTTACACACCTTTCAAACCACTGAAATATTTTGGTCTCACAAGCACATGTAACTCCAAATGTAAAACACATCCTTACATCACCATTTGGCTCTTAGGTTCATATTTTCCATCCACTTCAAACCACTCTCTATCAGCCTCCCAAAACACATTCTTATTCAAATCCCAGTATAACTAACTACCAGCATAGTTACAATTGTGTCTTAAGCCTTACACATATAACATAGCAGAGCCTTGACCAAGGTTTGATTAAGAAATAAAGTTTCTGTTAAGGTCTATATATTATTCATAACTATTCTTTGTTATTCTTGGTCAGCTCTGGGAGATTCCAATATTCTAGCTAAGCTAAACACTGCTCCGTGAGGCAATGACACCACACTAAATTAAAATCTGTTAAAAGAATATGCCTGCTAGAAGGAATTGTCATTCTTTATCAATAAGACCTTGCATTTAATAGGTTTTTACTTTATCTTTAGTCTAAATACTTAGAGGCTTTACCCTTTAATTTAATGTATAAATTGATTCTCTTTTGTCTAACCACACCTAAATAGCATATTTGATTCTTTGTCAATAAAAGCTAATGATTAAATGAAGAAAGTTAATCACATTGAAATAAAGATTAGAGATATTTCTTTTATACCAGACTGGAATACACTATTGTCAATGCTTTTATCTGTGAAAGAAAAGTTAGATCCACTCCCCTGTATCTTGTTTGATACCAACAGGCAAGGCCTTCATGCAAGCATTGCTTCAAAGGCAGTGCAAAGGTATTCACAGATGTACTACTCAATTTGTGAGACAAGACAATGGTTCTACTTTGTGTACAAATGCTCATTATACATTAAGGAAAGCAATCACATCCTGTCCCTCTTTCTGCAAACGATAACTATTTTTAGTGCTGAAAGTCCTTGAGAAATACACTGCTGCAGAACAGAGGGAGCTTTACCCACTTTAACAGAGCTTTAATGTACATCTTCAAAAAATATGGAAAGTATGGAAACATTAATTTCTTTGGAATGTGACTGAGAGAACACAGAGACTTTAGATGGTTTCACTAGGGAATAAGCAAGCAAACTAAAGGAATGCAGCAACAGAAATCATTACTCTTTTTTCTCCTTTTTATGACTGACAAAATTGTATAGCAGATATTAACAAAATTCCACATTGAATCACACTGAAGACTGTGATTAGAGAATGGCTCATAATTTTTGGTACAAAGTGAACTCCTCTGTCCTCTAATATATCTTAACTAAAACCAAAAAATGCCATGCAACATGCATTAGCACAGAGAAATCATAAAAGAGTTAGAGTATGTACATACATTAGACAAAGAGAGAATTTCTATTTTTTTAAACGAAGTATTGTCATTTTATTATACTGTGCTTTCAACCAGTTCTCAATAGAAACTATTTGTATAATGGAAGAAAAACATATTCATCATAAATAATGCAAACAAAATTTATAGAAGCAAATCTCTGCATTTTGTTCCCTCTCATTTCAGAGCTAAGTCACTATTGTACCTTTACTCTTAAGCACGATGAAAGTTTGTTGAATTATTAGTGGTTTGGATTGCATATTGATTTAGTGGAAGTCATTAATTACATAGTAAAATCAACAGTATGTGAAAGATGATGATGTAGAAGAAGAAATTCGATCACTGTGACAGTTAAACTCTTAAGACAGAAGATGCAAAATGTGCTCGTACTGCTTTTCAGTGAATCTCAAGTGGTAATATTTTTAAAAACTCAGTCCAGTTTGTTTATTAAAAAACGCAAGCAAACATAACCTGCAGACACAAATTTTTTCACCCCCTCTGTCCACTTACACTTTGGGCTGAAAGTTTAAGTCTGTAGTGACACAACTGGAATGCAAGCTTCAGAATTATCTTGGCAATGCCTTCAGGTTGGAAATAACTACCACTTGGTGGATCCATCTCCTCTATACCTGGTCCTTTAAATTGACCTGACTTGTAGCTAGCCCTCACATATTCCACTATCACAAAATAAAACACTTATCTTGACCCCTTAGTGATGTACCGCTCTACGTGCCTTCACCAACACCTCATTCTCAGGATACCAAAATGAATATCTTAATACTTTTTTCCTCACAAGAAGTGCTGAACTTAGTAAGAGGATTTGTCAAGTATACTGCAAGTCATAAGCATATTGCCAACAACATTATCTTTTCCCCAATGAGTATTGACTCTACTAGTAGCCCAGATAGTGATAGCTTTGAAAATAAATAATGTGTTGGTTTCTTAAACTTACCAGACTCTGCTCAGTCCTGCCACAGTCAACCATTCTTTTACTCTATTGCTTGACTGACCCTCTTGAAAATGGAAGAGTCTCAAGTGTAAATGATTTTACCATTCCAGTGAAAAATAATCACGTTTTGCATTAGTCCATTTGCAACTGTATCTGGCTAAGGACATCAAGAATAAAAAGAATGAATATTAGGGGAAATGTGGACCCACCACTGAATGGAACAGGGACCCTTGCAACAGAGGTTGCAGAGAAGACTAAGATGCTGAACTCCTTCCTTGTTTCAGTCTTCACTACAAAGGCTGTCCTCGGGAATGCATAACCCAAGAGACCAGGACAAAGGTCTGAAGAAAGGAGTATTTCCCCTTGATTGAGGATGATTGGGTTAGAAACCATTTAGTCAAGTTTAAAATCCACAGGGTCATGGGCCCTGATGGGATACACCCACAAGTGCTGAGGGAACTGGCGGACATTACTGCTATTCCACTCTCAATCATCTTTGAGAGGTCATGATAATCAGGAGAGATTCCTGAGGACTGGAAGAAAAAAAAGTCACCCCAATCTCCAAAAATGATGTCTTGCAGAAAAATTAATTTAGCCTTTTCTCTAATAAAAATATCAGAATGAATCAATTTGTTTTCCATATTTACATAAAGTTTCCCAGTATCTTTTTATTATAAGTTTATGCACACTCAAAATGAAAGGTAGTATTTCTTTTTGTCCTTCTTTAGGTGATTCTTTATTTCATTATTTGCTACCTGAATGTTAGCTCATGGCTTGGACATGTGGATTCTTTGCCGGGTAAAAATCTGTCTGGTTGTCCAGGCCCAGAGAGTGGTGGTGAATGCAGGCACACCCAGCTGTTAGTCAATCATCAGTGGGGCTTCCTGGGTCAGTGCTGGAGTCAGTCCTTCTTGTCCTATCTGGACAAGGGGATTGAGTACACCCTCAGACAGTTTGCAGATGATGCCAAGTTGGGTGGAAGTGCTGATCTGTCTGAGGGTATCAAGGCCCTGCAGAGGGATTTGGACAGGATGGATCAATGGTCCAAGGCCAGTGATATGAGGTTCAACAAAATGAAATATCAGGTCCTGCCCTTGGGTCACAAGAACCCCACAGAGCTCTACAGGCTTGGGACTGGAAATCTGCCACTGCTCGACATCAGTTGAACATGAGCCAGCTGTGCCCAGGCGGCCAAGGAGGCCAGTGGCACCTGGCCTGTGTTGTGAACAGTGTGGCCAGCAGGACCAGGGCAGGGACCAACCCCCAGTCTTGGAACTGGTGAGGCTGCACCTAAAACCCTGTGTACAGCTCTGGGCCTCTCACTCCAAGAAGGATATTGACGTGGTGGAAGTTGTCCAGAGAAAGGCAACAGAGCTGTGGAAGGGTCTGGAGCACAAGTCTGATAAGGAGCAACTGAGGGACCTGGGGATGTTCAGCCTGGAGACCAATCAGGGTGGACTTTATCACAGTCTAAAATCACTTGACAGGAAGCTGTACCCAGGTGGGGATTGGTCTCTTCTCTCAGGCAACACATGACAGGACAAGAGGATAAAGTGTCAAGTTGTGCCTCAGCAGGTTTAGATTGGCTATTAGGAAAAATTTCTTCACTGAAAGAGTCATCAAGCAGTGGAATAGGCTGTCCAGGGAGGTAGTTGGGCCACCATCCCTGGAGGAATTCAAAGGCATATAGATGTCAGGTTTATAGACATGGTTTAGTGGTGGACTTCACTGTGCTGGGCCAATGTTTGTACTGAAGGATCTTAAGGATTCTTCTAAGCTAAATTACTCTGCGATTCTATGATTCTGACATACATAAGTTACCAAAAATAGCATTATTCAACGTACATCATCATCTGGATTACAATTCAGGTCATTTTAATTGACACAACATCCCTTATTTGACATGATTCCAGTGTGAGAGAATGACAGTTACCTATAACAGAAGTTCTTTTGTAAGGTCTAATGTAAGAAAACAAAAGGAAAGCTACAGAGTTTCTTAAATGTCTCTCACTGGATAAAAACAGCTTTCCCTTATATCACAAATGAGAATATTTGAAATATGTGTATATAAAGTATGAAGCCCCCATACAGTTGTGTAAGACTGCCACCTCTTACTTATTATGTGGACAACTAAAGATATAAAAGCATATGTGAACATCTTGAAAAAAACAAAATAAATTTTTTTTAAAAGGAAAAACTATTAGCATATGTTTGATACATTTGCAGTACATATTAGATGCTTTAAACATATGAATAAAAAGTACAGATGGATTGACCATATGGTTTCACTAGGGCAAACACACACAAACCGTACAAGTAAAAATTCTTAGATGTCTTTCTCAGGACAACATTTTAATAGGGATAAAAAATGGCTAATTGTTAAGGGGTATTGCAGGTACACAGGGGTATTTCTGCAGTGGTATACAGGGGTACACCAGCTGAAAAACCAGTGACCTCAGTGGTGTAACAGAAGGTAAGGATTTGTCCCACATGCTCATAAACTCTGATAATATCATAGCACACATAATCCAAAAAAAGTAAATTATTTCTCATCCATGACTAAATATCAGTCTGGAACCAAGACAGCAGAGACAGCACAAAATAATCCCAAAATATAACTGCAGGGTCCAACTCGGTATAACTGGCAAATCTATGAAATAATGCATGATTTCAGCAAATCCCATCATCCAAAATAAACATTTGAATATGGCATCAATTTGCAACCAACAGATCAGGCTTTTTGCAATACAGCCAATCCAATCTTCCAACCCAACAAAAAAATAAAAAGACTCACAAGACCAGCAAGAGTTAGTGAGAAATGGTCAGTGAGATAAGAAAAGAATCAATCAAGGTAAATATCTCTGACCAGCAGAAGCCCCATGAGTCATAGATATATTATTTGATAAGAGAATTTTTCTCAGTTTCTTATATTATTTCCTGCATTTGGAGATTTGGTAGCATACATTGCTTTATGACTTTTTTAATATTAGAATAAAACCTGAGAGTCCTGCACAAAGAGCAGTCTGGCAAACTATATTTTTTAGTGGAAGGTGCAGTGAAGATAAAAAAGGAGATCTCAAAGGTCAGTGCTTTAATGAACTTTCACTGGTCATTATTATTTTGTCTTTAATATTTTTTGCTTATTCCTTTGATTTTTTTTTCCACCATTTTTTCCTATATATTGATAGCAACCAAATATATTTGGTTTGTCTTATTTATCAGCTAGGTCACCTGGGCAAATGCTCTGGCATCATGTTTAAATAAGCTCATCCTTTACGGGCAAAGCAAAACTTCTGCTGACATATGAGAGACTGGAAATTAACATTGCCTTTTGTAAATAACCCTTTCAATATGCAAGTTATTTTTATTTCATAACATCTGTAGCCTTTTAATTTAACCAGTGCTTAAAATATTTTAGTCTTTATTTCAGTAAATCATAGAGGCAATTGCTGAATTTTGAAAGTGAGTATAAACCTTGATTATTTTCAGATCATATGTTTGTATCGTGTTTCATTAAGGGAACAGAATTAAGAAAGAGTCTTTCTATGTGTTGAACATGACCAACACTGCATGTTGATCAGGTCTGTGTGTGCAAATGTAGGGATATATCTTCAGATGTAAACATAGGCAAAAAATGGGTTGATCTACTTTTCATCTCTGGATTACGTATCTTTTTATTAGAGTAACCTATTTCAAGAGCAAAATCTTTAGAGAATATAACATAACTTAAAAGGTTTTACTTGATTTTCTAGTTTGTAGCAGAATCAGAGTACTTACACTGCTGAGTGTGGGTTTCCTTTTCTACTGAACAAACCCTAGAACGTTGAGGAATTAACAAAAGTCATGGTATTTGCAATGGGACCAAGGGAAAAAGCAAAAGCTCCCATTGCAGCTTTTGAAATTAGACAAACTGTCAGACAACCAGTGAAAGTAGGATTAACATTAGCAAACAGTTGTTTTTAGTTGACCTTTCCATCACTGATGACACTAAAACATTAATTCAGTTTAGCAGCTGACTGACATGTTGAACACAAGATGTTGGGGATACAACAGAATTGTTGATGAAGATCCACTCTAAGCTTCTGGAAAGATATTCTAACCTTTACAGCTTTCCTCCACAGGCAACAGTTAATATGAACAATAATAACTGTCCTCTGTGGAGGTTTATAATAACAATAATGTCCTGCCAAAGCCTGGCAACAATGACGATGAGAAATGTTAGGAAAATGTTTTCATCTATTACAGCATTTCTTCTCAAAATCTGTCAGATTGGTCAGTGCTGGGTGACACAAAATCACGAAGTTGACCTGATGCTGTGACAAAAATTTATTCAGAAAAGTAAAAAAACAAGAATCTATTTAGCCAGGTTCTGGAAATTCAAGCAAATAGGGCATGAGATAGTGATATGATACTTCAGATTTCAAAAACAGTAAATGATATTTGTGCTTGTGTTAAAAATCTTGAAATCACCTCTTGTCTAGTGTTAAAACAACCAGTGCAGATGTCGCATTGCATAGCTGGCTCCATTGGCTCTAAGGTAGTACCTGGGTTCACATAGTGGTTTAGGAACAGAATCAGTAAACAATTACCAGTTTCTTTAGTCCAATATTGACATGTGTTCAGAATGTAATTTACCAATAATTCTCAAAGCATTTTATAAATGTGGAGCTAATCTTCACAGTATTGTTATTAATAACTCAAAGAATTATTTGTACTCTTCAGTTCAAAAACCACCAGACACATGCCCTTGCCTGATCTTGTGTCTACTCTTTTAGCAAATGCAAATGTCAGAAAATTAATAGGTGTTTCTGCTAAAAGAATCACTTGTTTCTTATTCTATATATTTAAATTGTTTTCAATCATCAACACTTCATATATAACACATCCTTTATCCCTCCCCGCTGCACACACGCTCTAAATTTAATTAAAATAACTGGAATGGAACTACAGATAATTTGTTTTTTAAATAGACTGCCACATGCTCCATTTACATAAAACCCATTAGTTTGCATTAAATACAAATTAGCTGCTGATATGAGTTAAATCACATATAAATAGTTCAGAATAGCCGCAAAACCACACATTTTAATTAATAGAACAGTTAACCAGATTTATCTGTAAGGTAATCAAGACTCTCACTCATTCATTCTTCAGTACAATAGGCCAGAGAATGAAGGGCTGTCCTGTAACACCGTTATTTTACCAGCCAAATAAAGGCACAGAGAAGGTAGAAGCAATGCTTGGATTCATGCATTTATAACAAATATGCTGTTTTAAAATGATTCTGCAACTGGCATACTAAAGACAATAAGAACAAGATCTACATTGTGGGGAGAAAAGGAAGATGCTAAAAACTTTTAAGTCTTGAATGTCTAGTTGTTTCAGAAAACTGGGACTATCGTAAAGGAACTGCAAAGCCACTCTTTTTCCCCACCCCGTCTGAACATAAACATAAAATAAAATATGACAAAGGAAGGTTTTAGGATACTTCTTATGTAATTGTCATATGATGAAAGCATTCATTCAAAACTCCAGGCTCTAACATTTTCCTCCAACAGCTAGAAATACCAGCAAAATAGTGTCATTCCTAGGTAATCATGTCCTCATCTTCCAAAATGGTTACAACAACAATATTTACATGTGAGTTCTGCAATTTTTGAGCTTGCTGAAACAGAGCAAAACACTGCCAAAAGCTCATCTTAATGGCACCCTGCTAGTAAATGTTCTCTCAAGTTTGTACCTTCACAGGTCCATAAGAGACATTTTGGCATGCACTTTGGGAACTTTAAAATTGCAACATATTTTGAGAGAGCATATAGCTAAAGGCAACAGAAGTGGTATCTCTGAGCTCTTCATAGCAATTCAAAATTCACAAGATTAGAGGGATCTTTAAGCAGTGATGTTTAATAAATCAAAGAAACAGCACCCCCTGGAAAGCAACACATGACAAATTCAGCACCACTGTAATGAAAGAAAAACATAGGCACAAAAAAGAAATGTAATAAAGTAGTCAGACTATATAAATTATTTGGCAGAATAGAGAGAAACTGAAGTAGTGTTAATGTAGGAACTGTACACCCATTACAGGTTTTGGACAAGTTAGATTGTCAGATGCTGCAAATTATTCACGTGGTTTTGCTGCTATGGTTACACAAGGGCAGAGACAATACTGAAAGACTGGAGATCCAGTTTAATATCAAGTATAAGAAGATGAGCCACCTTATCACTGTATGAAAAAGCCAGGTCTGAGTGACACACTAGCTGGAAAGATCAAGCCCTATTTGTGCAAAAGTTGGCTGGAGTTTGCCTCACATCTAGACAGTAGAAAAGTTAATTCCTGGATGAACATGATAGCATCAAACTGCTCTTTGAGCTGCTTAATGTTTGCAGGATATAGTCCTTATGCTGCATTTTTTTAAAAAAGTACAGATAATTTTTTCTTAGTTCCAGCCAAAGGTGTATCCAATACACAGGAGTTTGAGATAAACATCAAAACTAAAATGCCTCAACTGATTGTAGAATCCAACATGGTATATAAGAATTTATATTTAACAGAAGGAGAATTTGATCTGATGTCTCTAATTTGGCATGCATATACACTCAAAGTAATTCTATTCTGTTCTGTCAGGAAGAACAGAGCATAATTAGCAAAGAATTAGTCATCCTAGATTCACTGATTCATCTTAGCAGTGTTTTACATAAAGTATTAATATACAGTGCATAATATGCTATGTGTCTTAATTTTTAAATGATTTAGGAATTTTAAATGCAAGTAAAGTTCTCTAATGTAGTACGATTGACACTAATATCTCAAGGAAATACACAAAGATTACAATCAAAGACAATTCTTAGACATTTAAATAAAAATGAGGAAAATATGCTACATGATAGCATCTTTGAAAAGAAAAAGGAACATTCATTATTCATATTAAAACAAAAAATATATTTAGTACCACATCTGTTTAACATGGATGTTCACTCGTACGTTTTGCTACCCACAGCAATGGAACAGTTTTAATTCTATTTGCATTCCTCCAGAGAGGTAACTATCCATAAAGACTGAGCAATTTTACCCAATGAATATCAGTGAAATAAACAGTGCCAAAACAGCTATTTTGCTTCTTAAAAGCCAGTTTTTGCAGTAAATTATTCATTGTAAGAAACAACAGGATGGGCTATGTCAGTTACATCAGCGTCATATCGTCTGTTTCGAGGTGCAACAGACAGACTAAAACAGGTGTGATTTATCACAAAAAAGGGTGAAGCATGAATAGACAAGTACCCACCAAAACACCCAAATATTTTCAATAAACCCAGTAACTCAATACAGGAACATAAATGAAGCAAAATCTAACCTTTTTTAAAAACTGAAGTAATTAACCAAAGAGCCAAGCCTCGAAAACTTTTAAGTACAACTGATCAGAGAAAATTTGTGAGCACATCATTACTCATGACTAGAGCCAAGTTAAACGAAAAACATTTTCAGCGGTTTTGCTGTGGTTCAGCAAATAAATGTTCTTTCTCAAACTCTAAAAGCCCAAGAAAGAAATATCATATGCTGTGCCAGGATGCTTAGATAGAATTGTTTCAGATTGATTCTCTTCTATAATCTAAAGTCCTGTGAAAATCCTTAAAAGTAGATATTTCCTACAAGGCTACATAGTCCTGTAATCAAGTAGTAAGTATTCTGAGTTCTTTTTTAAAAACTTGATTCACAGTAAATTCTTAACACTCCAAATTAACTCCTGAAATTCAGAGGTTTTGACAGAACAGAACTTCTAACAGTTATTCCTTTTCCTCTCCCATCTTGAAGAATCTTTTCTATTATCTCATTTTTTTCATAGAATATGGTAAGACAGACTTCTCAAAGACAATGGAAAGAGACACAGAAATTACTTCAGACTGGCACTGACTGCCTTACTGTTTACACAGGCAGCTTTGAAGTTACATTTTAGTCAAATCTGGTTCTGTTAAATGACGTTATAGACACACTTTGCTCAGTTTTGAACAGCCGTTGCACTGTAATTAGTGCTACTTAATGGAATAATGTAACTGAGGGGCATATTGTTATTAATCAAATTCTAATATAAAACTAGCTGCTGTAATAATGGGAGCAATTATTGACTGATGAACTGCTCAGCCTGGAAACTGACCCTAGGTGAATACTGTCTTTCCAAAAAGGGGCAGACAGGCAGAGACCTCAAAACAACTTGTTTCTGACACTTCCATGACATAGGTCCATGCCAGGTACTATAAAATATTAGCCATTACATTTTCAAATAAAGAACAAAAGAGTGTAAGAATGTCAGGATCTGAAAATATAAGTCAATAAAAGTCTTCTTTAAATCAAAATTGCAAGGCTTGCCCTCTACTAGTCACAAAACTTTGTAAGAAACGTGGAGTACTTACCCAGGCTGTGTGAGTGACTGCTACCAATGTAAAAAGATTTAGGACTTCTGTTTATGATCTAAAGAGATCTTCATGAATTATAAGTTTTTCACAGGTACCTATGGAGATATTAAAGTAAACTAAAATTTCTTGTGATTCTCACAGTACTGAGGTAATTATCTGCCCAGCACTTGAAGGTCTTTGTGTCATGTACATAGTACTGAACAAACTATTATCTCCCGTCAATTCTGGAAACAGAAGCAAAATAAAAACCACAACAACAAAGGGAGACAGGAAAGCGGGAAAGGTGTTTTCCCATCTGGATTTCCCAAAAAAAACCGCAATGTGATATGCTTGTTGACTTTGAATGGCTTCCCTCCCAAGACTTTCATTCTGAATTGGCAGTTTTCTGTATTACTTCTGACTTGATGAGGGAAGGACCTAAAAACCATATTCAAACAGAAATTCAGCCTGTCATCCAAATCTCATGGCTGCTGCAGCAAACCAGAAATGCTGCAGAAGCGATAGCTCCTTCACAAGTAGCTGGGATACATGCTGCACTTCACAAGGAGAGCAGAGTATGGGAAGAGCTTTGTGGTAGCAAGCCCTGTAACAGAAAAAATCAATCTCAATAAGAACAAAAACATTATGTTATGAAAAATATTGCCATCATTAAACCAACTGCTACAGGAAAGTATTCTTTCCCTTTTACTACTGTGAAAAAGGAGCTTAAATCCAAGTGTAGTTTGGGAATTAAATATCCCATTTTATCTCAGTAATTGGGATTATTGTATTTGGGTACTCAAACGAATAACATCTGCAGTGAGATTATTAACAATATTGGTGTTTAGATTATGATTATTATATGCCTGTTTTGACTTCCCACCATAGTGCATCAGTTAAATCCTGTTTCTGGCACACATGCTGATTTGTACGGACATGATGTAACAGTTCTATTTTGAATTACTTCTATTCCTTTCCTTCCACTCTCAAAAATAAGGGCAAGAATGTATTTTTTTTTTTCTTTTTAAAGCTAAATAATATATTCCAGCATAAAATTCTCTGGCAGAAGATTAATAAATGGTAAACTCATTATCTAAGCTTGTGGTTTCATGGTCAACTGAAATCTATCTAAATTTATGGTCTCCGTTTATCCCTGCCCACAGCTCAGTAGAGGTTTCAGGATGATCCTTGGATCATTATGTTGGATTTGTGATGTTGATTCGCGGCTGGGTATGAAGGTTTAAGGGAAGATTTTTTTTTAACAAATAAGGAATTACTGAGGTTGATAGAAATTATCTGCAAGGGTTTCTCTGCAAATAGAAAAACAGAACTCTGGGCTATTTTCAAAAAACTAAAAGAATATTTTCTGGAAGAAAAGATTTTGGCTAGGTAGACCCTCAGTTACAAATATGAAATGGTATGATATTTAGATATATAATCACCTGAATTATGCTTTCCTCTGATTATATATTCTGCATCCAAATTACAGCTACATTTAGACTCACTAGGCTGGATTGGCAGACTTTGTACATATTCACAGAGACTGTTGGTTCATGCATTAGACTTGGGAAAAAAAATTAAATTGCAAGCTGACAATGAGGCTATTTATACTTACGGATTTAGTTATTTTTCATGACAGAGAACCTATTGAAGAGAATGAGATCACAAAGGAGACAGTATCCCAGAGATCTTTCAGGATTTCACAGCAGAAGCCGTTTGTGTAGATTTTTGTTTCATTTAATTTCCTTTCACAATATCCAGACTTCTGTTTTTGAGTTTTTAAAAAGACCTGTATTTACACTACATTATTTGAAGGAGGACTGAGCTTTTCCTTGAGCTCCTTTGCAATCCACTTTTACATTCCTCTACAATAAGAATTTGAATGGTTAGTGGTAGTTTGAAATTTAATTTGCATTCACACCTGTTTCAGATGTTTTGAAACTTGATCTAATAGTGTTTATTGGCTTGGAAAATTTGAACATTTCCTTTACTAGGGACTATGAACAAATGAATTCTCCTTTCATAGCAATCCTGGGGATTATATTAGTGATTTTGGTTTGTCAGGAATTCACCTTGAATGTCCATATATTCATATGAAATGCACTCCTAAAATACTAAACACATCACCAAGTTATCAGATTGGACAAAGCCAGCCTGAAGGAAATGCACAGCTACCTTACCTGTCCAGAGTGCAGGGCACCTTGCCCAGGGGAGGAACTGAACCACTGAACTCAGCTGGAGCTTCCTATATTAAAAGCCATCCGAAAAACCTTGAAAAATTACCCTGAGATAAAGCTAAGCTCCCACCCTGCAGGAACAGTACCCTGTTATGGTCCTGGCTATCAACCAGCAAATGAAAAAGGAACTGAAATTTTTTCCTTGTTTAAATAGCTAAATTCTCATTAACTGGTTGAAATAATTTTTATCCAATACAGTTTACAGGGAAAGCAGCTATTCCCTTGATGTTCCTTCTTTTATAAACTCACACATTCAGCCCATACAGTTTATGCAACATATGCAGCATTTAGCGTGTTCAGGCAAGGAGATGTTCCTAGTTCCACTTTGCTCGTCTGCTATGTGGACCAAGTGAGTAGATTGGTGAAGGCTGTTTGGTTAAAGATGTTAATTGAACCAACTGAAAATTTGAAGCACTATCCAAGGTAATAAGCTTGGAAGACTGAAAATAAATTCAGAGTACACATTTAAATAATATTAAAAAAAAGAGAGAGAGAGAGAAAGAAAGAGATAATCAACAAATTACCTTTAAAAATCAAGAATTTTTAGGAAGGCCAATTTAATAGACTCATTGAATAATGTCGAAAGCTTTCCTCCATCTATAAAATGCAGTAGCTAATTATTATATGATATGAACCAAGAAATTCACTGTTCTGTGAATTTATCAGTGAAGTCAGATGGACATGTCCTTTAACTACTGACCTTATATGTGAACAGCATTCCACTGTATCCTTAATAGGCTAGATAAACATAATAATTATATTCTAAATTCTTTCTGCTTCTACTCAGTAATTGTTAAATCAGATAAATAAATTTACAGACTTCTGAGTAGAATATTGCCATGCAGTCTCTTGAAATCCTAATTCAGATTGCTCCTTAACTGCTGTTTTAATCAGCAGTGCACATTTATATACAACCTCTGTCATGAGAAACACCAAAAGAAACAATTCTAGGTAACAGTTAATTAGAAATGTGCCTCCTTAAGTATAGCAATAATTCCACTCTTGATGCAGTCTTTAGACTTACTATAGGCTTTTATATTTAATAAAATATATTGCTAAAGCCTTTTCTCCTTTTAAAATATTTTTTTTCCGAAGTAGCTTGGAGTTCATAAAAGTAATAACTACTTTTTCATTATATTTTAAAATTTCTTTGCACATTTTAATTGAAGCTATTTTTTATTCTGAATTTCTCATCTAGATTTTTGGTAAAACCCAAAACTATACAGTTTGGGGAATATACTTGTAAAGTGATACAAACTTCAGCAAATTCGTCCTTTTTAGTTTTTTTCACTGTTCACAACGAACATACAGAATAATTACATTAGTCTCATGTGGCATGGCACACACAAGTAAATTTCACTGGGTTTAGTTTTGAGATCCCAATATAGATTTTTGTGCAGAAACAAGATGCCATTCAAATAAAGGCATACAAGGTCTGATACTTATTTCATACTAATGTAAATGAAGAATGCTAATGAAGGAACAACAAAAAGTCCCACAAATGTGTTGTGATATAATAGAATTTACTCTTTTTATCTCCTTTGTTGTACATCTATCAATACTCAAATTTTTGTTTGACACATTCTATTCTGATCAATCTCATTCACATTATAACAGTATTGAGTTGTGGAAGTAATCTTCTTTACCAGAGCAGTCATTTACCAATATTTTAAAAATCAGCCATAAATTTAGGAGATAAATACATGTGTACAAAAAACCAAAAAAAAACCAAAAAAAACCAAAAACACAAACACAAAAAACCCCACAAAAAAAACCAAAAAAACCAAAAAACCCAAACAAAACAAAACAGAATGCAAAAAAAAAAAAAAAGGGGGAAAAAAATCCCTGAATAGAAAATATTTGCTAATAAAAGTATTTCTACCACAAATAAGGAATGAAAGGCTTAAAATTAGGAGTGTCTTCTTAAAACAGAATCTGCATTATTTAGATTTGGAATTAGTGTTTTCTTCTGCCTTTTAAATTATAAGTGTTTATCTGCTGAGATATTGCTCAAAAATATAAGTAAAGCCACAATCTTTAAATTGTACCATGGAGAATCATCTAGCCCACTCATCTCTAAATGTCAAAATATTCCAGACTAGCAAGATAAAAAATATTTACTGAAATTGCACCTTCAGGAAATGAATAGAAATTTTCCATGTTCATCCACGTTTTACAATGTGCATTTTGATGCAACAGTGATAGATTCTCTATTTCTTTGATGCACAAGCCTGAAGCACACAAAATTATGTTTGGGATTAACTTTTTAATTCACATCTTTTTAAGTATATATTATCTATACTTCCACGTTTAGGCTTTGATTTCAACAGCTTCAGTTTTTTCTTTTAGCCCATACAAGGGAAAAAATATGCAAGTTCCAGAGCCCAAAACATTCCCAGGTGTTGCTTAATAGTGTACACACAACCACAATGCCTGATTACATTAATAAGTAATTTGTAAATATGTCTATGATCCAGAATCTTGTACATACCAATATCTTTTATCCAGTTCACACACAACTTTTTTCATTTGATCAAATACTACCCATGAGGAAGGCTGTTGCAATTTACTACAATTTTTCTGCACAACTACTTCCAGATTATAATATTTTGGTGAATAAAATATATTTTGTTTCAAAGAAACAGCTTGTGTTTTATAATTTATATTTTGCTGAACCCTTTATGGAATATTATATGTTCCTTGTGAGATGATTTACAATGTCACAAATTCCCCTATCTTGATGCAAAGACTGTTGAAGCTGTAAACAATTTTTGTCTGTTTTGGGTATTAGCATTAATGAAGCTGATATCCAGTTTAAATGGATGTGATGGTTTAGCTTAGCCCAGAACATCAGCAAGGTGTCTTTGACATCTAAGAGAAATTTAAACCCCTCAGAAGCTGTTGTGGTAGGCCTGAAGAAGTGTCTGAGGGGTGGGGAGTGACACAAAGATGGCTCCTGTGTGTCCTGAGTGTAAGTTCTGGAAGTTTTTACATCAAGTCCAGCAGAGCCAATCCCTGATAGCTCTGAAGGTGATGGACATGCGGCTGGCCAAGTTTGGGCCAATTGGAGGTGCTAGTTACGCCTCTGTGAAAACATATTTAAGAAAAAATCAAAACAAGGTAGGCACGCACTTCTTTGTAGTTAGAGGAATAAGAGGTGAAGGTAAAAATATGTGAAGGGAGAACAGCATGGAGACACCAAGGTCAGTGGAGAAGGTGGGGGAGGAGGTGTTCCAGGTGCCGGAGCTGAAAACCCTCTGCCAGCCGTGGTGAAGACCATGGGGGGAGCAGGTTGTCCCCCTGCAGCCCATGGAG
>VZRM01004389.1:25308-84832 GCA_013397955.1 Grantiella picta | reverse complement strand
ACATCACTCCAGGACAGAGAGAGAGAGAACGAGCAGAGATAAACAGTATTTGTAGTAGAAGAATTGTGGTGATGAATAGATTTATGGACCTGCTCTGTGGACTAAGAAAATACCCCACACCCTGCCCCCTACCCAAGCTGTTGGTTAGAAGGAGGGAGGGGGATGAATAGAAAATGGGTTTGTAAGTGGGACGAGGGTGAGTGAACATGGTGTCTGAAAAGCTTATTTTTATCTCTCATTTATCCTCCAACTCTGTTAGGTAATTAAATCACTCTGCAACTCTAAGTTTGGAGCCTGTCTGCCCTTGATCTCTGTGCATCCTCTCACCAGCGTCCTTCCTCATTTAACTCATTAATTTAGTGTATGTTTAACAGGTCTTTTTCTTTCCCCTCTCCTGTACGACTGCAGCAGGAGAGAGCAGGGGTGCCTGGCATTTAGTCAGGGTCAAACCCCGACAATAGATTAGAAAAGAGTTTTCCTAATGTTGTCATTGCAGAAATATGTTGAAAGATATTTCACATGGCCAGATATAGATAAAGAAACTGCCCTGTCTTTCTCATGCTAGAGACTAACAGGATACTCAAACAGACAATTACATTTTCTTACTTGCAGAAGTCTGTTGTGATTTTCTCAAGGCATCCGAGAAGTGAACATTACTGTGGGAGAGAATAGCCCTTATCTTTGGGACAAGGAATTTGTGCCCCCACTATTGAAAGACAGCAGAGACTGCAGACTTTGGCCTCTGGTTCCTTCACTGGCTTTCCTCACCAGCTCCACCCATTTTCCCAGCAGAAGTTCCAGGTCTTTTCTTCCCCATTGTGAAAGCCTTAGGATACTCTATTTTGCACATTTCCTTTTGCTAATCCTTTACTTGGCAAACCCTAAAATATTTTGATAGGTTATACCTTCTTCTACAAGCAAAAAGTATGAAACTCCTCTCTTTTTCAAAATATATTCAACTGGTCCACCAAATGTCCTGTATAACTATAGCTCAACATCCCATAATATGAACCTTGTAAATGTAGGCTGAATAGCTCTAACTCCTGTCAGGACATTTTAAAAAATATACCATAGGTGTGATATTAAGCAAAAAAGTTTCCATACATTTCAGAATTTGTCAGCAGAAACTCATTTTTATTTATTCAATATTGACAGAGTTTTAACTTAAACTTCCATGCTAAGGTTTTATATGAGCTGTAAACCGAGTCTTGTCATTACTGATGATGCTGCATTTGTTTTATCCCTGATGGCCTGGCCTGAATTTCAATTGTAAAACATCCACTTAAATTTCATTTTGTTGTCAGTTTAGCTCACTAATTTAGTGTGAAATATTTAACCACACGTCTTCTTTAAATTGCAATGAAATCCTCTGCATTTCTTTGACCATCTTCACTTGCTGTGTGGGACTGGCTGTTTTGTCATGATCTTCTACCAGCCTCATTATAACCAACAAAATCACCTGATTATAGGACAGAAAGAGGATTCCATGTGGGAAAAAACCCTTGAGCAGCTAGTCACTGCTGCATCCCTCTCACTGTGATATCTGGCCCCTTGAGCAGGTCATCCCTTGGAGATATTGACTTCAACAGCAGAGCAACATTTGAGATAACTCTATCCTTACCTACATTAATATCTTTAAGAAGGATCACTCACCTGCACAGCAACAGGTATTTACATCAGCTTTAAAGGTTTTATCTGGCTCTGTTTCTCCACAATGGTCCAAGAATATGTTCTTTTAGAGTCAGGTCACTTTCCATCAATTGGCTATCCTGACTACATACCAACATACATGACATTTCCTAATTTTTAGCCAGCTCTTTAAATTACAAAAGCATTTCCCCTCTCTTTTGACCACATTAGTGGAGATTTTGTCATGAGACAATTGGAGAATATTTTTAGAAAGTTTATTGTATTAGCCAGATCTCTAATTTCTAAGTGTTCATAGAATCATAGAATGGTTTGAGTTGGAAGCACTCTTAAAGAGCATCCAGTTCCAACCCTCTGCCATGAACAGGGACACTTTCCACTAGACCAGATGGTTCAAAGCCCCATCCAGCCTGGCCTTCCAGGATTGGTTTCCTGATGGCAAGTTCGGGGTAGTGAGATTCCTGTTTACTCTTCTTCTCTCTGCCTTCACGATCTTGAACTCCACTATTTCATGGTCAATGCACTGATGGCAGACCTGGAGTTTTACATTCCCCACTAGCCCCTGTCTTTGTGACAACAAGGTCCAGCACAACACCTCTGCTTTTCATTGGCTCCTCTGAAGACTGGGCATGACTTCTCCATTAAAAAGCTATACTTATTCTTCCCCATTACTTTTATGCCAATGTCTATTAATGGTATTCTTTTTCATATTTTTTTTACAAATTTCTCTGGTACAACATGCAGACTTGATGAAATGTTCCTTTTCCTAAATTTTGCAGGAACTTTTTTGGGTTTCTGAGGGTTCTTTTAGGACAATCTGTTTGTACTTTTTTCTTTTTTTGTTGGGATAGCTCTGTTAGAACATACTCTGATTTCATAGATTTTAATGGAATTATATGCAATTCTTTTACAAATTTTAAGTAAATATTGTAAGAGAGCTATTTGTTCCTCTTCGTCTAAGGTCTTGCTCTAAATCTTCTTTCCTGACATTTTGCACAAAATCCTTCCCAATATACTTCCTGTAATAAAATGCTGCAGCCTTGGAATTCCTAAATCTTCAAGCTAATCAGGAAAATAAAGAATTCTCTTAACTTTAAGGTAAAAAATTTCATTTGCCACATATATTTTCAATATTCTTTTGCAGTCTTCTTGCCTCCACTGTGTTAAAAAAGATTTCATCACTAGTCTTCATGGTTTACCAAGTTGTTCATCAAATTTCTTAATATTCATTTTGTCTGATCACAGTTTAACATTTAACTTCCCAAATTATATGCCCTTTTTCCTATTTGAAAATTGCTACCACTTTTTGAAGATTTTCTGATAATAGTTTTTACTATGTTGCTAAATCATGATTCCTTTGAGGTGGAATTTTTTTTAATATATATAATCTTTTTTTTAATATATATAATACTTTCTTTAATATATATAGTCCTGTAAACTCTAACATTACCATTTTAGCACTTGCATGTGATTAACTCTTCTTTACTGTCAGTTTTAATCTATTTTAACAACTTTTTGAAGGAGTTCTCTTTTTCACAGCTCAACATTATTCTATGTATCTTCTTAATTTTTTTCCCGACACATTTTGAATTTGTTTATGGGTTCTTCAAGATCTTCATAAATTATTTAGACACAGGAGTTGAAAGTATAATGTTTGCTGATGATACTAGATTGGGAGGAGCTGTTGAGTCCCTCAAAGGTAAAGAGGCCCCACAGAGAAAGACCTCAACTAATTAGAGGGCTGGATAATCACCAACATTATGAAGCTGTAGCTATTCACAAGGGACAGGCACCAACCTCTTCTCTCTGGTGACCAACAATTGCACCCAAGGGCACTGTATGAAGCTGTGCCAAAGGAGGTTTAGGCTGGATATCAGGAAAAATTTTTCCACCCAGAGGGTGGTTGGGCATTGGAAGAGGCTCCCCAGGACAGTGCTCACAGCACCAGCCTGACAGAGTGCAAGAAGTTTTGGACAATGGTCTCAGGTATATGGTGGGATTCTTGGAGTGTCCAGTGAAGGGCCAGGAGTTAGAATAAATTATCTTTGTGTGCTGTTTCCAGCTCAGGATATTATAACATTATATGATTTCAGGTATTTGCGGCAGTTTTAGAGCAACTCTTCATCTGTAGTATTTTGAGGTGAGCCGTGTGCATTGCTCACAACTGGTGGACTAATTAAAAAATGGCTTCTTCCAGTTGTGTTTACTATTTTATTACTAGGCTCTGCTAATTTATCTAATTGTGGTAATTGGTACATTCCACTACTTCTGTGGAGCAGGCTTCACAATGTTTTCTGTCTCTCACTGTAAATCGTTTCTGACAACTATTTGCTGCCTTCAAGATATGCATATCTATAAAGTTCCCATCCTATTCTGTGCAGTAAAATCAAAGTACTAGTCCTGCCTTTGACTTTGTTCTGGTTTTGCATGTTGTACTTGGCTCTGTACTTGATCCTTACCTCTTTCTTTTTTAATTAAAAACAAGCTGAATGAAAGAAGACACAGGTCTATTTGTGCTTCTTTTGTCTCCTTTTTCTAAGAAGGAAAACACACCACATTTCCTCTGGGCTTTCTTTCATTTGAGGACAAATAATTAGAACTGTATGAGTAAGATACAAATAAAATTTTAAAAGCTTGTTATTTCAAATATAAGGTAATGTCTTTAAATTACTCATTTACACTGTCCTATAGCTATTATCCTATTAAGGACATTTTGCTGACAGTTAACATGCCTCAGAAAACAGCCAAGGTCATCATACTCAGAATAATTTCTGAACTTTTCCACCATTCACTCAGTGATGAATTTCAGATTCTGTTGACTCAGATGCAGTGTATTATTTTTTAAACCCTACGTATTTAAGAATATAAAAGCTATCTGAGAGTACAACTATTGTTATGTTAGACAAAGATTCTCATCCTTATGCAAAAGATTTGTGCTTTAATTCTGCATTTTAATTTTCCCTAATTTCTTTTTTCAGGGAACCAATAATCAATAAAAATTTTGGAGTATTTTTTCTCCCTTCTTTTCTTAGGGAAACAGTCCCTGCGACAACAAATGAAATGAGAACTCAATTTACTTTCCTCTAATGAACAGTGATAGTGTAAACAATCTTTTTCAATGCATAGAAACATTAGACAGAAAGTCACAATATTTTTGGTTTTGAAAACATTGAAACAATAATGAAGGGAAAATTAAATATTTCAAACTCAGGACTTATTTGTTCAACATTCACTGACCCCATTATATATTTCACCCTTATTAGTGCTGTTCATCCACTGCAATATTAAAATAATAGAAAGAGCTCCATACTCACTTGGTCATTTAGCCATTTATTTTTGCATACTTGTAACTAAAGCCATTCTGCCTTTCCATTATCAACCTTGAGTTTGCAGAGATTAGTACCACAGCTTAACAGCAGAGAAGATGATCTGTATTGTTAGTGGATTTTTTCACATACTTGTACAAATAAGATTAGATGCAGTATGAAGAGCAAGCTGCAAGTGTATGACATTTTCCCAATAAGTGTTTTTCATTATTTTGAAGCATACATAAAACTCCTGCCACATCAAATTTTCTCACTCTGTTCCATGTGTCATTTAGGATTTGAATTCTGACAGTGTCCCACTTTCCTTACAAGAACCACAACTTCTGTTGCAAAATATGTTATTTTTGCATACTGATCTATTTCACCATGCAAAATACCCAAATTTAAATATATAATGTAGGAAAGAAATCCTTTGAAACTTATGTATGCTCAGAAAAAGTCTTTCTCTGACTTCTCTGTCCTTTATCAAGAACAGGTAGATTGGGTCAGATATGATCAGGTATTTGTTTTCACATCTGTAGGTGCTCCACATTCAATCTTTCAGATCACGCTTGGGATTTTTAAAATATAGTAGGAAGTACTGCCATAAAGACCTACAAAATATTTAATATCATCAATATTTAATATCATCAATTTTGTCCTATTAACATTTATAACTAAGATGTAAGTAAAAATTAGGAGCTTTGACAGGATAAATGCACAACTATTCGTCCAGTAGAAGGTACCTTTTCTGTAACTTGGAAAAGGTGTTTTTATTTCAATATAATGATGCCTTGATGAGAAGCAGTTTCAAGGTAACTAACACAGTACAATTATACTAATATGATTATAATATACAATCTGTGTGGAAAAAGTTCCTAAGGCACTTTCTTACTGTAAATGAAATGTCATAGAATAATTGTTTCTTTTATCCTTTTGGTTTTTTCTTCCTAAAGATACCCAAAATATTGTTTTGTGTGATATATATGAAATTTAAGGGCTGGGAAATTATATCAGTATGATTAAAATAGTCCACAATGCCCTATTTCACGTGTGTGCCACTCCCAACAAAATATATTACCTAGGAAAGCAACTCAGTAGGATTCAGAAGTTTAAACATCTGTAGATTTGTAAATGAAAAAATAAATCTACATTTATTTTAGGTACACTGTTTAAAAAAAAAAGAGTGAGGTTTAATCAGCCTCAGGGTTTAAGTAAATTATGAGCCACTGGAAAAAAATTTAATTCATTTTATGGCTTTCTACTCTAATAAACTCATTTCTGCTGTGAAGTTTCTAGTACTTAGGAGATTTGACTACACATGCAAATTTTTGATCTAACATAGTCTGACATATTGATCTGTATATTTGTGCATGTTATGTAATTACAATGCTACATTCCTTTTCCTTTTTGAATCACTAAAGAAATTTACCTGGGGATGTTAAAAATGTAGTTAACTGTGAAATATTTTAGCAACAGGTATGAAATTTTTTTAAAAATCAGTAATTTTGCCAATTATCCCCTTGTGTGCTCTTAATTACATAGAAGTTAAACAGTTTTATGATGAAAATTAACAACGAATTCGGAAGTTCAGAATATAGTTCTAGATGTTCATAGAAGATTCACGAAAGTAATTGCAGCTTTTCTGCATTTGTTATTCAGAAATTGATGCAAAATCTAAGACTCACTTGATTTTCCAGGGTGAAGAAATATGTTCATTCATTTGGGAAAATAGAAAGCCATTGCAAAACAATCTATTTTGCATTTCCAGTTACACAGGAACTAAAAGACTCTTTCTGTCTTGGTGCATTCTTTCATTCATTGGCAACAGACTGTAATAATATCATAATTTCATTTTATGATGGACCCAGCAGTTTCTCTCTCTAATAACCTTCTTAGACTTTCAGTATCATAGTAATGATTGCAAGACAAGAATGTTTCCTGCAGTGTCTAAAGTGGCTTCAGCGTATAACATAACACATTTTTATGAGCAAGTGAGACTTCCTCGTGTTTTCAGTTCTCCAAAATAATTTCAAATGCATATTACAAGTTCAAGTAAATGTATCAACTAATAAGACTACACTACTGCAAAAATGATTGTCTGTTTTTATTTGAGATTCTTTGTTAAACTTCTGTTGAGTCTCACTGCAGTGTTTAAAGAAACTAATAAAATGTGATAAGATGTAAAAGAGCATATGACAAAACAGTTTCAGATATTGGAGTCTTCTAATTTTTTTTTTTTTAATTTTTGGTTTTCGCTTAAAGAGGGATTCATGTTTCTGATCTTGAGGTTCTATAATCAAAATCCCAGTCCTTTTCTTCATGGAACGTGTGTAAACCACTGAACTAACGTCTAAATTACCGTTAATTTCTGAATTATGGTTGCGTCTTGTCGTGACCATAGAGGAAACAGTTAAGTTTCCCCAGGCTGATAGATGTTCAGTTCTTTCAATCCAAGAAAACAATAATGGGGTGCAAATGCCCTGTTTATAAGCTTCGACTTTCTCTAAGGAGCTGCTGTCTACTGTTTGTGCAAGCATATGTAGCCCATCATCAGTTCCTGAGAGTCCATATTTTATGGATTCCAATGAAAAACAGAAGAGCAAAATATCCAGTTCTCACAATCTGAAATCTTAAGTGCCAGTTTAGGGGGAATTCTACTGCAAAGAGTAATTGAACTTGTAAATCAGACTACTAATATTTCATGGCATACCTAAACAGAAATAAAATCCAGTCTTCTGTTTATCTTTAAATCCAATAGAATGCCAGCAAGTTTCATTCCAAGAATTTTCTGAGATGAGGAAAGGGGAAAGGGAAAAGGGAAAAGGGAAAAAGGAATAGGGAAGTTTAGGGAAAGGAAATTCAGGGAAAGCTTTTGCATGATGTTAACTTCCAAGCTATGGAGTTCTGCTTCATTTCCTGTGTTTGAAAGATTTCAGGCAAGTTTACCATGGTGTTATGAGACTACACCTACTAATAACTGTTCTAAACTTTAAATGATATCAGGTACTCAGGACTTAGTGGCACTGCAGAGTCTCCATCTGACAACTGCTAACTCATTTGTCCATTATTTTAGTCTCTGAATGCTTTCATCCAGTCACTACTACCATTATTGCTCTTCAGTAATTACATATCTATTACATAATAGTTATTGTACTGTACCTGATTATTGTGCTTCCTGTATCATATATCCCAAACAAACAGCATGGAATTTTCAGATATTTCAGTGACATGCTTTCAGAGATTTTAAATGTCAGCTACTTAGTTTTTATTTCAAAAGGAATTATTTCTTGAAGAGAAAGCAAGGTCAAAAAGTTAAATAATGTGACGGAGAAGAAAACAGCTGTATTGTTATAGGTACCTGAATGAAGTCTTTTAGAAACTGAAGGCTGTAAGAGAAGACTGAAGCATAGTAAGTTAGAGAAAGGAAAAAAAAAATGACAAAGGTGTGCACTGAGCTGCAGTCATCCTCCGCTGGGTTGATGATTTACGTCTATTCCTGTTGTCTGAGATGCAGTATCATTAACTGATAAACTGTAACACAAACAGTAAGGGACCAGCGCTTAAATATGTTCCATCTATAAGAATATAACCATCAAGTGTATGTGTAACAACTTTTAATTGTCCTTACTTAACAGCTGTCTCTTTAGGGAGTTTTAAGTGAGGAGTGGAGAACTATGTTCAGGAAGAGCAAACTGTTCTAGGTCCGAACTGCCATAGACAATAAGTGTTAATAGTCTCTATGGGGTGATAAAAGCAAAGAACAACATTTTAGAACGTCTGCTACAGTCCACCAAATGAGGAAAAATTAATTAATTAATTAAAATGTAGAAGCCTGATAATTATGAAAAAGATTAGAAGAACAGTGAGTGGTTTTAAGAATGAAATTCATTTACATATTTGTAGGAAAACACACATGTGAATAGGCCAGCAGTGTTTTTGTATGTATTCTCTGGAGGAAAAGGAAGGTGGAGAAAAAGACAGAGGTAAGATTTTCTCCAAGTGTGATTCTTCCCGGCAGTTATTAAGTCAAAAGCAAGAAATGAGTCTAAATTTACTGACAAAAATTATACATTAAAACAGGAGAACCTCTAGGAAGGATCTCAAGAGACATGAATCTAACAGGAAAAGGGAAAAAAAAAAAACAAACCAGTAATTCCTTAAAAGAGCTTGGCAGGTATTAAAAAAAGTCTATATTCGGTAGTGAATGTAAATTTTCCTAAGGCAAAAGAAGACACAAAGTGTAGCAAATTTCCTCAGTAAGTTGTTCAATGTCCTCACACTCAAGTAGGAAGCACCAAGAGAGTAGCAAAAAAGGTAAATGTTTAAGGACAGGCAGAAAAAAACCCAGAAGCACATAGGCCCAAAATTAAAAAGGTCAAGCCTCAAAATGAGATACAACTAACAGGGAACATAAAGGGCAAAAACAAACCATATTACAATTAGATTAGGGGGAAACCCAAGCAAAGAATCAGTCTGTGCCGCTGTAGAAACTGGAGGCTAATGACAAACAATGTCGAGAAGTCTGACATGTTTAATGCCCTCTTTTGTTTCAGTTTTCACTGGAAAGGTTAACTTTAATCAGACAATTAATTATCAATGACAGACGGCAGTAAGAAGGAAAACAGAACTAGAAAGACTTTCACTGTTCTCCACCTACCTTTGTCTAATGAAATTCCCCCCAAATTATGTGGAATAATGCCTGTGGCAACTTCTGATTACCTTTGAGGCTGGCTAGGAACCTGGAAGCTGGAAAAAGACAATGAAGTGAAAAAAAGTGAAGGAAAACAAGAAAGGAAAATAAATGTTCACTCATAAATTAAGTTCAGTTACCTAACTCAGGTTGTCCAACGCTTCTACCTGATATAATGTCCCTCTTCATTGATAAGACAAGGAAGGCAGTCCTGCTGAACCATACTTAACTTATAGCATAGATTAAATTAATAGTGCATATCTTAAGAAAAATGCTAAAGTGGATCATGAATTATAGATTATTAACCTAAATTTTTTATGTTCTCACATCATTTTCTGTAAGATGAGAAAGAATATTCCAGAGTAGGGTACAGAACTGAGTTACAATTTTCTGTGTAACTGAAATTAAAATTTCAATACAAACAGAGGGACTAAGAAAGTTTCTACAGCAGTCAATGCAAAGTCTAGTGCTGTTCAAGGATTTCATTAGTAACTATGATGACAAAATACAAATTACAATGTAAGGCAAGTGAAAAACTAGATTAAAAAAAAACTACAGTATTTAGTTTTTTGGGTTTTTTTAAGTACAAGGATAAATGGAGTAAGAATTCACCAGGGATAGGTTCTCAATCCAGCCCTATTTAAATTTCTTTATTACAAAATGGGTAATAAACGGTGGTATTCCCATACTACTTTTTCATATATTCTTCATATAACTTCTTGCAGAATAAACGAATTTTATAATCACCTTGAAAAGTTTAAAAAATAGTCTGAAATAACTACAGTTCCGTAATTATATGAGCAATAATTAAATTAATTGAACAGCAACCAGCTAGGATGACTTGGACACAGTTCTACAAAAGCCAACCTGGAAATCAGAGGGCATCACAGCTTGAATAAGAGCAGCCGTGCTATTGTTTAATGGAAAAAAAAACCAACTAATTTCAAAATGCAACATGAAAGCTGCAAAAACATACATATGTGAAATGTGTGAAGTGATGTTTGGGTTCTGTGGCAACTGAGTGTAGTAAGGGCTCACTTGATATGTATGTCTTGATTTTGGCATTACACTTCAGGATGGGTATAAACAAGTCAGAATGAGATGAGATGAGTAAGAATGAGAAGTACAAACACGACCACAAACACAACCACACATCTGCATATTCTGTGGAAAATAATTTGAGAAGAGGAGGAAGGCCCAGACATCGTACGAGGTACTAGAGAAAGTGAAGACTGACAGATGGCTTGGCATTTCCCCACCTGTGTTTTCCATGTTAAGGTTGAAAGAAGTCTCAGCAATTCAGTCAGCTTCATTTTGATTTGTGCACTCTACTCTTACACTTCTAAACACATGAAGGAGTCCTCAAAAAGAGTACTTAAAACTTCTGCAATAACTGGAACACATTTGACTAAATAAGTTTGCTATGATAGTTAAAAGATTTTCCAATTTGCGAAATGAAAAAAAAAGGATTCTATGACATCTCTCCCTAAATCATTAGTTGGGGTAAGAATGTTCTATGTCCCTTTTCCTTGGATCAAAAGGGTCCATCCTGTCACTAATTTTATTGCCAGTAGAATTTTCTATCTTATATATTTTACATAACATGGCAAAAATGGTGCACAGTAAGAGCAAGACTGCACCGTTTTTTTACCTGAATAGTACAAGTGCTTCTGCTTTTTTTTTTTAAATAATTTATCGCATGAAGTACTTTGGGTTATCAGAGCATGCAAGGTGAAAATTCTGGATAGTCAACTCCTTGAGAAATTTTTATTTTTATTTATACTGTGCTTCTATGGGCAATTTCCTGACTTCCACATAAAGTGTAAGGTTTATGAGCAGATGATGTAGGAGGGAAGGGTTGCCATCCAAAGAGTATCTGGATAGGCTTTAGAGGGGAGCCTGTGTGAATCTCATGAATTCAACTAGTCCAAGTGCAAGATCCTGTGGCTGGGTCATGGAAATCCCTGACATGAGCACAGGCTGGGAGAAGTAGCCCAGAAAGAAGGACTTGGAGTTTCTTGTGGATGAAAAGTTGGACGTGAGCCGCCCATGTACACTCACAGTCCAGAAAGCCAAGTGTGTCCTGGGCTACATCCAAAATACCAAGGTCAGCAGGGGAAGGAAGGGATTCCGCCCCTCTGCATGACCCTCATGAAAACCTACCTGGAGTGCTCTGCCAAGCTCTGGTTTTTCCAAGATAAGAAAAATGTGGACCTGTTACGGAAGATCTAGTGGAGAGGCATGAAGTTAGTGAGAGGAATGGAACACATCTCATATGAAGACAGGCTGAGAGAGTTGAGAATGTTCAACCTGTCAAGAGAAGGTCAAAACCTTCTCAATGAGGAGATCCCACTGTGGTCTTCAGGTGGGATTATAAAAGAGAGGGAGAAAAACTTTTTAAATGGGTTGATAGTGATAGGATAAAGAGAAATTGTTGTAAACTGGAAGAGGAGATATTTAGATTAGATATTGGAGTGAACTTTTTTACTGTAAGGATGGTGAGGCATGTAACAGGTTGCACAGAGAGGCTTCAAGGCCAGGTGAGATGGGGCATTGCACAACCTGGTCTAGTGGAAGTCTCCTGCCCATGGTAAGGAGGGTTGGACCCTTGGACCTAGATGATCTTAGCTGTCCATTTCAACACAAGCCATTCGATAATTCTATGACCTTTTGAATCACAGTAAGAGAGAAGTGTAATGCGAGGCAACCTGAAGGTGAAAGAGGAGCCATAATTTTCACACTTCTTTTTAAAAAATACGCTTTAAAATTATTTAGAAATAGTTAACTTGACACCAAAATATCTGAGCACAGTAATTTCATTAATTTTTGCAGATAATGAATACTTTATGATAAAACATATTTTGCCCTCAAAGTCAGCAAAGAATTACCTTAAGTTGCTACAACTTAATTACATCATGCAGAATTAGAGTTGCTTTTTGAAAGATTAGTTTCTATTTTTCTGAAAACACCAGACATGTTCCCTGACCTTTTGGGTAATCTATCATAGCCCAAAATGAAATATAAAGCAAGAAGCAATATCTTGGTGTTTCTCCTATTACATGAGTCATTTCACTTTTAATTTTCTTCCTTTTTGACTGCTGCTTATGGGAGAACTGTGCAGAGCATGCTTCTGCATATAGTCCAAAATCAGTCCATGAGAATGGTTTGACATAGACTATGTTTCAGATTAGTGCTGCTTGGAAGTTCCTCCACTGAAGTGAACAAACTCTCTATCAAACAGAGTTTTGATGCAGGCTCTTCTTCTAAAAGTGTCAGTCGCTGAGCTTTCAATATAAATTTTGTGTAGCTCCATCTGGGATATCATGTCTTCTATGACACCAGAAAATGTATCATGTTGGTATAATTTAAAAACAAAAATGTATCAAGTAATTTTCCATATGGTGTCTCCTCCAGTAAATTAACATGAATAATATACAAGATAGATAGATAGATGATAGATAGATAGATAGATAGATAGATGATAGATATACATAATCTACAGAAATCCATTTGCTCATAATATATGAAAGAAAAAGAGAATAAGAGTAAACAGGGAGACCTCTTTGCATTGATGCCTATTTGTCTGTATTTCACTCAGAATGCTTTGTTAACATAAAACAAACTTTAATGTTTGCAAACATTTTTCTTTGCAGGCTTCTGCAGTCAAATTATATCAAATCATTAGTGAACTCAAAGACTGTATTTCAAAGCTCTGTAAGAATGTTGGCCACTAAAGAACTTAATGTCTGGCAGATGCTCAAGACTAATGATATGCTCCCCACTACAAATAAATTCTAACATCCTCACAACTAAAAATGGGCACAAAATTATATTCTAATGGGTGCCAGTCACAGAAATAGCTCAAACAACTTAACAGATGCAAAGCATTTTGTATGTCTAGCTTCTGATTTTAAACATCTTTTAGATTATTTGATACCAGACTGCAATTTACATTTCCTGATTCAGGAACATGTAGGTACTAATGACTTTATCCAGTCAAAATGGTGATCTTAAAACTCTATGAACTTCTGGTTGCAAAGTTCTTCAGAAAATGAAGAAAATGTGAATAGCATTGTTCCAGAAATAAAAAACAAGATCAGAAAGTTTTCCAGTATGAGAAAGACGAAGGCAGAACTTCTACTAAAACTCTTTAACTGAATTCTGTCATGAAATCTTATCTGCAGTCACAACCCAGGGAATACAAGTGTATCATCCAGCATTTTATCCTGGAATATGCCCAGTGCTGCCAAGAAGCATTGGGATTAAGTCATAGGTGGTAAAGAAAGATAACAAAAGATTGCACAGAACAGATACAGAAGTCATTCTATTGTATATTTTCCATATATGAGTCACCTAATATAGCTAACAAATAGAAAATAATAAAAATTTGCTTAATACACTTAGACCCAGGTCCACTCTAATGGCATTCCTCAGTTACAGCTGCTTTACACACAAATCCAGTCTCATTTATGCTTATCCCCAGTGAAACAGCCTTCATTTTTTAACAAATATGCCAGGTTTTCTGCATCTTTGACAGTCCCAGCAAAGTGACTAAGTTTGACAACAATTAGAATTGTTGATTCTAAGCTCATCCTGGTTATATTTTCCGTGCACCAGGGAAAATGCAGACCCAGCTTTTCTGTGCCCATTTTAGCCTACCACCTTTTAGATCTGACCTGTGGTCTCAGCCAGATACAAACCTGCAATAAATTACTGGACTCAAAAGCTGAGTCATACTTCATTTGAAAAAGGAACGATTTCAGACACGCAATTTAGAATCAACCTATAACCTTCATGTCACTGTAATTTCCCAATGTAAATGTATGACTGGGCTGTTTTCAACTGCACTTGGAGCATAAATTGCTAAAACACCTTAAAAACCCTGTAAGAATGAATGTCAAATTTTTTGTCGGTTTTTTAAGATTTATTTGGTAACAGACTGCATATGGAAACTTAATATTAAACTAAAATGATCTTCCTATATCTGATTCATAATTACAAATTATACTAATTTTGTCTGAGTTAACACTTCTCTCACATTCTTGCAGTTATATAGACAAGACATTTACAGTAAACCACTTTAGGTATGTGAAGTTGTTTTTATAGAGAAAGAAATAAATACTGGAATCTATTTTTCAGTTTTTTCTCAACTGTTTTTATATTAAAAATAGGGCATGATGCAAATAATTTTCCTTCTAGAATATGATTGTACCTGTAGTAGTAATTTGCTGAGAAAGCTATGCCTGTTGATATCAGAATACTAAAATGCCAACTAGAAGACAACGAGTATCAAGTATTTGAAGACAGAAGATATATCCTTTCATCCAAAGAAAATTACTTAATGAAAGGATATATAAAAATGTAAGATGATTTGCTGATACTTATTCCTACCATACACAACAAGAGTAAACCCTGCAGTTTGATGCGTCTCATGTGTCAGCAGTAGCAGATTCACAGGCTTCTGTGAGCTGGAAACATGCAAAATGATCCCTATTTATTAGCATACTCTAGTCACCTGTAAACTACACTGGTAAATCTGAAAAGATTAGCTAATTTCTTGCTTCTGCTCTGGGAAAATCATAAGGGAAGTGGAGAAGCAAAGAAAAACAAAACAAAACAAACCAAAAGAAAGATTAAAAACCCCAACATAGCTTTATATATTATCCTTGCAGCTCTCCTCACTCTCACATCAAACTAGAACTAAATACCCAAGAATAAATCTATGCAATCCCATGAAAATGTACCTATTTGGAGTAGACCTAGTAGACACTTCACAACTTGCATGCAAAAACTTTGCTGGTAGTCCTAGTGAGCAGAATGACAATGAAACTTTTGTTCCAGGTTGCATAAAGCCAGTCAAAATATAAGACTACAGCATGTACCACATAAAATCTGAGCATCTGTGTTGGTTTTGCTTGGCCCAGGTTTTGGTAGAGGGAGGGCCACAAAGATGGCTCCTGTGAGAACCTTCTGGAAGTTTTCACCATGTACAACAGAGCCAATCCCTGATGTCTCTGAGGATGGCCATGCCGCTGGCCAAGGCTGGGCCAATTAGAGATGTTGGCTACACCTCTTTGATAACACATTTTAAAAAAAATCAAAACAGTGGGCACACTCAGTTCTTTCTAGACACAGAAGGAGGAGGAGGTGAGCATGTGAGGGAAAACAACATGGAGACACCAAGGTCAGTGGAGAAGGAGGGGCAGGAGGTGCTCCAGGGGCTGGAGCCAAGTTTCCGCTGCTGGCTCTGGTGATGACCATGGTGAAGCAGCTGTGCCCCTGCAGCCCATGGGGACCATGGGGGATGCAGAGATTCACCCACAGCCCGTGGGGAGGTGCCCATGCCAGAGCAAGTGGATGCCTGGAGGAGGGTGTGATCCAGTGGGAGACCCAATGGAGAGGGAGGCCTTGCTCCCAAGATGGAACAGCCTGGCCTTGGAGGTCTGCACCCTGTGGACAGTGATCCACACCATGGCAGTTTTGGGAGAGCTGTCTGCCCATGGGAGGAGCTCCCATTGCAGCAGCATGTGTGTGTGTGTGCTGCTATGTTATGATCCAAATATTAATGTTCTTTGGAAATACCTCTGCTTGAATTAAAGTGCAAACAAGNATCACCTGCAGTCCTGTGGTGCAAGGCCTAGAGCTCTGGGGGGTCTGTGATGGATTGGGACTCCCCCTCAGCTGCCTCTCACGTGAAAGTCCCGTGGATGTGGCCTGTGGGATTGGGGTTCCACAGCTGGGCCAGTTTGTGTAAACCTGGCTTCTGTAAGCTGTGCCCTTCCCCGACCCCAAACTCAGACAGCGATGATTCTCACTGCAGCTGGTGGCTTTGGCCTTTGTGGATGCATTCCTTTCCCTTAGCCTGAGATGATTGAATAGGTTTCCCTTTGTCTAATCTCAGCAGTTTGACTCAGTCCAAAGTCCCAGTCAAGTATTTTCAGGGAGGCTTCTTTGATTGTAGCTTCTTTATACACTTTTTGTTATAATGAGCAAAACTTTATATTAATGTTTGAGGCATGAACTATTTCAGTCTCTGACATGCTGCTCATGAGATGGACCCACACTGGAGGAGTTTACAGAGAACTGTCTCCTGCGGGAAGGACCCCAAGGAACAGCAGGAGAAGGACTCCCTGAGCAGCGGAAGAAGCACCTTGGTGATGAACTGACCAAACCCCTCACACCCTGTCCCACCCTCCACTGTTGGTGGGAAGGACGGAGGGGTTGAGAGGAGAAATGATGTCTTAAGGGTTTATTTTACTTCTCATTATGCTCCTCTGACTCTGTTAGAAATAAACCACTTTGTAACTTTAAGGTGAGCCTGTTTTGTCCTCGCAGAGTTTTTCTCCTGGTTCTTATCTCAACTCATGACCCCCTTTTTGTGTTAACTTTCATTCCTCTCCTCTGCACAGCTGTGGCAGGGGACAGTGAGTGAGTAGATGTTGTGGGTGCCTGGCATTTGGCCAGCGTTCTAAACCATGACAGCATCCCACACCAATATAATTACTAAACAACATATTGTGAGGGTTTGTAACATTTCTGGGTAAAAACAATTAAAATAATGTTTATAAACTGTAAGATTAAAATTCATGGAAGTGTCATAGATCTAATAAAGCGTGCCTAAAGTACTAAACGAATATTTGCAGGAAGATTTTAGTGGACGCATGCTTTAAGTAGTGATCAATAAAGCAGAATTTTGTCAATTTGAATTAGGCCATTTACTTGAATCACATTGACAGAATTGGCAGTATTAAATCATTAAAGAAATCAAATACACTATACTGAAAGTCATATTTAAATAATATGCATTATTGGGAGAAATATTTTGACACTGCCATTCAGATCAAGGCTTGACCTCTTGAGACATAAGTACCCTTGGTCATTTTAAGACAACAATAATATAAAATGAAATTATTTAAAATCTATTAAAGTATTCAGTTATTTAGAATATCTAGGTCAAGTAAGTTGAGAACATATGGTAAAAATGTTGGTTTTGTGATTAAACTGTTCCACAAGGATTTGAAGAGAGATTGCCTACACAGTGTGTACAGACAGAGCCTTTGTTAAGATATACATGCTCATAGACACATATCACCTTTTGCTTCAAGCATGTATAAGTTATTTTTCTCTCTAGAGAAACTTTCTCCTTCCGACTTGTTGAGATTTTATGTTTATGCCATCACATAATATTGTTCTCATTTTCACTCTCTTCATCTAACAAAAAGTCCACAAGTGTGCTGAGAAGGTGAGAAGAAGGTCTTCTGTTTGGAGCCACAGCAAGATTCAGTTCAGGCAATATGAAACTAAAAAAATAGTTTCTATTTGCAGTTCTAATTTTGAATGGAGATCTACACTAATTAGATCTTCTTCCTAAATGACAAAAAGCGAGAAGCTCACAGTATAATTAAAGACCTCATCCCCAAAACAATATAAAAAATTATTATGATGCTTAAATTTTGCCAAAGTTCTATCTTAAATGTTGCAGTGGATTTAGTCCAGATAGTAGCCCAACACTCTTCCTTTCATTCATATTCCCTTACCTCAGGGGATGAGGGGGAAAAATAAAAAGAAAACAACAAAACCACCATCTATTATAATGACAGTTTGATAAGGAGGATAAAAGCCATGCATGTAAGTAGAGCCCAAGAGACAAATTAACTCACTACTTTCCACTGACAGGCAGATGTTCACCCACTTCCAGGTGCATGGCACCTCAGCACACAAAATAGAAAGACAAACATCCCAGCCACCAATACCCCACTTTCTTCTCCTTTATTGCTTGGGCATAATGCAAAATGGTATGGAATATCCCTTTGGTTGGCTTGTGTGAGCTGTCACAGCTGTCAGACTGTGCCCATCTCAGCCACTTCTCACATCCTACCTGTTCCTGTTTGGACTGAGCAGAGAAAAGAAACCCTTGACATTAAACATTCTAGCAGTATCCAAATACTGGCATATTATCAGCCCTGGTTGAGCCACAAATGCAAAGCACAGTGCCATGCAAGCTACCATGAAGAAAGCTAACTTTGCAATTTCATCCCAGACAGACCCAGTACAAATATTAAAGATGAAAAATTGTAAAACGAAAATCTACAGATAGAAACTGTTTTGCTTTTGAAAAACCTACATACCATATGCAGCTCAAATCAACCCCTCTCTGTGTTCTATTCTGTCCATTTTGCCAGTTCAGATCCTACAAGTAAGATGCTGTCAGACCCTCTTCTTTGAAGTTCTTCCTCTAGGAAATATTTACAAAGCATCCTGGTCAGAAGAGCATAGATTGGGACAGAAGTTGCAGTCACTGAATTCAGCCTACTGCTATCACAGGCAGGCACAGTCTCTATCACAAAGCACCAATATCATATCACATTACTCCTCTTGAAAATCTATTCTAAAAGATTTTTTTCACTGTGACAAAACTGGAAATTAGATCTATTGTACTTGTAGGAAAGTACATTGTCCAGTGTATACACACAGAAGTTCTTAACAGTCCATGAAAGCTTCACACAAATTTGAGCAAAGTCACTAAACTATTTTAAAGGAGGCATCAAAAGATGATTATGTTTCTCCTCCAGGCAAACTCTAAGAGTGTAGGACAATCTCACTCAGGGGAAATGCATCCTACAACTTCATGTTCTTTCTATTCTCTCTCTCACACAGTGAACTTTGTATTCCTTTCTTCAGAGAGGTACATTTTCACATGGCTGAAACTAGGAACTTGAGGGATTTTAAGTGTCCTCTTGTAAACAGCAATATTTATTTTTGAGCTGTGGGTGGGATAAAGTACCTTCTAAGATACTGGCTGGGTGGGGGGGTCAAACTTTACACTTATATATTTTCCTGTGCACAAGGGCTCATTGTCTTATTTTGCAGTTAAACCAACACATGAAGCCTGAAAAGCGTAGGGACAAAAGAAAATTGTTTGTGGAAGAGGACTCAGTGGTACTACCAACAATGACAATAGTCACAAATATTAACTTAAAGTCAAGTGTTGAAGGTAAAATGTTGGAGGTGTAGTTTTCAGCTTGAGACAACTATCTCATCTTACTGTTTTGAAAACAGATATTTATTGTATTGATTCAGGCGGAAGTTGCTACAGAACACACAAGGTATGTCAGTGTAATGTGGGACACTAAAATCCACACTTCTGATGAGGAAGAAAAGAATTTAGAAAAGAGCTGGAAATGATCCAAAGGGCAAACTTAGATCCATTAATCAGCTTTGGAAACAGTCCAGGGAGGAAATGGAGAAGATAAAAGTGGAGGAAGTTTTTTGGAAAATAAACAACCAGATGTAGAGAAAACAAAAATAGGAAAGAAACATATACACAGGGAATACATGTGTACCCTTCTTCTGAGCACCTCCCTCTGGAATCCAGAACAAGTAACACAGATCACACTGTCATTCCTCAAAAATTTTCAGAAGTGCAAGAATTGCAAGTGAAGTCACCGGGAACTGCATTTTACATACCTGGAGTACTGGACAATACTGAAGATAACAATTCTAAGGGAAGGAAAAACAAACCAACAGATAAGCAAACAAAACCAACAACCCTTTAATTAATTTCAGATGCTCTAAAATGAGAAGATCTTTTTCTTAATGTCTCTGTGCCTCTGTTCCTCATTCATAAATGGAAAAATCTTTCAGAAGAAATGTGAGCCAAAGTGCACAAACATACCTGTGAAGTTTTCTGTTAATTTATCAATTAGCACAGGAGAAAAGAGTGAGGTAAAAAATGTGTCTGTAAAGCAGAATTTGGAAAACATGTAGTTTTACATTTCACTTGTGGATAAAAGTTGAATAGCTGACCATTGAGTGACATCACGCACCATTTGCTCAGAAAAAATCGTGGCTCAAACAGAAGAATTTAACATAACAAGAGACTGCTCCGTTGTGTAAATGTATTAGCGTGATACTATTTTCACGTTTTTCCTAGTTTTTCAGCATTTGACTTTGAAAATTTAACAATATTCTTTTAATGTGGAAAATTTAAAAATATTCTTTTTTCATGGAGAGATACATTTCTGTCAGGTCATTTTATTAAAGTAGTTATAGCCAAAGAAATACATCTCACCCTCCCTATACACTTTATCTACATAGACTTTGCTTAATCTCCCTGAGAGCTTGGTTTCAAATATGCATTACAAACCTGCTTTCATGAATGGATGTGTTAATAATAACACAGCCATTTGTATTCAAACTCCAGCTATCTCACCTTTGGGGACCCTTTGTCTCAGAGACTTGATTCATTATTAGTACAGCTAACAAGGTTTCAGTTTCTCAATATCAGTCTCCTATTTAGTTCTAATTTGTAATATCACAACCTTTGCTTAACCTCAGCTGCAGAGAAGTCTTCCTGATTCTATTCTAGACAGCAAAATTATATTAATTCCTCAATGTAGATGTATATAAATGAAAATATGATGTTAGAAAATCTTTTTTCATGCAAAGAATTTTGTATGTTCTTAGTAACAGCACCTCAGTATGTTTCCAGGATTAAAAAAAAAATAATCCCAGTCCTCCATCTCTTTGTTGCATATAAAACAATGCTTATACTTGACAGATTTCATAAGCATAACTATATAATGAATATTTCCAGCTTATTCCAACAGCTCCGTCTTCATCAAATGTACTGTTGATATCTGAGAAATAAAGGAAATATCTCATACTCAGGACAAACCCTATATTTTCAATAAAATAAGATGCTATTTTCCCAATCACATTTATCATATTTCATCATTATGTAATATACATTTATTTTGTTAGAGTAATTTATGATGACATGCAAGACAGTGAAAACAACCTATTATTTCTAAGAGTAATTCAGCTGGTAATTCTGGTACTGAATATTTTATTACCGGACAAAATAGTCATAAATTTTCAGTTGTGATTAGATGCAAGAAAGTTTTTAATTTAACAAAGCACAGTAATTTAGATGTTGTAATAGAGGAAGTTTTAATTTTTTTTACACTGGACTATAGAAAAAAATCAGAACATTTTAGATTTTGTATGCATTTTCTTCACACATTGGTCACCACGACCGATCAATATTGGAGACTTACTTAAAATTTGTGACCCTAAATATCTTGTGAATTCCTACTCCATGTGAACTCCTATTAATAAATATTTCACCAGACCTACTCTTTTCGGATAGCATAGACTCATATTAAGCTGCAAAAACATAAAAAATCCTTTGCTCATATATTAAAGTTCAGTACTTAATGGTCTTGCCAAGTGAAAAAAAGCCTATTAATTGAATACTCTGCAGAATACTCTAGGAAATTCTGCATTTCCCAGCAAAATGCCAGGACTACTTCTTGGTTGCTTTAATGTTTCAAGAGAAATCACAGAGTAACTAAGTCTCCCTTTCTTACATTTGGCCTAGTTGATTTCAAATGCACTTTTTAGATCTAAAATGAAAAATTTTTATGCATTTGGTTCATATATAAATAGTAAGCATAAAAACACAGTCAACTTCCATCTCTTCTTTTGCAAAAGAACCTCAGAAGAAAAGGGAATTTTGTTCTTTGGTGCTGAAACACCCAGTTCATAGGCTGAAGTGACAAATGAGGCACCTCTTCTGTACAAAGATGTACCTGACCAGCTGACCAGATTTAAGCTTCATAGCAGATCATTCAGAAAAAATACCAGAGAGAATCCTCCAGTCAATGAACAAATTCAGTATCTCAAGACGGAGCTGTCAGACACATCTGCCCATTGCTTTATCTGGTACTAAATGTTGTGTTTTAGGAAGAAATGAATTTTTAGTGTTACAGGGCTACAGACAGAAGGACATTTTGGTCTCTGATTGAAGTTAGTGCCTTCAACAGAGTGAGAACTTAGAGGCAGGAATTAACATTGAGCTGGAAGATCTTTAAGTATTAGCTTCATTTCAGGGCTGACACATACAAAACCAATGGATTATTTCAGACATATTTATACAAATATGACTGCTGAATTTTGTTACAGTCATCTTGCTCAAGGATACCCTTAGAAAGTTTCTTTTTTTACTTTCCATGTTGCATTAACAAATCCGTGACAGACATTACCAATGCTTAAAAGATGCATTATTTTTATTCCAATTGTTCACAATATGTGACAATAGAATTTAAATTTAAGAAGGAATTGTTTCATAGACTATCATTAAAACCTCAGCACATTTTTCCTTAAATATTCTATTACAATTGTTACCAAAAATACATAGAAAAAAACACATCTAATTCTTCAAATGATCACATATAAATTTAGCTTATAAAATTCCTCTTACATGAAATTAAAAGAACATATCTATATTCTGAACAATTTTCTTTAAATATGTGATTTTCCTTCTCCAGCAATTTCTTTATTTTCTCCAGGTTTTCTGCTTCTTTCTTTTGTATGGGCACTTTCAAATTATCTCTGTTGCCTACCATCAAAGATTATCTATCACACACATCCCAGTCATCAATAGATACTAATTGTTTTTATTTCCCTGCCTCCAGGCCCTTACATATCTAACTGGACTGCCCAGTGATGGATAGAAATAAGTAGCTGAAAATTAAATACCTACATAAGAAAGACCTTGTTGTACAATCCATCCCTATTTGAATAGTAAATGTAATCTGTACTCTGCTGAGTAAGTAATCACCAGTTTATGGATCAATTCATTGTTAACACTATCAGTACTGTTAAATTAACAGAGTATCTCCATGCTTTTGTCTCAATAATAAAAGGTGGAAAAGCAATGCTTTGGAAGAAAAAACAAAACTGGTGGGATTTTTCTGTGATTTGAAGCAGAGGTAGAGGTAGGTTGACTTATACGTCAGATCTTGGAAGTTTCACTTCTCCTTTCTTACCTTAGCAAAAAAAAAATTCTTGTTTTACTGCTTTTTTTTCCCCAAAAGATGCAGAAAAATATTTTTTTCGAGTGTCTTGCAAACAGTCTAGAAGTAAGAATCTGCATCATTAGTTTCTGTGAAATGTTACTCTTGTTATACAGAGTCTTCAATGTCTAGGGGAGATATAGTGAAAGTCACAATTGAAGTGATTTCATTAAACATCTCTAGCCCATTAAGTTGTCCAATTTTGCATTAAAATCATTAGTATCTCAAATGTAGCAAGAAAGATGGTGGCAGTTGTAAATATAAAGTAGACATATATTTTTTTCACCAAAAATAAAAACCCACATGCACATATTGAATATGCAATTTTTTATGTGTAAATCTATTCTTTTACCTTATATGTTTCCCTATTATAATATATTCACCTAAGTTTCCGACTTTCTTTATGAAAAAGTAGTGCAGCAGATTATATTTAATAGTTGCATCTTTTCACTGTAGTGCTGTCACAGTTTGAGGTTTAACCTTGGTCTAGTAACTTACCTTCCAAAGTTACTCAAAACTAATCATGCTAGAACAGCTGTGTTGGTTTGACTCCAGTTTAAACCAGTTTACACCTAAGAACTCTGACTTGTGGCTGTGAGAGGGTCTAAACATAGATTCATAAAATTATAGAATGGCCCGAGGTGGAAGGGACCTTAAAGTTCACCTGGTTCCAAACCCCTGCTGGGAGTGGGGACACTATTCACGGACCAGGTTGCTCAAAGCCCTACCCAGCCTGGCCTTGAACACCTCCAGGGATGGGGCAACCACAGCTTCTCTGGCAACCTGTGCCAAGACCTCACCATCCCCTCAGTACAGAACTTCTTCCTAACGTCTGATCTGAACCCACTCTCTTCCAATTTTAAGCCTTTCCCTGTTGTACTGTCACTACGTGCCCCTATAAATCGTCTCTTTCCATTTTTCTTGTGCTTTCTGGGCTGGCAGTGCCCATGGCTGGCTCATGTCCAGCTCTCACCCACAGCACCCCCAAGCCCCTCTGGGCAGGGCTGCTCTCCATCTGCTCATCCCCAGCCTGGGCTGGCACTAGGGTTGTCCTGAACCAGACACAAAACCAAGACTTGACCTTGTTGAGGGAGGACTCGGCCTTCACAATTTCTACCTCTGTTAGTTATCAGCCAAAAGGCTTCCACTGTAAATCCAAAATCTGATTGTTCTGTGTATTTTTCAAGCACATAACAAAAACTGGCCTCAAACTTACTAAAATTATCAATTGGAATACATTAGTTGCCTACTAAAAAGAAAATGTGATCTTTAAAAAATGCCCTGCTACCATGAAAAATTATAACAATTGTACAAAGAATAAACTGGCTACAAACAGGACTGGAAAAATAAATTGTTCTCTTGTGAACTCTCTAAATTCCCTGACCAATTAAACACTGCACAATTAAAATGCAAACAATTTATTTTTATATTAATTTAGTCAATCAAGTATCATAAAGAGTTAGAAAGAAAAACCTATAGGGCAAATTCTCCATATTCTCATTGAGCTGGAGACCAATATTATTCCTTTCCTTTCAGTGAAACAACACCACACAAAGTCTGGTCTCAGAATAATGCCCAGAACTTTTGAACACTAACATAAATTGTACTAAGAAAATTTTAATGTATATTATAAACTCTTTAGAAATGATGCAGTGCTTGTTTCTTCAAGAAATTATTTCAGCAGAGATGTACTTTTGTCCTTTTCTACTGCCAGAAAGAAATCCACAACTTTGGCCTTGGACTCTGCTTCACACCCTGGTCCAGTAAAGTGTCAGAGGAATCCTTCACAGCAAGTCTGGTTGATTTATAGAGATGGAAAGCAGCTAAATCTAATTTTCCTTTGTTTGTTTATCACTTCCTATAAAAATGTAGAAGTATACAGTAATTGAAATTAAAAGCAAAGTGTTGAACCTTCTTCTTTTCTCCAAATAGAGCTGCCATTAAGGAAACTGCTAAAGGGATTCAAATGCAGGATCTGCACAAATATTTTGGAAACAGAATGAATATCAGCTGGGTTGCCTACATAGTCAGGAAAGTGTGTGCACACAGCTAAACTATAAAATCAGGGCTAAAGGTTGTGCTTAGATATGAAATCACAATGTTTGAAAAACGTCAACATATCGGAGAAAGAACTTTAAGAGGTCACTTTTTCTACCTCTTTGCCCTCAGGCATTATACCTAGATGATACTGACAGAGTTTCATCTATCATACCATCACATTTTCTTGAACAAAGAAGAGTATGCATTATTAATTACACAGTAATATAAGAAGGCACCATACTCCAACCAGTGGATTCACACCACATTCTGTTTCTCTATATTCAGCTCTTCTTCAAGGCAACCCATTAGTTGCCTGCCTGTTTTGTAACACTGGAGGTTTTCATGCTGATAGATTACTCTCATGACCTAACTTTTAATTCAGAAGCTCACTTTCTCCATTTATGCATGTTAAATACAAGTAGTAATGTTTGGCTTTAATGGAACTCATTATCAATGAACCTCGAACAGTCTGTAGTCAGTTGGTGGGATCCCTTCAGTCTTTACTTCAGTCATCTTCTTTCTCTGACAAGTTACCATGTAACTGCAAGCTTTCGCTCAGAACACCAATGACTTTTTCTTCTAAGCATAAACATGGATAGAGTTTGTTAGGAATTTTCAGCAAACTATGAAAACTGTGTCAATGACAAGCACATATGAAAAACATATTGAAAAAAATAGTAAAATATTCTAAGAAGGGGATAGTTTTGACAATAAAATGAAAATATATTAGAGCTAGATCCACACAGGAAAAGCAGACTATTCTATTTTTCTTTGCATAGAGTATAGATGATCATCTTAGCTGTCGCCTCTAAGGGATTATTCAGCCACAGGAGAAGAGAATACTCAAATGGGATAGGTTTTCATTTGCTGGAGTATTTTTGCCAAAGCAGTTTTCTTGCGCATAAAAGGCAAAGGCAACAGAAGATTAATTACTAGTCTGGTCTAGGACAGTTTATTCTCTCAAATGGAGTGCTCAAGAGCCAGTGGCTCTGCAGACTGTTGACATGTTTATACAAAGCAGATCAATGTCAGCGGGGTATTTCCTATCCTCCAAGAGTCTGTTGGCTAAGGTAACGTCTCTGAGGTAGAAATATAAGTTCAAAAATCTATCAAACAGGGAAAACAATTAAGGACAGGGTTCTGACATGTGGGGCTGAGTGCTGAACTAATTTATATAGGACCACATCACCACTTAGTCTGCCTACCTTTGACTAAAATTTTATGAATCAATAATCAGACTAAATAGAATTTAGAATTAGTGTGTTGGGTGAAAAGTAAATGTTTTTAAATTACAAAAAGTTGAGGAGAAGGAAGGAAAGTGAAGAAAGGAGGAAGAAAAAGAAAGGTGGGAATGAGAGAAAGATTAATTTGTGTATCTATTCCATGGAAAAAAACCGTAAAACTGAAGTACTGGACAACACTCAACTGCAGGAAAAAAGGTGGGGGGAAAACCCCAAGCAAACAGAATTTGTGAAAATTGGACATAGGAACTTCATTTATTTTTCAGACAAGCCAACAAGGACGTATCATACAAAAACAAAAACTGGGAATAGCGTCAGTGACAGGGTACAAACAGAACAAGAACATGCACTTTAAAACTAGACCAGGAAATAGACAATTGGCTAAAATGCCCGTGGGAGTCTCAGTTTCATCACCTCAATATAAATATTTCTCTAAAGATGCTGCTGCAAAGTTACCTGATAGAACAGATCTTCAGAATGTAATGTGCCAGCATGTCACTAGGGGTTCGTGTATGCTTTTCAGTATCACAATTGCTGTTCCTGGGAATACCTAGCCTTCCCATATTTCATTGCCACTAAAGAAACAATTGTATTCCTTATTTCTCACTGACAGAAAGATCAGTTTTCAGAAAATTAAAAAGAAGGGAAAAAAATCCCACTGAGATCTCTGGTATAAGAACATCTGTGAGATGAGCAACATTACAAGTCAGAGAGATTTGGTAAGGAAATGTCAACAGGCAAATCAGCAATAGATGAGATTGTTTTCATAATTTGAATCTGTCTGTTGCCACTTTGTAAAGTAGATACATGATGGGGGATGGGGAAAAATATTCTGAGTTTTTGCCTGCTTGAACTAGTAAACTGTTGACCACCTCGGTGAAAACTTGTGCTTTGTAAGCCTTAAAGGGAGGAATTGGCATAGATAATAAAGGTGTTTCTTATGTGAAATGGTTTTAAACTATTTTGTTGTAAATATTTGTCAATATATAAAGAACATATAATGTCTTATGATTAAAATACTTAACACTTTCATGACTGCAGTGATACTGCTTGTTACAGCACTTTACAGGTCCTACACACAGCACCCAGTTCGAGCATTCTGATGTGAAACTAATTCTGATGAGAAAACCATGTCTCCTCTATTTAGGAAGTGGAACAGGAGTTGATAGGGCTCATAGAGCAGACGGTGTGAGTGGAAAGAGCAGACAAAAAAAATTACTACCTGAAATTAGTGTTTCTATACCACACATGTTTTTCACATGCCTTCAGAGCCCTACTTTTCTCACTTTATTGAATGAAAAACAATCCCAAAGCAATATTTTTCTACTATTTACTCATCCATACCCAGGAAGCAGGTATATTTTTTGTATTCTGACTGTCCTCTGTCCACAGCTCGAGGGCATGGCTCCCCATCAGTGACTTTATATAAGGCAAGAATTGACCTTTCAGCTGGTGGGTGGCTGTAAAGCTGAAATCTCATAATGCCATTGCTACTCTCCCCATTTTAACCAAGGTTTCCCAGAAAGATTAATGTCCCAGAAGAGGATTTGAAAGAGATACCACTGAAACACAGACCACACTTTGTCATGTTTACTTGACAAAGGCCTCAATAAAGTCAAAGGCCAGTTTACATCTGCTGAGTCTGAATTCAATATAATTAACAATATATGTAACCTCTTTCATTTATTAAATATAAAAGCAGATGTCTTTGCATGACCACCAAAGTTTCTTGAGTTTGCTTCCCTCATAGTTTGCTAGTACATTTTGTGTTAGCCTTTCAATTTAAAGTTGCATCACACAGGACTATTCTATATTGGAGGGTGGCACTAAGTTATTTATCTGTATTCAGGAAGCATTTCTTCCTGCAATTTTCTCTTTCTGAGGAGAAAAATGAAAAGGGCACCAAAACAAAGTGATTAAATCTTTTTTATGATCCGTATCTGGGCATACAGTGTTTTGGAACACTATCACGTTTTGTTATTGTTTCCACCATGGAAAACCTTTCTATCATTTCCCACAATTAATGACAAGATGTTTTAATCACATATGATCCCAATCATGTTACTCTTCCAATCCTCTTTATCTTGCTGTGTCGTTCTGATGTCTCCCTCGTCCTGGGGGTATGAAATGTGTGCTATTATTAGCTCATTAGGTCTTCTAGCCTCTGGCTCAGTGAAGAATGATTCACTATATTTCTTAGCCATTGACAGTTTCAATTCCTTAACCTCTAAATTTCCCTTGATATATGTGTTGCCCCATCTTATTTCAGCCTTCCAGAATATCCCTTGGTGCTACATTCTGAAGTCAGACCTTTCATCCTGTACATGGCAAAACTAACAAAATATAATTTTCTTCTTCTGGTCAAGCTTTTAATTCCACCAATTTGTTCTTAGTTTATTATTCAGCTGACAGAATTGGTTATTTAATATTTCCTCATACAATGAATAAATTCTCTTCCAATGGTTCTGCTTCTCTTTTTCAATGTGGATTTTTGCCTTTAGATTCACCACTCCTTTTTGAGAGCTCATTAACAGTTTTTAAAAGAGTAAGTATTGACTTCCCCACCTAGGAAAGTGTCTTCTAATTTTCTGCTAACTTCTTAAGATCTCAAATATCAAAATTTCCTTATGAATCTAAAACATTTTTTTCAGATTATACCTAAAATTTATGCAGTACAAAATTAAAGGCCTGAACTAATTCCCCCTAATTCAGTTGAAAGACTGTATTTAACTCCAGTGTTATGAAGACTAAGATTACTGGCTATCTTTTTCCTTATACGCTTGATAATATTGTTCACACCATACCTCTCTAGTTGCCATAGAAATGGGCTCTTATGTGAGAAATCTTTTGGTTAATTTTGGCTCCAATAACTGAACTGCTAAAGCATATTCTAGCTCACTCAGACAAATTCTCAAAAGTCTGCTTTCGCATTCTCAAAATTATATGCATATAAAATGGACATTTTAATTTTAAAAATTATAGTTTCTTAGGACTTTTAGAAGTAGACTTTTTTTCTTTATATACTACTTACCTGTATGTGAAATGTTGGTTACTGGGTTCAAGCTGCCCATTTGGCCTCTCTGTGCAAAGCATGAACACTTGGCAAACACCTTATAGTGTAAGGGCAACTTTTGACCACTGTGTTTTGGCAGCCGGGTTCCCAAGGCCTCATGTCTGCCAGCTGCTAAATAAAACTGATGAGATTCTAGGCAATCTGTAGTTAGTAGCAGCATGGATTTTCAGCATATATTACTTTCAAATCAGAATCTAGCATTTATCTGCTCAGAAATTAAAAATGTCAACCTACTTATCTCTGTCTGTATAGACATCTATACCATTAATACTCCTTGGAGACAACATTTCTATTACATTCATTCTATTTTGGAAAGAACCATTGTGATCATATGTGTTCTTTTCTCCCCCTTTCCCAAACCCTGTCTTTAGCACCGTCTCCATCAATACACTGGAGACATTTTTTAAAAGCAGTGTGCCAGTTTCTCTAAGCAGCATGGAAGGCAGGCTAGCAGGACGGAATTATTTTTATACACCTTTAAGAACATTTTACCTAGAAAAAAGACTAAGTTAAATCTAGGTTGCTAATAATCAAAGCAATTAAAGCAGCACTAAAATTGTTGTGTATCTCAACAATGAGTTTTCACAGAGAGAATGAAAAGGGTTTTATACAAGTTTAGATTTTAAAATTCTTCTTTTAGTTCTGAATACAAATTTTTTTTTTTTTTTTGGTGGAAAAAGGGCAATATGAACTTTTTCTGGGGAGAATTTTTAAAGCTTCCCAAGATTTCCAGAAACTTTAATTGAAAATGTAAGTGGGAAAACCTGTTGTTTTATTTAAAAGTTGGTTATGAGTGGAAACTACTTGTCCCTATTTAGGTCCATACATTTTTTGAGCTACAAATAAAATCAATCTACCTGATGTCCTTCCAAAAAATAGATCCAGTAATTTTTAGCATCGAGTCTTCTTGTTACATTTGAGCATACTTTCATTGCCTGATAGGGACCACTATATTTTTAGGTAAGTCATTCCACTAGTTGAATGCCCCTGCTGCTTTTTTTGGAAAGGTGAAATAGTTTTCCATTATCAGATATGTGTTCTCTATTTGCCTGTAGGCTACTCATATCTCAATTAAGTCAAATAATAGATTGATTTTTTGTAGCTTATGACTGACACTTCTTACAGAGAACCTTCTGGAATCTTGCATCAGGAATGCACACAGAGTTTTATTCATATCCTTAGGAGTGTCATATTCAGATGTCCTACCCTTTCTTATTAAATACTCTACTTTTATACTTTAACTTCTCTGAACTTTATAACGAGACTTCAGTAACTCAACCTGTCTTTAATTCTACCTCCATTTCATGGTCCCAGCAGTCCAGTTTAGTGTCTCACACTTTGCAACACAACTCAGGTCTTTCTTTGAAAACACATTTATCTTTTGTACAATTACCTTTTATAAGAAAACTTATGTTGTCAGGCAATTCTATCCTTGTTTACTTTTTGAAATATTAACACTTTTCTCCACTTCCCCAGAATTTTCACAGTGTTGCCTATAACCCCAGTGCCACAACGCTGAAGATTTAGTATTCTTCCTCTGAATCTTTTATCAATTTTCTGTTCAAATTACATGGTTTTGCTATTGCAGGGTGTTTAATAAGTCTTTATAATGTTTAAAGTTGGAAAAAGTCTTTATCACAAAGACATCATGTAGAAGCATGATATTCTGCAAACACAAACCAGTAATTTCAAGGTGACTCTACATCCAGACCAACAATTTTATGGTGTCTGTTCCTGTGCTGGTCATGGGATGAAAGAGGGAGGTAGGAAAGAAGGATTGTACAATTTCTGAGGAGTTTGGCATCATTAGATGGCCCAGAGGACCTTCCCACCACTAACTATGCTGTTCCCAGGCACAAGTCCAACACTCCTTTCTATCCTCTTTGGATCCATTCAGCCACCTCCCTAGAACTTCCATATTAGCCCATAAATATGTCTGTGAACAAATCAAACTAGGGAAAAGAAAATGTCTTGATTTGCCAGTGCCTAAAACATTTCTCAGTGGCACTGAGATGCATAAAAAGTGATACAACTCTCTTTTTTTTTTTTTCTCTTTTAAATCCTTCAGAATCTGTAAACAAGCTTGGATTAGCAGTCCAAAAGTCATTGATCTCCTATGACCTACTGTTTAAGGCAACATAGTACAGTTTTTTAAATGTTCATTTAGAAAAGAAACCTATAAAGTGCTAGATAAGATAAGGTTCCTAAAAGTATATAAAAGAAGTGAGAAAAGAGGGGTTTTTTGCTGTTACACATAATTTCTGATTTATTTTATAGTTCAATATAGCCCAGCACCTTGCAGTTTATCTTAACTCTGTAAATCCTACACACCATTACAGAGCTTTAATAAAAGCTACTTCCCCTCAAATCCTTTGCCAATCTACCTAGAGTCTTAAGAAATAGAAAACTTACATTTGATGTAATATTTTACTGGTATCAGTTTGCCCATGGCCTTTGAAGAGAGCCATGAGGTGGCCTATATACGTTAATCTCACAGACTATATCACTTCATAGATCTCCTCAAATCTTCCAGTAGAAAAAGTCATTATTATGTTTATCCTGAAACTTCTTCACAGACAACGATCTTTCACTTTTTAGCTTGCATATTATTGTATCCTGTTTCTAGTACTAGCTTGTGAGAACAGTCGCAAAAGGTAATTAATTCACAAGTTTCTCTGTCAGATTTCCATTACTCCCTTAGTTATTAAAGAAATCCCAATGTACTAAATCACATTTTTCCTAAGACATCAAGTTGTTGGTCATAACAGATGGAGTACAATACATGACTATGTGGATCTGGCTACCTATCTATCATATACTGTCAGTTTGTTATCCATTTCAACAAAATTATGAAAATTCAAAGGGCCTGGAAGTTATAATTTGTATTTACCTAATAAATTAACATTCCACTGGAAAATACTATCCCTCTTAAAACAGAGGGATCAGGTGTTTCTTAAATCAGATACACCTGCAGAGTTGATGGACTCATAATTCTGTGGGATTATTGCAGAAATATCAGGCATTGCACCATAATCATCTCTTTCAGAGAGAGAGTTAATTCCAAAGGCAGAATAATTTTGGTTTTAACATGAATGTGTTTCAGTTGCACCAGAGAACGAGACATATATCCCAGATGAGGAGGTTCATGGGCAGCAGAGCTAAGTATCAGAAAACGGTTAACCTACATTTACATTCTAAAATCAGCCTTTGCTCATTGCATCCATCAGAAATTTTTAAACTTAGAAACTTTTTTCTTCCAGGGAAGAAAGACAATGGTCAGGAAAAAAAATAAATTCCCTGGAGCTGTCCAGAGAATGCTTCTGCTAAATTCAAATTTATATCTCTGTGGTGAAGGTCTCTTTTATGACTCAGACTTGCTCTCTTGTTACATCTTGTTACATCAATACCGAATGGATTTTATATGTGCAAAAATAGATGGCCTCCCTCTGAGGTATTTGCCAATGTAGTGTCACTGCAATGTGAGCTGTATTAGTGATTAGCTTGTTAGCAGGAGAGAGAAAGTAAAATTGAGAAAAGTACAATTAATACGAGGTTTTCTGGTTTTGCTGCTTTGTTTGGTATGTAATTTTACTTTTCTCATTTCCAAGTTCACAATGTGAATTGTGCACATCATACACACAGAGTCTTAATGGTCCGCTAAGAGTGCAGTGGATCATTTTCCAAAAATTAAAATCTTAAAAATATTTTCAGTGAAAACATGCTAAGGCAGAACTAGTAAGTAAAAATATTGTACAAAGAAATAAATCCAAACAAATCCATACAGATCTGTGAAAAAAAAAGCAGAAAAAAGCATATTTCAGCAAATAGTCATGAAAAGTGAAGCTTTTATATGTGTTTTGTACCCTTGAACTTTTAGTATTTTATTTTAAACATGTTAGAGAATGCTGGAGCTATCTCAAACACTAATATTCATTACTGCAGGAGATTTGTCAGAACAAATCACACGCAGCGGCATGGAATCTAAGGAAGAATCTAGGATTAAGGACAGCTTCAAAGACATCTCTGCAGAGAAACCTCTTCTGGACCCACAGAAATCTTTACAGTATGGCTTTAGATTTACTGTTCACATTATTAAAATGCAAGAGGCTATTAATATCACAAAACAAATTTTGTGAACAGAGGTGAATCAAAGAACCTTTTAGTCCATTTCCTGAGTTGTAAATAAAGATCTCCATGTATAATTTCAGAAGGAAATGTAAAGTGCAGCATGTACATAATCTTAATTAGGTTACTCAGAACCTGTAACAGAGCTACCATCAGTGGCTGTATAAATCAAAAATAACAGCTTCTATAGGAAAGTGATCAACACCTAAAGAAAATGGCTTTTTTCCCTAAGGTGGCACAATCAGATTTAGATATTTCTGGTCAATCTTCAATGCAGCACACACTGATATAAAAATCTCACCTGGAATAATTTCTGTAAAAATATTCTAACCAATTGATTGTATCCTTTTCTTTTAGTGTGTTTGACCGTCAGCATTATCACCCCCTTTTACTCTGCCTACATCCTGTTGATAGGTGGAGATTTTAGCAGTATTATATTAATTGGGTCTCTTAAGATGCCATGGTGAACCTTCACTATTTTCCATTTAATTTAAGTAACTACTTATGTAGTTAAATTACTTTAATTAAAGACTTCCAAGTGGTCTATCTCTACCCAATACATGCTGTTGGTTAATGCGAGTAGCTGCTAAATTTGTTCCTGGGAGTCAAGAGCTTGGTTATACTATTGGCTCTAGAGAAAAAACGTAAAGAAAACATGTTTATTCTAAGTGCAGTAAGATTCTTTTGCAGTAAATTTGTATATATTTGTTCTCTAGTTGTTTGAAGACACTCCATGAGAAGCCAAGGCTAAAAGGACTGTACACATAGGTCATGCCTTCAGCAACTGCTTGATTGCTTATGAGGTTAGATGCTGTTTAGCAAAAAAAAGAAAACATGGAGGCCATTCTATAGAGTTTAAGGTGGTTGTACAAAAGATAAAAATTCACCTTATCCTTTTTCTTAAGGGTGTTGTAAAGCTTAAGTTAATAAGGCTTATTAGGTGCTCTGAGATACTGAACTCATGAGCTGAGTTTATGCAAGATTCCATTCTATTTTAACATTAAAGACAACACATCGACTTATATTTAGGACACAAAGGTAAAAGTAGACAGGAGTCTAACTTCTGCTCTGACCCTTATTTGTACAGGTTTCTGAGACACAGAGTTAAATCTACCAGCTTAATATTCTTGAATAAAATACAGCAGTAATTTTCTCAAAAATCTGCCTGAGTCGTACAGGTTCTGACATACAATAAAGTTTATTTTTTATTTGGAGGTTTTTTGTTATTGTTGTGAATCAACAAAATTCTTACACTATAATGGTTTCTAGCATTCACAAACATTAAATCAGAAATTTAGAATATATGACTAAACAACAATTCCTCATGTGATGCAGCTAACATGGGAGTTCATTGGCTATATTTAATATATGTAAGCATATATCACTATCACTTTTTTCATGGAAGATACAAAAATTGAAACTCTTGATCTTCACAAAATTGCAAAAGAGGATTACCCGAGGGCAGTGGGTGGCCTCTATTTTCCTTCTCTTCCATTACCACCAGCTGCTTTGGCTCATGTATCTTCATCAAGCAGAATGATCACAGCAGTGTTCCTGCCTAAGGAACTCCTCATTCAGATCAGAGCTCTCTTTACATTTTTGCTAAAGCCTGTGCTTAGAGACCTCAGAATATCTCATAACAACAGATTCTGTCAGCAAGTGCCTACAAATGGATTAAGCTGTTGTCTGAAAGAGGTGTGTAAAAGCAAGCCTGCTCAAAGACAGTATAAAGCCACCCTGCCCAAACTCATGCTTTTCCATAACCTTTCATTTCAGGCATACTCATTGGCAAAGGTGGAACACCTCCACCACTACAGGAATAAGTAAATGAAAATTAAGGATGTTTTCTTGTCAGCAGCCAAATACTCTAGCTTACCTGGGGGAGTCACCATTCTCAGGCTCAGGACAGGGCAACTTTCAAGGGATGTAAATGATGTGATTATGGCCAGGTCAAAATAAGCCTCTTTCACATTGTGATCATCTAGTAGAAAATATTGTGGTCACAAAAGAGACCTTCACAACAGAGAAATAAATTTGAATTTAGCAGACCCATTCACTTGACAAACTCCAGGAAATTTATATTTTGTATAAAGCCTCATTAAAATAGAGGGTAACCTTTTGTCAATGTAGTTTATTTCCTATTGTGAATTCTTGTTTACTAGGTAGTTTACTATTATGATTGCTGTCATGAAATCATTTACTGTCTTTCTCTTTTGATCTCAGCCATAGTATTTGGAAAAAGATGAAATGCTAAAATACATGTTAATAAAAATTACTCATTAGATATAAAAACTATTGTGTATTTAGGAGACCAAACAAACACAGAAACAAAATTCCTTTGTAAAATGAATAATGTAGCTTTCATTATCTCATACTGCCTTTATTGTTTCCTTTTGTTGACTGATCTACTAATTTTCTGATTAAAAGCCCAATAATAGACCTCATTTGTATTGACTTCTCTGGAACATTTATGCCAACATCTTTACACAAAAGAGCAGTCAGACTGGCAGCTCCATGGGGCAGTGATTCTTTTCTGGTCTGGCAAGTGAGACACTTCCTAACAAAGCCTGTGGTGTTTGAGCAAAAATAATGTTGTCAAAAATGGAAGGGATTCATTTTGGTTGGAATTCAGTCTACCCAAATACCCTACAGATTGAAAGCAGCACAAACACAAAACAGAAACCTATTGAGAAAGGAGGCACTGATGTATCACACTGTCTTGGCATGAATGAATGGACCTCATTTTGAAATGTGGAAATACTTTTCTAGTAGAAGTTTTCATCACTCCACTTTGGAGCCTAAACAGACTACAAAGAGAAACAAAAGAGTTGTAGAAAGTTCTCTGATTCTTTATCATATATCCACAGAGCAATCACATGCAATTCTTCTCATAAAGCACATTTGGGATTTTTCTTACAGATGATGTTTCTAATGGACGGTCTTCCGTGTAATTTGGTACCAACATGATTATGCGAAAAATCAGATTGATGCCCTCTCAGTCTGGTACCAACATAATTTTATATTCATTAAAGCAATAAAAGTTTCAATATATCCCTGAGGGTCAAAGGTCCTTTTATTATTGTAGAAGTTCTTAGAAGTTCTTAGCAGCTCACAGAAGCAACATCACCTCATTAGCCATAACACATTTTCTGGGAGACCACAATTTCATCAGCTGACAAGACAAAGCCCAGCTAGCAAATCCATTCAGAAAAAGGAAAAAGAAATATTAGTGGACACATCCAGTACCCACAGATTTGATGACTGATCACGCATTTTCACACAGAGCCAAGCCTACAACATAAACAGCTGTCTTGGCAGAACACAGAGTCTCGCCTCCAGCACATATTGCTGGCATGCACTTGCCAATTAAGTGTATATTAGCCTCTCATAAAGCTTTCAGCTACTTCAAAGCAAAAAGGACTCCACCAAACACCATTAAAGATACTCAACTTCCCCTAAAAGTAGAGCTGCAAAGTGAAGGGCTCAGACTTGGCTTTATTGTAATTTATTTCAAGAATCTCTGTTGTCATTAAATTCAAGAGATTGTTATTGGAAAATTTCTTCACATTCTGTCTCTGAGGTGTTGACCTCAATTTAACTTAGACAATGAAGTACGACTTGCAAGAAAACAACTGGTGCTGCCTTTGCTCGGTGTGTTGTTCCTTCTCTATCTAACTTGCAGAGCGGGCATCAATGTGACATAAATTGCACGGATGACTTCCAAAACCTCACCAAATATCTACAGTTGCATAATGCCCCTCATCACAGCCACAGTCCCTTGAGAATAAACCATCCTAGTCTTGCTGTAAGACTCCTGACTTTGTGCTTCCATTCATCTATCATGCCTGCAACAACACTCATGGGACTGTGAGAGTTGCTGGAAACAATTCCTGACTGTACAACATGTGTACTGGTGCTCTTCTGATCGGAAAATTAAGCAAGTGTGCTCAGGAAAAAATAAAAACTGCAAAAAGAGTGCGCTTCTCACCTAGAGGAAGGAAGAGTCAATGCAAAGGCAGAGGGAGATCAAGAAGAGCCTTGGTACCTAGGAACAGTGGCAAATGGGATTGAGCAAACTACAGGGACAAGGGGAAAATGTACTGATTGTAGGAAGTGCAGCTACTGCACAAAACCATTGTCAGTAAATTATGACACTGCTCTGGCCAAGACTGGGAGACATTTTGGTCCCGTAATGAGTCTCAAACTTTAGGAGCTGTATTTTGTGTTTACCTAAACGGAAAGGCTTTCTGGCACCCCAGAGTTCATTTTAACACTATGCAGTAAAAGACAGACACCCATGAAACAAATCAGTGTGTCATTTGGGACAGCAAACAACTTTAAGTACTTACATAGATATTCTTGCTTAAAGATACTCAGATTTAGTCTGTCTTGCTAAAAACAAATACACAATAAACAGATTATGAGAATGCCATAGGAGTGCAGATTTAAGGAATTACTAGTCGTGTCACTGAGAATTCAAAGCTTTGCTCATTTCTGTTTTTATTTTAGCATGGTTATTGATAATCTTAATACCGTTTACTGATAAAGTGCTTTTCAGTCAACATCTGCACTGAGAAAAGATCAACCTGTCTGAACAGCTCTCTCAACCTGTATAGAGATCCATGAAGAGCAACACTACTGTGGCCTCTCTCTCACTGACATATGTCTTTAGGAAAAAGTATCAATTGAAGCAGAACCTAAACCCACAGTAATTATTGTAAATAATCTTTTAAGAGCCTTTCTATAAAATTTTTGGGTTCAAAGTGAAGTGTACAACAATATTAGCAACTCTCTAAAATTCAGAATACTTTGAAAATATTACATGCTGTATCTTTTCATGTCCAAGTTTCTAGTTCTTACCTGCTCTATACTTCCTTACCTTAGCTTGTTTAAACACTGTGGTTTTTGCTGTGGTTGGACACTCCAGGTCTTAAGCAACCTTTTGGATATAGTCAAACAATAGATTATCACTTCAGGTGCTTTTTAATTGATGATTCTGAAATTTAAAATTAAATAGACCTCTGAGATTAATATCTAAAGCACTATTTTAATGGGACCCAAAACCATTTCAAATTAGTCTTAAACAAATGTTTAGACCCTGTTTAAAAATTCAGGTACAACAAATTAAGGGAAAAATCAGGGAGCAACTTCTCTGAAGGGTACAAATACAAAAATAAAGTGTGCTATTTTAACATGAAACTTTAGTGATTCAGTGCAATAAGCAGAGTTGAAAGAGTTTCTTTTTATTTTGAAGAATGTTTATGTGAAGAGCCAAACGCAAATGAGAAAGCAACAGTTAAAGAATACTTGATGGACATTTTAATCTTCTATTAATATGCAAATTTCGTGCTTTAGGACTCAAGGAAAAGATATAATTTTTTTCATAGGCTATTTGAAAAGTGTCTTACTCTCCCAGAAGTGCTTCTTGTATGAATCCAAGTGAAACACTGTATTTATGGTAATTCCCCAGACAGTCCTCTGTGCACCATTTTCTTTTTGAAATTTTATGGAGTTTACTGTACCACATTTGTAAAACATTCCACAGCAGATTTCATTCTAAAGATCTCCTTTAATAGGGCTGAATCCCCTGTTGATCTGTGTCATGTGAGGATGATGAGAAATTCATCTTCAACTACAAGTGAAGAAATGAAAAATTCTATGAAAATATTAATAAGGGTTTCTGATAAAAAAATTGTAATTTTATGTTGGTAATCAACTTTATTCATATATGTGTCCCTGGAAATACACAAAAATATTTTCTTTATTATTTGCCACTCTTCAGAGCAAAAACAATTTTATTGCTGGAATAACACCTTTATTAGTATAAATTCAAAAATGCATGTCCTGATTTCCTTTATACTTAGTGATAAGTACAACTTTCATAGTGAAAAATGAAAAATAAAAATTAAAAAATCTTCCTTGCTGCCATCAAAAGGGAAATGAGGATTTTTGTTGTTGTTTTTGTTATGAAGGTAATCATATTCTCTCTCTATTTTTGGTGTAGGAATGACAGACTAAGACAGTGAGTTGAAATCTCTTTCTCTTGCAAGATTTCCTCACCTTCTGTGGTTTTATTCATGGCTAAGGAAAAGAGGTTAAGCTCTCAAAAGTGTCCATGGAATTGTCATGAAGTCCAAAAACTTTTTGTCTTATTATTTGAAAGTCTGTGATGATTTGGTCTCACATTTCACTGTGAATCCTTTTTGATCCCATATGAACACCTTTCTGTTTAGATCCCTTATGAAATTATGGCTTCAGCTATGGGTTTCTTTTGACTTTTATGAATTTGGGAGTAACTCATCACTGTGAAATGTAATGCTTCTGTACAGCTGTAAAGCCGTTGAGAGAGGGAGACTTATTCACTGGAATCCCATTAAGAGATAGTGTTAAATTACTTTTTTTGCTGGCACAATATGGAAAATAAAACATGACCAAGAAAAAAGACAGTCTTTCATAAGATTATGGAAAAGTGTTAGAGGTGAATTCATTTAGTTTTAATATATTCCTCTAATATTTGCTGTTTGCTATAATAGGCAAGACATAAATCGTATACCTCTAATTTTGCTGACATATTTGAGGTCATTCAATATAAGTATATTGCACAAGAATTCAAATCAAAAACGCAATGTAGATTTTCCCTCCGGAATACATATATGAATCAGACACAATTATGTTTCATGATATACAATGTATATGATAACAGTAGAGAGAGAAAAGTAAAAAAACAGATAAATGTGCAGCGGGAAATGAATAAGTGTTTCTCAAGTGCATTTATGTGACGTGAAATGGTGCATACAGGACCAGGGACTGAAACTTTCATTGGTTGTGAAATCTTCCCAGAGTTTTGCCTGCTTCAGCCACCCAGAGAGAAGCTTGATTCAATTACAGACAACATTCTGCCTTTGGAGAAAAGAAAAGGCAGGCTTTTGGCAAAAAGATGAGGCAGGACAGGCAAATGCAGGATTACATAAGCTAAGAGCCACAGATGGTGGAGAATGGCCTTAACCATGACAGTAGCTGTTGGGATTTTTTTGCCTAAAGACAGTTATTGCTAAAAACAAACAAACAAACAAAACTCCAAACCAACAAAAAAACAAACAAATAGAAAACAAACAAACAAAGAAAACAAACAAGAACAAAATGAAAACAAACCATGAAAACAAACACCCAAACCAAAAAGAAATGTGGCCACAATCAAACAATTTAGTTGGCATTAATTTTTTTACTCTATTTAATCTGACTAGACATTAGTAAACACAGTGAATGCCATACCCGAAAGGGAAGGATTTAAATAGAAAGCACAGAAGTGGGCAAGAAGAGGGGATATGGTAGAGCAAGAGATCACAGCCAGTAATTGCACTGACAGCACATATTCTACTGTCAGCTCCACTCATTCATGAGCGCACTTTGATTAGCATCCAGAGGTCCCATCAGAAAGGCTTCGCATGCTTGCACCCTCACCCCGTTGAGAGGCAATTCTTTTCACCAGTTAGTCCTGCCCACTGATGCTCAAACTGGAAAAAATGCTTCCAATGCTCATATATGTTTTTAAAACAGTTTCAGTGGGGATAATGGTCCCCAGCTGAGGGGAGGCTGAAGTGGCCTTATGTCTGTGTGAGACCAGGCTTACCTTGGCTTCTTTTTCTGGTCCCTTACCAACATTCCTCAGTAGGAAATTCATTGAATCATGCACACATGTAACTTCAGTGGTCACCTTCACCCACAGTGCCAGTCACTTTCCTCCCAAGAGCTTCCTGTCTCCAAAGCAGGAGGAGCTAAACTGCACATGGTCTATGTCTCAAGATGTTTCTCTCAGTATTTGTTACGTTTCACTAATTTGGGCTCAGTTTCTGACAGAAGCTACAATGGTTACCAAACTGTTGCACTTAGAAATTGCTTAGAGGAGGGGCAAATTTTGGAGAAACTATCAGGACAGACTGTGAAGTTATGTGGCAAAAGGAGATCTTCATGTCCAGAAGTAGCCCAGAGGCAATGGCAGGAGTGGGAGCTCCAGAAATATCCTGCCAGGTTAATTCCAGGCCTGTCTGCATGGAAGCCATCAGTCCCTCCAAGGTCTTCACAAGCCCCAGAGGAGTGCAGAGACACAAAGACAAGTATCAAACCAAAATTCCCAGAAGGAAAGATGGACATCCTGGCCAGACTCAACTCCTCCCACAACCCTTCCAGGAGAGAAACTCATTCAGGTGGACAAGGGGAGTCCTGAGCACCTTGGGGGAAGGCAGTGAGTGAAATGATCTGCACCAGCAACAGGAGTGGACCTGTGGCCCCAGTGTCTTTTATGTCCAGGTGCCAGCAGCTAGGAAGACTGGGATCTAGGGCCAGCTACTGCAGGGATCCACCCTGTGTCTATGTATATTATCACCATCCTCTTCAGCCAGAGAGGGAAGCAGGATGAGGGCCCTGGTGCTCTCTGAGTTCATGTGAGTGCTGTGTGTGTCTGTGACTCATGTGGAAAGACATGGATATCTGTACATGTGTGGGGTGTACAACTGCTCTGTGTTCATGAAGCTGGTGGGGGAACACTTTCAGCCTCACTGCTGGCTGAACCAGGGGACACAAGGCTGAGACAGGCTCACCTTCTTTGGGCTGTTGGATCAGGCTCCACAATCTCATCTCTTACAGAAAAAGTGGAATGTTTCTTGTTTCTCAAAGGGTTAAATAGGACACACCGGTGCACCACCAGGCAAACCCAGAATAACAAAACACATCTTTCTCTGTCAAAGCAGTTAGTGATAACAGACAATGAGAACAATTTAATTTCATGGGTGCTGCAAGCAGCCTGTCTTATGGAGAACTGCACTAGCACCTCCACACTGCTTTCAATATCCAGATAGCCTGTCTGGGCTGTCTCCAGGTGCAGAGAGACCATGACTGGTTCCTCTTCCTTGGTACCTTCCTCAGTGCATGTCATACAAGAAGGGCAAAGCTTGCAGGGCCAAAACCACTACAGAGAGAAACCTGTTCTTCCCGTAAGCTTTTTGGGCTTGATAATCACAGCCAGCAGGTGAGAAGAGGTAAACTATTCAAAAGTGCTCAAAATCCCTCTCTAACTCTATAACATCTTCTAACCATCACTGCTTTATGTTACAATAATAAGACATTATTATAAGTCAGTCCACTGAAGCTCACAAAGATGATTTCTTTTGTGTAACACAAGAAATTAAGGTTCACCATCTTGAACCAAGCTCTTTACTGCTCTGGTTAAGCAGTACCCACATTCATAGACAGCTCAGCTAGGTCAGCATCCTTAAACAGAAATACAATAGCATACAATGGTACAAACAAGATGGTAGTAAATCAAGTTTCAGAAATAAGAGATGAAAAAACCTTGGAAAAAAATCAGCAGAATGTCAAGGAAGACTAAAAATTCCTAAGATCTTCTTCAGAAGATCATCAGGAAATCATCAGGATCTGAATTATCCAAAAAGTTTCATAGCTAGTAATGTACAAAACACCGTGTGTGTGTGTGTGTGTGTGTGTGTGCGCGCGCATCTGTGTCTGTGTGTTTGTTTTAAAATGAAAAACAAAATAAATTATCTTTATGGCATAAACTGAGCTATGGCAAAGATTAAATGACCTTCAAGTTCTCAAAAGCACAGCCTGTATAAAATCAGTCGATCAAAATGACAAAAATATTACCCCCTAAACAGTTGGCAGAAACAATTAAAAAGAAAATCTAAATTATGCAAAGCCCCAGTCAAGTAGACACTTCTGGATTTTCTTTCCATTAATGTAAATCAAGTTAGAAATTTCTAACAAATTGAAGGCAGTTGCAACTCCATCAATTCCCACCCCCTTTCTCTGTGTGTATGTTTATGTGAATAGATCCATTTGGAAAGTAAGTTCATCAACAAAACCACACTATTTTGGTTAGTTAGATATGAACCAACTTTGTTACAATGTATTCATCTTCTGGGTTGTAATCAATTTTAAGAGCAGCCCTCTCATCCAACCCTGCTCATTGTCTTCCCTGCTTAACAATGGCAGGGTAAAAACATATGGACTAAAAGAAAAATCCATATTCCACTCCAAATGTTCTTTATGTGTGTCTAACTCCCAACAGGTTTCAGTTAACTGCAAATAACTGCGAAGTAAATTACCATACAATGGAAATATAAAACAGCGCCACACGGTATCCCTACCTTGATTCAGTCTGCTCAAAAAATGGGTAGCCACTGAGTAAAAAGTGAGCAGCAGAAGACAAGAATGCTTCAACATAATGTGTATTTTTATGTTGTTTATGTTTGTTCTTATTATGAAGCTAGGTAGCCCACAGAACCAGGAATATTATTTATTTTTATAATGCAGACTGTGATACTCGTCTTCAGCTTTCAACCAAACAAAATTGTAACATTGCTGTGGCCATAGAGACTTAGGTGTCAGATTAATATGAGATTTTGTTACTGCACATTTGCACCTAGAAACCTCCTTATTCTGCATCTCTTCATTGTGGAGTCCAGTGGCACTAATGGGTTACATTCTGGTTAGACTAAATTAAGAACTGAATTTGATCAAGACCCCATAGGTATTATGTGAAGAGTCATAAGGAATGAGGTTGGTTAATGGACTGATGTAATCTTTGCAAAATGGGAGGAATAAAAAATTGTATGACAAACAATCTAATTTCCCCATTATTCCTGACAATTGCAAGTATCAACATAATTGCAGTGTATTTAAACACACATTTCTTTATCTCCTAAGTAAACAAAACAACTTGAGACACAAAGAATTTTCAGACTCCTACCTTTTACAATGAGTGTGATGTCCCACATTAAAAATGATTATTGCATCAAGGGACTACTGCTCTCCCATCACTGGCATGAAAGAGTCTAATATTGTTCAAAATGGTGCCACAGCAACAGAGAAAAAATATATATACTCTAATGTTTTATAACAGATAAGATTGCTTTACTCTGACCTCCTGAGGCCTGTGCATACAGCTAATTCCTCCATATATGTGGGAAATCATAGGTGAAAATAGCTCTTTCCATTTATCCGTGCTTGTCTTCCCTGTGATAACTTTCTAGCAAGTGCAAAAGATGTGATTAATCAATATCAGATTAATCTGCACTATAGCAAGAACATTTTAAGCCATCTAAACCACTTCCAAGTGTACTTTTAAGAAAATCTACTGTACTAATGGCTGACCATGACATTTACTCTTCAAAATAAAATGAGACTCAGTGATGCACTAAATCTTCAGTCTAACTGTCCCTTGAAAAAGTTTAAGGGGCAACAGGAATGAATTAATCTCTTGGGTTATCAACTCCACTCCCCTATCATTACCTAATCCCTTTCACAGGCTTACTGAACCTCATCTTAGAACTTGCCCATTGCCCCAGATATTTTTACCAGAGGACCATTCAAGGAGCTTAATCCTCTAAATTATGGATCCTTTCTCTCTATTTCCAGCCTAAACTTACACAGGGCCAGTGTTCCCCTTTCTGTGCTAATGTCACTTATTTGCACAGGCAGCATTGCTTCTGTTGCAGTTGCTGTCCCATCTTTCACTCCCTGCCCTTTCTCCTTCATCTGCCTTTTCCAATTCTCCTTTCACTGGTCTACACACTGCTACTACACTTGAAAATCATAATTCAACTGATTTGTTCTTGTGAGGTAGACTTCTCAGATAGCACTGCAATAATGGAAAGCAAGACATACTCAGCAGCTGCAAGCATTCCTTTCTGCTATTCTGGAAGAAGGAGCTGCAAGTTTGTTGCAGTGGTCTAAATAAGAGAATGGGTGTTGGAAAAATAACATCCTGAGGTTGCAAAGAGTAAACAAAGAAAACCAGAATGGTGTCAGCGCCCTCAGCACCAGCATTTCCCCACATCTCTACCCACGTCTGCATTGATTACATTATTTCTGTAACATTATTTGTCTGCGGTATATGTGAACACAGCAGAGAACTATTCCACCCTGAGCAAGAGTATGAAAGAAAACACTTCTGGAAGATCATGTTCACAAACGCTTGCCCTAATATTTTTAGTGGTACTGCCATCATCAGGATGACTGCATTTTGTCTAATGAAATTTAGCTGAGTTCCACCCATATGACTACACAATCCTTTACCTTTGTTTTTAACAGCATTGCTAATTCCACAGAGGGTGCCAAACTGAACAGCAAGAATAATTCCTGAGTATATTCTTTGCAAACATTAGCTGATGCAAAGGAAAAGGGTCGGGGAAAACCAAATAGTTGAAACTTGATTTTATTATGAAGACCTCATCTAAAGAGGTAGTACTGCCCAGTTCCTGGATTTCCTGTGGCCTTCCTGGATTTACCCAGTGAGGGTGCTACTTTTAGGATGACCCTTCATTTGGAGAAAGCTATGTAAACATTTGCCATTTTAGCAATATCTCAGAAAACTGTGGTGTAAGAGTCTCCACCCTCATTGTTACAGATCTCTGAGTCTGCTGTGAGTTATAATACTTGAGGGGTTTGTTACGTGATGAAATAACTTATATTAAAAAATATTGTCAAGTATTGTGAAATATGGTAGAAGAGTACCCAGTTTGTTTCTTTGCTCCATTGTGCCTGAGGAAATTGTACTTTGGGCATGCTCCAAACCTCAGGATACTTTAGAAGACTGACATAAAACACCAAAACAAACCCAAATATTGGTATGAATGTGTCAATTTTGCACACTTAAAATATCCAACACAGCTCTAAAGGGGCTAGTTTTAAGCATGCCCAGCTCCTCCAAATATTTGCATATGCCACTGTAATTTCCTATTTTAAAGAAAAATTTCAGTATCACTTAACTGAGTTTTCAGGTATCTTTTACATTTTTGTAATGTAAATCCTTCCGATTATTATATTAATAACTTCAAAATTACAGATTTCAGAGTTTTTTGAGAAGACAGAGCATAAGCTATAGTATGAATCTTAAATCTTATCTCTAGAATTTTTATATTGCTGCTGATGGACAAAAGATATAGAAAAAAGCTGGTACTTCTAGCTAGATAATGGCTTATATATTTATTTCAATTTTTTTCACTAGCAACAATAGAATGCTTCAGATAATCAGATAGTGCCTTGATCTATTATAACAAAACTAACTTGCATAATCTCAATCTGAAACAATCAAAAACTTTCATTGTTTACCTCTGTTTGGTGTTCTAGACCTGAAAGTTTAATTGTCAGCTGAATATTCTAAAACCTCTAGTCATGGCATGAGCACCTGAATGCGTATGTAATGATACTGCCCATACAGAATTTATCTTCTAATATAGCCAAGTTCAATTTTGGTAGCAACAGTGTGTGTTTTTAGCATGAGAAAATGAAGGTACTGTAATCAGATATTAATTCCCATGCTAATCATTTGTTATTTGCAATACGTGGTATCTTATACCCTGCCCAGTGAAACAATAATTGCACTAATTCTAAACATCTAAAAAAACCCAATTCTTACTTGAAGATTACCAAATAAATAAATGTGCATGATTATGTAAAGAGTGATCTTTCTAATCTCAAAGATCTCCACTACTTTCCCATTTAACTTTTAAGAACACATTTTTATTTATATACTCAAAAAAAAAGAACAAAATGCAGAAATGTGGACTAAGGTTTTATTTCAATGATTAATATTACAAATATATTCTGTTTTTCTTCTTTTACACTGTACAAAATGTTCATTGCACTTTAACTTCTTTTGCTATAAAAAAATTTAAGTTTTTATCAAACTGGAGTGATAAGAATGGAGAGACATCAGCAGGCAGAAGAGCTGTCCTTTGGCTCCACAGTGCCCAAGGTGAAATTTTCCAGTGTTTATGTCCTGAAAATGGAAACCTGACTATTTTCTGTTCAAAGACTGACAGCCCAAACCGATTATCTGCCTTCTGACTCTTGTGAGCTGGCATTCCAAGATGCAACAAAAATATGATTGCTGCACAGGATAAAAAGCACAGTCAAGTTGTCTGCTTTTTATGGAGCTGCTCAGAAGTTCTGCAGCAAGGAGCAACACAGAACCTTCAGGGCATACAACCTGCTCTGCTGTCTCTGCCACATCCACAATGCAGCCTTGGCACAGCCACAGGAATCACAGCCAGGTATGCTGCTTTAGAACTTCCAGGTTTTCAGTCAAGTTTTCAGTCTGTTTATCTGGCAGCCCCTAGGAAATCCATGTATCTGTCACAGCCTCTGCTCCCTTCAAGGACCACGTAACTTCTGATTTTCTCATACATAAGTAAAATCATAGGAGTTTTTGCTATTCTCAGCTGTCACAAGCAGCACTAAACATCTCTGACTGACACTTGAATCAATCATTCCGGAAAAGTTTAAAAGCCTGGATAAAATAAATACAGTGTGTGCTTGTTTGCTCATCACTAATAACACATCATTTCATCACAAACACTAGAAGTGCCTAAAGCAGAAAAATGTATCAATATTGCATCAGGCTTGGGAATTTAATTCCCATTTTTTATTTCACAGCTTTATCAATGAGTCTAGCAGTTAAGCCAATTTTCAGTATGTCAAGCTTCCTCATTTTCTAACTGTAGCTCAGGTCTCTTCTCATTTTTCCTGTGTGATACCAGATCAGAAGAATGGAGACATTAGTGATCGATTAACACCAGGTTAATGAAAATACTAAGTCTGAGAATCACCCTTGAATTATAGTTTAATTCCCCTCCTGACTGCATTCTATCCTGGGAAAAACATGCTTTTACAAAACTTTAATAATGTTAAACAGCTTCTATTTACAACTTTCTTCCAATCAAAATCAAAATAATTTAGTAAAACACATTGGAAAAATTTAACCATTACATTTTTAATACACAGATTTAATCCACACCAGAAGGTGAAGTTGTCATAAATATAAACATTTTGACTTGTCTAATATTAATCAAGAATACATTTGAAAGTGTTATGCAGAGAGTAGAAAAAGAAAAAGATCATATGAAAACAAAGGTAGAAGACAAAGTGAAGTCAAGATCCAAAGCAAGTCCCAGAAGGCACCCACAGCATGGATTAGTCAAAACATAAGTTCACTAGTAGAAAACAAAATTTATTTAATTATTTAATTAGTTGCAACAAGAGCAGGGGGGAGAGGGTGGGACTACAACAAAAACAACCTACCACCAAATTTGTTAGCAGAGTACAATAATACCAACACAGATTCTTGTTAGCAAGGTAATGGTGTGCTTTGTTTGCTATGTGGGGTAAGAAAAACTCAGCAGGAAAAAAAAGATACAAAAAAACCTTTAAAATATACAGTAAATAACACAAATTCACAACATTTTAGTTGCATGTTTTTGTTTAGTCATCAGTTTCATGCATTAATATATTTTTCACGTCTCTGGATAAACTACCAGCCATTTGCAAAGATCTAGCCTAGCTCTAACAAAGAGTGAAACTACTGATACACTCACAAGAGCAGTTTCTTCTCTTGTGTGCCTTCAAGGATTGACACATATACAACAATGAAAGGTTTATCTTCATCCAGCTGAGAATAAGGTAAAGATTAGAGGGAATTCAGAGGTACTTAATTAAAGCAGTTACCCTGACAATATCAAGCAATGGTAAACATTACAGTACAATACAATAACTAGCTTCTTATAGTTACCCATTGTCTAGACATGCTCTGTTTCTGTGAACTCATGCTCATTTTCAAAACCACAATTATAAATCTTTCTCACATGCTGTCCCAAATCCTTGCATAATTCCTTTGATTTCAGTGGAATTAACACCAGGTGGAGATCTGGGCCAGAGATTCAAAATTCTAAATACTTCTTGACACTGAGATTCCTCACAGTTTTTTCCTTGGAGTTTCTCAGCCTGCACCTCTAGCCCCTTAAGGTCTTTGTACTTTGCTGAAAATCCAGACTTGGGAAGTAGAAATTGTTCTCATTAGGTTCTTCCTCGCTGCTTTCTTTGCCGTCTTTGGCCTTGCCTCCAGACACTTCGTTTCATGCTGACTTTTTGGACTCCTACCAGCATTAACCTTCTCTTCAAAGAGGAGATAATACCTGGCCTAACTCATAAAAAAAGCTAAATAACATGTAATGTCCAACGGCCGAAATAGGTGACTGAGAGTGACAGCTGCTTCTAGGATTTTCTGAATATTCAATTCCTCTTATGTCTTCCGTGCACATGCAAATACCCAAAATATCTTTCAAAGGACTGAAACCAGCTCTACGCAGACAAAGGAATCTTCCCCCTACAGATCACCAGACTAGCAAACTGATGGATATACAAAGCTGGAAATGTTCACAGAAGTACAGCTCCAATTATTGACAGCAAGACACTATTCATAACAAATATTTTTGGTGGTTCTAAATAAATCAATTATATTCTCTAGGCCAGCTTAGTTTTCTGCTTCAGACCTGTTACTAAGAGTTTCGTATCCAGGAAGCATTTCAAGGATGTTGTTGTCAGGAGTACACTTGAAAAGGTATTGAAAGCCCTTTTTGACATAAGGAATAAGCTTTGAAAATTTTCTAAACAGGAAGCAGACTCGGGGTAAGAATTCTATAGTGCTGAAACATTTACAGTGGTTTTTAGGTAGCTTTTCAAGTTAGTATCTCATACTTCTCCATAGCTTTTACTGAGTAACAAGACCCAGTTATTTGCCATGCTTTTTATAGTCATTTCTCTCTATACAGTTGGACCTTGGATGTCTGTATTATAGTTACATAGCACAAAGGAAGTCAATTTTTCTATTAAAGTGAGAAAGATGCTTGTTTAATTACACTACAGACAATATGCTATTACTCTGAAATTTTTTTTTTAATAATTTTGTGCTAGAAAGTGCAGGAAATATTAACTCACTACTACTTGTTACATGTTTATAAAATAATTATGCAGTGACAAATACAAGTCCTCAGGCAGATGGATATAACAAATTATAAAAGAGTTGTGGTTTTCCCCTCAGCTATGTTCTTTCCTGTTCCAATAGATTTTAACATTCTGGTTTTGCCGAAGTTTCTGGGAATCTTTGCTTTTCATCACATAACTAAAGATGCCAGTATAGTAAAAATTGCACCCACATACCATTAGGTAGGTTGACTGTCACATTTTTATTAGCTATTTATAACTGTCAAGCAAAAGAAAACTCAGAAAAGGACACCAGTGCTTATAATTTTCTAAAATATTTATCATCAGGGTATTTAGACAACTCTTTCTAATAAAAAAAAATATATTATATTTGCCTGGATATTACAGATCCTTCTGACTGCATCTCCCATAATAAGACTTTGTGGTTTACGCTGTTAGCCCAGGGGAGTCAATAAGATGCAAAGTTCTGTAGAGAGCTTTAATAAACCTACAGGGCAGAGGGATTCAGGAATTATGAGTTCCAGCCATGTACCTTGTTATATAAGGCTACAACTAACATTGCTTCTTGCTTATAGCTCAGAAATACTGCACCCAAAATAACTGAAATAGAATAAGAAAAAATTTAAGAATATTAATGCTCAAATAATTAAATCATTTTGGCAAGTACGTAGTCCAGCTGCAAGTGTACAAGTGTCTTAGCCATTATATTAGCAGGAACAAATAGCACTAGCACTTCCAGAGCTTTCTTTCATTCACATATGTTCTTCTCACCTTTATCCTACCCACCATGCTGCAATTACTTTGATCCTCTAGCCAAGAGGAGTCCAAAGCTTTTGGATGGAAAGGGCATTTAAAAAATAATAATTTTGCCTTCTACATTGGAATAAATGATTTCTTATGTCCTTTTCCTTAAAAGCAGCTTTCACAGCATGAAACATTTTACAAACACATTGAATTCAAGTTGCATTAGTGGAAAAAATTAAAACCACACTATTTTGATATTTTGTCTGTTTCTAAAATAATCGACAGCTATTTGCTGAGAAAAAGAAAGGAAAAAAAGACAAAACAAAAAGCCACAAACAAATAAAAAACATCCCCCCACACAAACAAAAAACTACCCACAACCCAAAGACTAAGAACATTACAAATTTCTGAGTTAAGAACCAGGTCTTCAAAGTGAGATTGAGGTGCACCCAAGAAACAGAAGGGAAGAATTCAAACTGTTCTGTTCTCCAATAAAGTCTTACATAGAGAACAGTCTTCCTCATCGTAAACATTGACATACCTCTTTACCATGCTCCTGCCTCCTTTTCAGTCTCCATTTGCTTCTTTCCTGGACTGTCTATTTCACCTCAATAAAAGCAAGAGCATGTTGGAAGTGAGAAAATATATAAAAATTGGTCAGCTGTGTCATTCTGTCTCTTACCACAGACTGTCTTGCTGCTCCTTACTAAACCTACTCTGCTCACATTCTTACTACAGATGTCAAACAGTAATAAATATTAGTCATCAATCCTAAGTCTTACCTATCTGTCGTTCAATAGCTAAGCACCTTGTTCCTAAGTATTGCCTTTTCTGGCTGATGTACTCACTTTCAGATAAATTCTGGTGGGGGGATGGACTAAGTCTGAAACAGGTTTTACTTAGTCTCAAACATAATTTTATCTAATAATGACTTTTTAAATTTTTTTTTCATAAAACACAGAGCTTCAAACTAATCTTAGCAAGCAAACCCCCCAAGAAAACTGAGATATGAAATTCTGTGGCTACACTATGTCATCATAAATATTCAAACTTCAGAAAATATAATTTCTCAGGTTCCTGGAGAGGAAGGATTTGTCTAGTAAGTTTCAATATACCTTCCTACTTTTCTATATTTATTTTGTGTCTCGTTATATTCATACCTTACTGGCTTCCAAGCTTCTAGCCTTTTTCTCTCTGTTGCAGAAGAAGATGCAGACTCTTTGTACCTTGTTCCAATTCAAGATATTTAAAATATTCAAGGAATTCCTTTAATAAAAAGGTTTAGTTACATTTTAAAGCTGATTCCAACTAGATTTTTAGCACAAAATCAGGCAACTTGAGTATCTATTTGATCTAGTCTTTGAGAAAAGCCACAAGAAAAAGCTTTCTTGTGTTATATCTCAAACCTTACCATGGGTAATGCAAACGCTACCTGTGTATTATACTACCAGTTGCATCTTCTCTAGCTCACCTTGTAGGTTCCTCCACACAAAAATCAAATGTTCTTTTTTCCCCTTGGAATATGCTGCTATGTACTTGGGCAACACCAACTCTCCTCAAATATACTACTCTTGGAATGCAGTAGTGCTGCATTTTTGGTAGTCACTGGTGTGTGACAAGTCTGGTACCTTGAGTCCAAACAGTTTTAATTCTAAAAAAAATCTACACAATCTCATGGCCAGAAATAACCATTATTCCCCGTTATAAGCACCTTTTAATTTATTGCATGTAACCCAATGACCCAAAAGGTCAGGTCCTTCATTCTTATTCCAAGGTAGGAGCCCTAGGCCTCATTTAAAAATCATTTAGATAACTCACCTATCAGCTCATTTCTTTCCAACCATTTGCTTTTCAAGGGTCTGTTTCAGGTGCAATTGATGGTGTCATAACTCTCTCAGGTCATTTTGTCCAAATTAAGAAAATTTTATTGCTGTAAAGAACCTTTAGAAGGCTGGTTTTGGACCAAGCTCTGGGTTAGTTATTTGTTTCTTCTGAAATCCTGATTAATTTACTGCTCCAGCCTCTCGGTTTCTAGAAGTTGTCGCTTGTACTGAATACAACACAGTTAAAACACCTCTCTCCATCTAAGCAACTTCCCTATGTTCTTGTAAATGGGAAAATTCATCATCAGGTTCACAACAATAAAAATAAGGAAACCTTTTCTTGTAAGTATTAAACAACATCAGCAACATAAAGAGTATCAGATCATTTTCTGTTCCAAAGAATCAGGTTGCATTAAACCCCCTTTCAACAAGATTTCAATTTCATATCACAGTCTTTAGGTCAATATCTGCAGTATTTTAATACAGGTATTTTTGAGAAAGTTTGCTACTTGCTTTTTAAAATAATTTTACAAATTTCTGTGCCCTGGAGACAAAACCAAAACAAACCAAAAAGGAAAACCAAGCAACTGACCAAAAAGATTTCCACTGCCATAACTCCAGATATCCTTTTGTGCAAGGTAGCAGGCCTAATTCCTATTATGAAGACATTTTCCTGTTTTTATTAAGCTTGTAGAATCTCTTCTAGACTTTATAAAAATAACATCAATGACTCAACTTTTTCTCAGCTATTGCTCTGCTTCTTAGAATTCTCACTTTTTGAATGGAAAAAATAGATTAAAATCACACTTAATCTGAAACCCCTCACATAACCCACATTTGGATCAAATGAGAAACAGAGAGCAGAACAACCTACTTGCTTTCCTTAAGCATAAAGAATCATAAAACAAAAGAAATGCACAAGTAACTTTTTTGGGGAAAAGGCAAAATAAAGCTCTGCAGAGGAGGGAATACATAGAATCAAGCCAATGTATGAGAATTGATTGAGAGGATCACAGAATACTTTGCACTAACATGGGAAAATTAACTGGTACAACAGCACAACTTCTATTTTATCTATTTTTACTTTATTCTTAGTGGACTAAGTTGCTTTGGAGAAAACAAAGGCAGGGGGCAGTGTAGAGGGAGTAAGCTCTTCCAAGCCTACTCACAGGCACTTATGTGAACTTAACAGCTGGCTCCTAAATAAATGTTGGAGACTCTACACGCACACTTTGTATTGATTGGAAGAGAATTTCTTCCTAAAGACTGCAAAAATAGTTTTCTGTCCAAAGAATAAAAGGTCAAGGAAAGAAGAATGAGAAAGTGAATGAAAATGGAAAGAAACAAAAAGTTATCACATAGAGGGAGATTTTTCCAAAATACTCTTAGGATCATTAAATTATTCAGGATCTTTAAGATGTCGAAGTTAACGTAGAAAACAAAAAATATCCACTAAAAGTATCCATCAAAAAAATTTTACATTCTTTTCATGGAAAGGGAGAACAACAGCAACAGATTTTTTTGGTGCCTTTTTCCAGTTGCCCAAGTACTTGTCTTTTTCATTTAATTTCCCTTATTTTATGTATGGACTGTAACAAAAGGCAAAGTATGTGCCGGAACTAGCCAAAACTTAACCAGACTTGAGAGGGGAATTAAAGCTAATTTTAGTCTTTTATTATCTAACTGTATGTATACTTACGTATTATGTATACTTAAGGGTCAATTTACTTCCTATGAAAACCCATGTCCTGAAGCGTCTGAAAATTGCTGCCACAACAGGAATATACAACACCTTTCCCATTTCTTCTTGTGCTGCCCAGAGTCCTGGCATAGCTCCTGATCTCTGTTACTTTAAAATTCTGGGACTGTAACAACACACCAGAGGGGAGATGCAAGGCTGGTGGGAATAGAAGGAAGGTAACTACTGTAATTCTCTTCCCACCATAGACCTTAATTCTGGGAGGGGAAAAGTCATGTTCTGTGACAGGCAGTAGGATGTAGTAAAAGGCTTCAGAGATGACAATACTTGCAACTCCCAGCTCTGCTTTGTCCTTGTTATGAAATCAAGGAGACGGTATGGAGAATCTACAAAATTCATGTGTGGAAGTAGAAGATACAAGCACTGCAGAACACCATGTGATTCTCCTCTGACCCCTAATAGTTGGTTTGGTAGAACAAGATGATTTTTCATTCTTCTGCTGCGTCAGTTAGGCACTAAAACATATTTTGAACACGTTATTTTTATAAATTCATCAACCTGTTCTGTGAAAAATAAGTGAGCAGTGAAACAAACACCCTGAAGGAAAAGCAGTGCTGCCTCATAAACAAATATTGCTCAGTGGTTAGGTCTGTGTTGGTGAGGCGCTACCAAAATTCATCACCCTCTTTGAGCCACACTGACCTAATCCAAGCTTCCTACTGTGCTCAAAAGTGCCTGAGCTGCCAGAGAAACGCTCTGCTCCTCTTTCTGCTTTGTGAAGTGAGAGCCCTTCTCAGGATGTAATTTAACACTGGGAGAACATCTCTTTCACTTTTCTCCTCCTGCTTTTTGAGTGGGCAAAAATATCATTTCAGAGAGGATTTCTGGTATCTCGTGGGTTTATTGTTTATGCCAAAGTGAAAATCAACAAGAGATGGAGAACACCCTTGGCACAGACTATGCAATGGTCTGACTGCTAGGGCATTCTTTGGGGAGTTAAAATCTGCTCAGGCTGAAGGAACTTGGCTCTCCAACAACCTGGCTAAGAGCCCTAAAGATAGGGCTTCCAGAAGAAATGATGCTGAATTTTCTAACAGTATTTTAAAACTACTCTTTCATTTCTTTTTCTTTCCAAATGTCTGCAAATGAAATGTTTGCTTTCATACTGAATAGAACATTTTGATGACACAAACAGTTTTGTTTTAATTCTTGGTTTGGTTGCCAAAATACCAAAACCATTAATTACTTGCACAGCCTTACAATTCAGAAAATAACATTTATAGGTACTTTACTAATATCAACTGGATGTGTTGCTTTTCTTGTACGGTTTCATTACTGGAAGCAGAAGTTTGACAGTCTCACAGAAGGATTGGTGAATCTTTTTTCCAGCTTTTAAAATTTGCCATGGCAGCATATTGGAAGATTCAACATGCTTCATCAACAAACAAAGTGATTCTCTAAAGAAGATTATAAACAGAAACCTGGGAGAATTCAGTATTTTTTTCCATGCAGATGTGTCAGTGTATCCAATTTGATTATGCTGCTGCCTTTCACAAACGATGGTGAAATAAAACTTTCCAAACATGTACTGTCTTGCACAGCCTTGTTTCCTATGGAGTGGCTGTCACCACTATTTTATTCAGTTTATTTCCATTAAATCTTAGCCATTGTTATTTTTATTTCCTTATCTATTCTACCACATTAGCAAAAAAAAAGAGCAGAGTCTTCATTGACTTATTGTTTATTGACATTTATTTCTTGACCTCTTCCATTGCATTCTGAGAAACCCAAACTTTTGGCTGGGTGATGCTACCATTTTAGCAATTATCAGTGCTTAAGATGGGAAAATCACAAGGGCAGCATAAATTTATTAGATTTTTTTCTCAAATGCTGAAATCTGGCACAGTTTTGTTTTACCTTTTTCCAAGCTCTATTCCAGGAGAAAAAAAATGGAAAAATGGTTATTTAGCAAAAAATGTTCTATCATTCGCTGCATGAGAGGATCTCACGTCATCTGACTCAACATAATTGCACATTCTGTATGTGACTCAGGCTATCATGCATATTTATGTCACTTGGAAATGGCCCATCTTTTCCTAGAAATTACTGGACATCATTAATTATGTCCAGTTACTCACACATGAGTACATCATATGGGAAGAAAGACATGAACTCATCTGTCTTAAGGCAGTCAGGTGAAGTCAAATTAAAACTTAGCAGCTGTAACAGCACAGACCTGCACAACACAAGTTCCACCTGACTCACAGCTCTTTATGGATCAAATTACGTCACGCTGCGTAGCTACTTCAAAACAATCTGCAACTCAAATGGGTATAAATTTAATAATTACAGCAGGACCTAATTTCTTTGACAATGTTCACAAAAGGCTTGTCAAGGGGCACACAGCTGAGGAAATGTGCATATGGATATAACCTGCAGTTATATACCTCAAAAAAGTCAAATAGTTCTATTTTGAGACAGCAGCACAAACTATTCATCCAAGTACTGTAATTCAAGACAGGAATTGATTCAGCTGTCCATAAATTATGAAATGGAAAACACCTGTTATGGTAAGTAAGTAGTTCAGTGTATTTACTGTGTCTGTAACTTACTAGGCGCTAACTCTCAAGTATCTACAAGGTTAAAAAAAAAATCAGGTTTCATGTTAAAGTACTTAATTTCTTTCCCAAATTAGTTCTCTTCTGGAAGATAATGCTCGATAGTTATCCATGTAATACTTTCATTATAATGGAAAGGAGAATAACTGCATTAGGCGCGAAAGAGATATGAACTGTAAAGGTCGCTTTCCAGATAATGGGATTCATCAAGGAGACTGAGAAGGTACTGGGCAAGATTCACAATGAGCATCAATTTCTTTCCTTCACTTCAACAATTCTGGGGGAGAGAAGAAAGTCAGACTCACAAATTCAAATGAGATTTTCAGCTCTCAAAGTGAATTTGCTCCGTCACTGTATCTTTTGAAGAGTCTTTTAGTATGGCTATGAATGGGAGATGGTAACCAGCAAGGTCTGAATGATGAAAAAAACTCCCAGATTCTTTTGATTTCTGCTAATATATACTCAATTCATTATTTTTACAAGGAAAATCAAGTTCTTCACTTCTTTACACAAGTTTCTGTTCCATTAAAATCATGAGTATAGTATCTTCCCTATATTTTCCTTTATACGGCTTCTTTCATCTCAGAACATTTTAAACAGTCATTATTTGCATTTTATACATGATGAAATTAAAATAGAGGAAGGCTAAGGACCAGTTTCTGTGTCATGTGCAAGCCTGAACCATCCCAGAGAAGCAAAAAATTTTCATTGAAACAAGGTTATTCCAGATCACCCATGCTGCTTTCCTACAAACCAATGAAGTTAGGGGAATAGGAAAATCCACCAATTTTACAGTTTTGTTTTTTAATCAAAATGAACCTGCATGACACTGTCCTCTTTTGACATTGAGAACTGCAGACACAGTAGTCAACATTCATTTGAGTCATACCCACATAATCATTTCTCCCTCTGCCAACACAAACAGAGTCCTAGCCTTGCTCAAAATAAACTGAGTTTTTAACTATAATCGGGATTTCTACTGAGAACTAAGTAGTAAATTTCAGCATTTGTATTCATTTCATTTGTCCACTTTACCAGTGAAACTGAGAAGTCTGGAGCACACTGGCAGTATTTCCTTGTGGTCCCAGCTGGCCTGTTTTTTCACTTCTGTTTTGTATCTCAGCAGATCTTTGTTGGATGCTAGTTAACATTGTCACTTTCCTATACAATATAGCATTTTTGGCTCAGTTTTCAATGCGCTACAGAGGCATAAGAGCCCTTTCTTTTTTGCTAAATATCTTGAGAGAGATAAACTGTCATCACGATTTTACTTCACTATTGAAACTTTAAAACACACTTTTCCAGAACTACCAGTACATCTTGCAAGCACCTGAGAAAAGAAACTTGTCAATGCATCAGCTTTTTAATAGGAAAATGGAGAGTCCATTTTAGGATGCTTCTGTCCATTATTGCAGGTGGAAGAGTAGCCAAGAACTGTGAAAAACAATAATCAAGCTCACAGGCTTGATTACACAGTGAAAGCAAAGCCTTGAACAAGCCATAAGAACAATGTATTCTAATATTCTAATAATTCTGCACACTAATCCCTACCCACACTTTCTCAGAACAAACTTTCGCTGCTGTCATTATGCCTGTTATATTGTGAGGCTGATAATTTACCATCTTGATGCAAATACAAAAATATATGAAAAGATATATTGAACGTTCCTAAGCACATGGATGGTCCAGCACTAGCACATATTGCATATAATTGAGTTCACAAGTAATGACAGAAGATTTTTCCTTAAAATATATCTATTCTCAACTGTTCTTACTTCCCACAGGAGAAGATAATTTTCAAACAACTACATACCTGACCTAGCCACCAAATCATAGTAATGTGGTAGCATTAGCTTTTTT